>WMHX01000055.1:144360-162186 GCA_013420875.1 Thelonectria rubi
GAGCGTTGACATCTGCGCCCCAGTCGAGAAGAAGCTCGACCAGGTCTTTATCTCCTCGCTTTGCTGCCGCCTGAAGAGCAGTCGAACCAGAACGAGGGCTCGGGGGAGCGTTGACATCTGCGCCCCAGTCGAGGAGAAGCTCGACCAGGTCTTTATCTCCTCGATCTACTGCCGCCTGAAGCGCTGTTTAACCAGAATAAGGGCTCGGGGGAGCGTTAATGTCTGCGCCCCAGTCGAGAAGAAGTTCGACTAGGTCTTTATCTCCTCGATCTGCTGCCGCCTGAAGTGCCGTCGCACAATTGGACCCGGCACCAGCGTGAACGTCGGCTCCCCATTCCAGCAGCAATTGAACTAGATGCACCCGGCCTTGAGTAGGAGACAGTGTTGACTCAGACTGCCCCTCAAATGTGACCTCATTCAGCTCACACGCCAGCTGCAACGCCGTGGTCCCGCGGGCGTCCACGCCGTCGACAGGCACTCCATTGTCTAGGAGCGCTTTTGTCATCTCGAACGATCCGCTCTGGACCGCAGAATGAAGTATTGAATTCAATTCAGTTTGACAGGCCCTGCATATTTCCCAAAGGCGATCTTGTCGTTCCTGGCGGTGGTAATGGTCGCCTAGACCGTCGAGAATCCTATTCCAATCCAGCTGAAGATGTAGACTAGCCCCATTCTCAATCAGCCGACGAACTAGACCTAGATTGTCTTGTGTGGCGGCCGCATAAACGGGAGGTGTGATCTCTTGAGGTAAGTATCGTAGCAAATCCGGCCAATAATCATCATCTTCTTCTAATTCGGTTCTCGCGGTAAGATATCGCTTGATCAATGTTCCCAGAGAATTTCTCATGTTCGCATCTGCGCCATTCTCCAGAAAGAGGCCAACCATTGAGGTGTCGTTATTCTGGACTGCAATTTGAAGTGCTTGGTCTGGGGAACTGGACATGTCGTCAAAATGGGCCATTTCGTCCATCAGATACCGGGCCACGTCCATGTTTTGAACATATGAAGCCTTTGCCAACAGATTTCCGCTCCGGACCTGTCGTGAGTGAAAACGGCGATTCCGATTCAGGATATACGATGCGTCAATGTGCTCCAGACGGCAAGAACAATCAAGATCAGTCCCCGCAACGACCAAAAGCTTCACCATGTTGAGACTCCCAATGTGATGCGTGATGGCCAGTTCGATTGGCCTCAACGGCAAGGATCTGGTTCTGGCGTTGGGGTCGGCCTTGTGGTTGAGCAAGATCCGAGCGGTCCTAAAATCCTCCTTGAGGATTGCCATCTGTAGCGCATACAGATTTGACCCTGAATACCCGGTGAAAGGCAGTCCGTCTATGAGGGGAGGCTCTCCGCCGTCGCTCCCTTTGTTAGGGTCTGCACCCCTTTTGAGCAGTGCCAGGACAACTTCTGGTTCTTCGAGGCTGCAAGCACTCAAGAGGAGCTGGGAAAGAAACACCTCCAAAGTATAACTTCTTCCTCTCTGGATGAGAATATCCAGGAGTTGGTCGAACAAGGGCGCGTACCCGTTCTGCAAAATCCAACGCAGGAAGTTGTCCAGCTCCCTCCGATCGAGCAGATTGTTGGATGACAGATAAATACAAGATCGGACCACGTGTAAAAACGGCTCTCTCGATCTGTGTGCATGACCAAGGGCGGATGGTTGCGGTACGATATCGTCAAGATGCTGAAGGATTGTGGAAAAATTGTACTCCTCCCACGGACGAAGGAGTTGTCCAAGGAGGCTTTGGGTTTGCTGAATTGAATATTGAGCAGGAGAAAGACCGAGTGGTGAGGTGAGGGTGCACCAGTCTAAGCTGAGCACGAGCTTTTCGGTCATCCACCCAACTGGAATGGTCAGGACTGATTTAACTTGGAGCTGATTAAGTATCTTACCATGATTGCTAAACTCTGCGTCAAATTGGAACCAAGGGATGTTGGCTGTGATCACTTGGACAATAGGCTCAAGAAGCTCTCTTGATGTCACGGCCTGCCTAGCTCGAGATCGGTGGATATTGGACAGAACTTGACTAAGTTAGCACTGGGTTTGCGCTTTAACGAGGCTGACAACATACGCGATTGTAACGAGTCATTGGGAATGAACTCCTCGATTCGCTGACCAAACCTGGGACGTTGCCGATGACTGCTATTGCTGGCGGCCACGGGTTGGAGACGATGTCGCGGCTTGGAGTACTTCTCCAATCCCCACTGCTCCAGTCTGATACGGTACTCTTTTTTTCTGGCAAGAAGAGGGAGGTTAGGATCCAGGCATGGCATGTCTAATCATATCAAAGGGGACCCACGTTGCGCGAAAGCCATGACGCTCTTCCATGGTCTTCATCATCTCTTTCTGGGGCATGTCCCTATAAAGGGTCACGATATGCGCCTTCTGGGCGGCCCAGTCGTCTTTGGAGTGATGAGGGACTCGAGGCATGTTGAGAGATGGGGAGGGGAACACAGTGGAGTATAACGAAAGACAGGTATGATGGACGTGTGTCGTTGGGATGAAGAGGGTGCTTGACTTCGGGGTGTAAGCTGTAATGGAAAGTCGAGGTAGAGCTGATTGATGGTGAACTGATTGATGGTGAACTGATTGATGGTGAACTGAAAGCACTGCCCAAGACTCCCAGCGGGAAGCTGGGGGCTATTTATGTTCAGTCCAGACGCCCAAATGCCCTTTGCCTCGTCCAGCACGGAACCTAAGACCACGTCAACACCACCCATTCTGATGAGGCAGACTTGCTTACCTGCATCAAAGTGCAAGTGCGAGACACTGCCAAGTAGACTACCTGCAAATTCCCTTTCAAATTCCCTTTCAGCTGAGAAAAAGTGATCCAATAACACCGCTCGCATGCATCAAAGTGGATTGAGGAGGACGCGAGAAAGGCAACCAACCGACCGACCGACCAAATTCCCTTTCGACGTGGCAACAGGACCCGTCGAAAAGGAATTTGGTCAAGCTGCCCAATGGGATGCAGGAGCCCACGAAATTCCCTTTCCACGAAATTCCCTTTCCAAGAAATGCCCTTTCCCTTGAAATTCCCTTTCCCATGAAATTCCCTTTCCCATGGCGGCCTGATCACGCGGCCAAGCACAGCACAGCACAGCCACCACGACAATGGGGGGGGAGAGGAACACACGAAACTCGTCGAGGTTTCCCGCGGTGCTTTCCATTGGCCGGGATGGTCCAGGACTTGCCCCGATGAGCCTCGCAATCAACTGCCGCCACCGAAATCCCCTTTCAGTCGCGAGTGAGGCGTCTATGATGGGAACCGTGTCACTCGTGAATATAAGGAGCGGGGAGGACTTTGTTCAACTTCTTAATAAGATGCTTCCAACCCCCCCGTCTTTCTTGCTATCATCCCGAGTCCCCAGCATCGACTCCTAGTCTCTCGCCATGCCCGTGTCCACCTCCACCCTCCTCACGATTTTCGGCCTCCTCGTCGCCGTGCCTCCGTCGGCCATTGCCCTATGGCATATTTACATACATTCACGAAAAGAAGATTGTATGAGGCGCAGGGCTTCCACCACCACTTTCTCCCATGACATGTCGGACCTTCGTCGGCCGAGTCGCGCGTACCTGAGAGGCGAATCCTGGCCGACCGTCTAAGCCTCCACCCACGAGAAGCACCTTTATCATCCATGGACTTGGACCACGAATTGCCTGTGAATTGTTGAGTAGCATTGCGATAAGACGGCCATTCTGTACGTTATTGCTTTCTCCTTAATGGCTAGATACTGACATGTCATTTTGCGAAGAACGGTAGAGTGCGCCCTCTCATGGTCTGGGAAGCCGGGGTCAGGATCACCTAGACCAACAGGTTGGGTGAAACGAGCACTTTGATCGGGAAGACGGAAAACCATCAATTCGGAGACGACACTCTGGCGGGCGAATGCAAAGGCTCGAAACTCGATAATGCCGGCCATTGCGACGCGCGTAGAGCCAAAGTAGCATCCAAGGTCAGATGCGTCGCGTAATGGTCTGGCATGTGGGGGTAAGGAACATGCAGCTCGTGCGGGCGGTATTCACGATGCCCTCCTTGTACGGCACCTCCCACTGTGCTCCTCTTCATTGACTCTCCTCGAGAGTAACTAGACAACAGGCTAGAGTGTGTCCGGATAAGGACAGCTCCAACTAGCGACGAGAATCCAGGCGCGGTGTGGCGGGATCAACCAGGTCTAATGAGGAGGAGAGGTTGGGCCACAACGACGCAACTGTCACAGTACTAAGGTAACCGTCATGTAATACTACTCAACGACAAACAATTTAATCACTTGCAAAACACCACATCTCTTTGACCAGACGCAAGCGTCCTATCATTGACCTTGTACCTATTTCGCTACAAACTCGTCTTCCTCCCACCCTTGAAAAAAAAAACCCCATACAGCGACGAGATGACACAGGACACCCGACCAAATATACATTGGAATCGTTACCCAATTCTTCCACACCTCAAGGTGAAAAAAGAAAACAAATGAAGCAAAAGAAAAAGGAAAAAAGTAAAAGCCACAGAACCTGCGATTCCCGCAAACTCCAGTTCAATGATTCCGTTTCCCTTCCAGTTTGATCCTCCCTTCCCTGGTTGGTCTATCGAGCGGCGGATAAAAAGAAAAGATACCAAAAAGAAAAAGAAAAAAACGGCATTAATAGTCTATAGATACATGTCGAGGATCTTCCGTCCCTGTCCCGTTCGCCTTGCTTTGTGTGTGTGTTCCTCTTTCGTCATCCTTTTTTTCGTTGCTTCTTCCGTCGTTATAGGTTCAGGTTGAGGGGGTACGACTCCTTGTGGGCGTCGAAGAAGTAATTGTCCAGCTGGGCGTGGAAGTGGCCGTGCAGGCGACGCACCATGAGGTCGAGAATCATGTCCTTGACGTGGTCGATGGGGGCGTTCTTCCGGAACCAGTGATGGCGGATGAAGACGCCGCCGCACGACTTGTCGCCGATGTAAGGGGCGCCGTTTCCGTCCATGCAGGGGATGGCGCGGATGTCGTCGGCGGTGCTGTAGTCGTAGCGCACGTGGTTGCCAAAGGCGGCCTGCTCGTGCGCCCAGTCCTTCTTCCAGTGGCCGCAGTCGGGGTACTTGTTGCCCGACGGGCAGTCCTCCCAGCGGTTGAAGAGGTCCATGGTGCGGTTGCTCTGCTGGGCGACGATGAAGCCCGTGTTCCAGAGGACCCAGCCCTTGGAGTCGCGGTTGCGCTTCGAGTTGGGGTCCTCGGCCATGGCCAGGAGCGTGTTGTCGGTGATGTTCCAGAGGTTGAGGAGCCACTCGAAGGGCAGGTGCGGGTAGACGAAGACGGCGTCGGCGTCGAGGAAGACGACCATGTCGTGCGTCTTGAGGGCCTCCTTGATCATGGGCACCTTGACCCAGGTGCCGTGTCGGTCCTTGTACTCGGGGGCGCGAACGAGCCGGTAGTCGTAGCCGTGGATCATGGCTGCAAGAGTTAGCCAATGCACCTCCATCGCATCAAGGTCACGTCACGTACCGTAGAGGTAGTGGTTCATCCAGCCACCTGTCCTTCCCGTCATGTTCTTGTAGTACAGCGGGTTCTCGTTCATAATCTCGCCCGTGTCGGTGTGTATCCTCGTGTCGACGTCAAGGATGAGGAGCTTCTTGCCCAGCGGCTCGTTCCATCGCTTCTCGGCGGGGATCTCGTACTCGTAGCCCTCGTCGGTGTGGAAGGTGGTGTCGTTGAGCTTGTGCAGCGACGGTTTCCAGAGCGCCTGTATTAACGTCGGCATGTCCTTGGGGATGCGGTTCGGTTTTAGCGAGTCGGAGTGTTCGCTGATGGTCTGTCAGCTGCTTTTCCCTGCGACGGCCATTGCCTTGCGGTTCCGCGACGAGTCGCCCCGCGCGCAACCGAGAAAGCACGGCAGGGATCAGAAATGGAACCTACAGCGATGTGGGAAACGTTGACGTCGACGGTCTGGCCTCGGACACCAGGTAGAAGTCGCGCGCGTAAAACACCAGCGCCGTGCTGAAGAGGACAGCGGCGACGCCAAGCGCCCATTTTTGCAGGGCGGCGCGCTGTAGCTGGATCATGGCGGAGGTGAGGTGTGTGATGTTCTGCGACGGGGAGGAGTTGGTGGTTTTTGTTTTTTTAGCGAGGCTCGGTGGCCAAGCTCGAGGGAGCGGAAAAAGGTTGGGACGAGTTCGCGCGCCGAGGGAGACAACAGAGGAGAAAGATATGTCGGCAAATGAAAGGGGGGGCGATGGTTGATTTGATTAATTTGATAATCGATCGTGGGGTCTTTTTGGTATTCTGGCGAGTCGGCCTTGGCGAGCGCAACCAATGGACACGGGGGAGACTCTGCGGCTTGGAGGATTACAATTGTTTCATGGTCGAGCGGTTCGCGGGAGGGAGGGAGAGAGAGCGACGACGAGGACGGACGAGGTGGTGAGGGCGGAGAGGTTGGTGGTTATGAGGGGCCAAAAGGGAGGGTGGAGATTCAGTTGGAGAAGAGAAGACAAGAGGCGGAAGAAACGGATGGCGGGAGGCTAAGAGCTTCCAGAGTTTGGAGGAGAGCGACTGGAGTGAGAGATTGGGTGGCAGCTATTGGGCGGGCGATGCGAAGTAATATGGACAGCGTTTTGTTGGTTGGTTGGTCCGAGGTGGGAGTGACAGATGGATGCATGGATGGGAGGAGGCTCGCTGGCTGCCTTTTGGACAAGCCACCCTCGCCCCTGATTTGTACGAGGGCGAAAGGTGTATCTGGTACCGAAACAGAACAAAAAACGGTTATGCTCAGGACGGGCGGACGATGCATCACGGCCTCGTCTCGTATTGCAGCACCCACCCGTCCGTGTTCTTCACGCCCGCTTACCTCGATCGAGCGCGTCAGTCTCCATGCCCATTCCCGTTGAACAAGAACAGAAGACGCATCTCCTCCCCTCGGTATCCGGCACGCCCTTCTCCCCCCAATCGCCCTGTCGTATCAGGTCGCCGGGCTGCGGCTACGAAAATGGGGCCATCCGCGACGCACGGGCCTGGGCCGCTGTCTCTATTACGAGGGGACCAAACAGAGTTGTTGCCTTTTTTTGGTGACGAGGGAGTCGAGACGTCGAGGCGTCTAGATCGGCAAACGGTCCCGGGGGGGCCTTGGGACGCTTCGTAACTGAGAGATGCTAGGGACGGTCGCTCCGATGACACGAACCCTTCGTTCTTCTTCGTGCTCTTCTCTCACTTCTCATCTCATCTCATCCGCCCCGTTGGTCAACTCTTCCTTCCTTCGTCCAGCCACGTTTCGACTTGACAGCCCTTTCCCCTCTCGACAACCCCTGAAGGCTCAGAACAAGTCAAGCTTTTTTTCCCAAGCAGGGATCCATCTTCTGTCTGGTGGCCCTGGGGCCCTGGGGCCCTGCGGCCTCTCCCCTGGGTCCTGTGGGCAAGTCTCCTGTCATCAATCGCCGTCATTCCAGCGATACGATACTCCTAGCCGCCATCTCGAAACCATCCACCTTCCCTCACGATGCGACAGAATTCATTAAAATTGTCCCCTAACACTCTAATCCCCCTTATCGCGTCACCCATGATTCGCACCCGCCCTTGTCCGCTTCCAGCCGTTTGCTCATTGCTGGGTCAATCCACGTCATTGCCTCATCAGTCTCCCCCCCCCCTCACAGCCAGTTTCTCCGTGGAAAATGCTGTTTTCGCGTCCATGTCACTTCCGGCGAGCCTCGCGCCTGATTGGTGCGGCCGTTTCCCCTTGTCCCCGCTCGACATGATGCCGGGTGCCGAAGCGAGCAAGAGACCACACCGAAGACGGGCGTTCGACCCTTTTCCCTTCTGTCGCGCATGGATTCGTGCGGCGTGGGCTCTTGGGTTGCACTGAGTCAATTTGGACTCCCAGAGAGGGGTTGTCCCGTGTGCCCTGCCACTGCGCTATGAGGATTTCCTGTCTCTTCTCTGCCTCCATATCAGTGCCATTCCTCAGAGTCCCCCTCCACCACCACGTGTTTGCTATGACAGACGCACCGTGTGTCACCAAATGCCCAACTCAAAGCTTGCCTTTTGGCGCTCCACATATCTCGCAACATGACTGTCATCGCCTCCTTCCTCCGCTGCTCTTGGCACGCACAAGTTCATGCCCGTTACCTCTCTGCATTATCGCTGCATATCCGAGTATTCCCATGTCCGCCCTCACCGCAACACGTCTCAGAATCTCGGCTTCATTTCAACAGACTTCTCGTACTTCGGCCTTGATACGGTGTCGCTTAGCTAATTATGCTTAGTGTCGCGCTATCAAAGCTTGGCATCTCCCCCCACCAGCCACACATCACATATGGAGCCACAGTCGCTTTCAGCCACCTACGACGAGGCTCAAAGCAACTTGTCGAAACCTGAATACGAGAAGAGTCGAGCTAAGGTCTTCAAACCAACATGCAGCAGATAGTCGAAAAATCAAACCCACAGTCAGGTACGGCGAGGGGCGCGCAACTGACCGGACGGCCGAGTGGAGGCGTCGCCCAGGGCTCGAGGCGAGGTCCGGCCCGTGATGAGTGCGTTGGTTGCTAGACCCAGTGCCTCGATTCATCCCATGTCCAGAAACCGCCGCCTGCTCGGTCCATTGTGGCCTGAGTCTCGAGCTTGAGGAATATTTTTGGCTGCGTTCGAGACTATGCATCAACTCAAAACTTAATCTGAAATCTTTTCCCAGCCAGAGGGCGAAAATAGCTGTTGGTCTGACGGGGGGAGCTGAATGGGCTGATAGACACGATGAGATCTCGACATGGATAACGTCTAGGTGCCGGCTCGCTCAGCTCATTGGTCGGTCCGTCTTGATCGAGTCGACGGATACTACCGTATCAGAAATGTCCAACGTCTGCCCATGCCAGCCGAGGCAAGGCTTCCGCCACTTGCTCCTGGCCGGTTGCTCCCAATTCCAGCGAGGATGCCGTCGAATCTGTCACCTCGAAACGGGAAGTGCCGCCTGTCCAGCCTCCGTTGGATATTGGAACGTTGGGATGAATCGTGGCTGTGGAGAAATCCTGCCCGTTTGACGGCGATTACTGACACTGGAATACTCCTGCAGTAGTCTCAGGCTCGTGCCAGCGCCCCCCGTCTCAGGCCCATTACTCTTAATTCCTTGTGCGAGGAGATACACCACAGCCAGCATCTAAGCGCGGATGACTTGGCAAGGCGGTTTGACCGGTGGAACGTGACATTGGTCTTCGAGTATCGGTCCCGTGGCATGGTGGAGAGGACATATTGATCAAGCCCACGTTGCCTAACACTGTCTACACACTCACAACCGGCTACACCGGATCGCATCATGGAACAAACGTGACCAATATTCCTCGCTCGAATGAATGCAAACATCACGTCGGCTTCAACGACGCATGCCCGCCATGTGGCTGACGCCGTGACGTGCCAGCTCGTTTCACCCGCCGCCTGCGCGTCACCCCGCCACGATCCAATCGGGTGCTCAGCAGACTCACTTTTCGCGGAGGAACGTCTGGCCAACGGAGCGCGTCTCGATGAAGATGCTGGATCCCAGCAGCTGCTGTGCAAACATGGCATCAAAGCACCAGCAAAAGGACCCTCGTTTGGAAATTCCCAACAAGAGAACTTTCATTTTATTTTATTTTCGCCCGCCAACTGCGCGAGTCAAAAAGGCACGTCCCGGTCGGATCACGGAAAGCTTGGTGCCTTTGCTACGGGCCGCTCGGCATCCTTTTGCCGATCGTGATCCCGAGACTCCGGCCATTTCTTTGCTGATCCCTGTGCGGATCAGCATCGCACAACGGCACGCTGCCGTTCTTTGTGTTTCACCCCCTTCTTCTGACTGTGTGCGTGCCGGACAGCCAGTTGGCCGGAGAGAGTGCTTCCCGCTGCTGGGTCGGACCCGGTTTGCTCATGCATGGGCGGCTTTGCGTTCCATGGCGACGTTGATTCGGGGAGAGGTTGCTGAGCTACCGGGTGCTAGTGCGACGGTGACCTGGCTTGAATGATATGATATCGAATCGTGTCGTCGATTGGCCGCCTTTGATGTAGGTAAGCGGGAGCGGCGGCATTGGTTGAGACTACCCTGGAGATTCCAGATGGCTTCGAGTTTGCAAATGAACACCTACAAGAAAGAGCCGAGCAATATTAATGTGAGTCAAGGGACCTGAGATCTATCGCCAGTGTTCATTAAAACTTACTCTGTTACAACGAGTGCTACATCTGGAATCTACGACTGACTCGGAACTTATGTCGCGTGCTGCCAGCCCATGGTTCAACTCAGCCCTGCCGCAACTCTCACAAACGATTCATAACGAGAGACTTAAAGACAAGCATAAGCAATGCAGGGTTCCTCGTCTTCGTACTCTAACCCCTAATCTTGTTTTGAATACGGAGTACGAGGTAGGTACGTAAAAACAGTGCTCCTTTTTGACGCGTGTGAAGCTAGAGGTTCTTACGACGGAGCCAATGAGCGTCAACCAATGATGGCTTCATTTCACGACAAAACTCGCTCAACTTGAGATCGACAGCCGGATTCTTCGGATGTCCGTTGTGGACTACTGGGTTGTTCGATGCTGTTTGGTCTTGCGGCTTTCTCTCAAGGTTGAGAGATATCTGATTCGGGTGCGAAGGAGTATGGCTAACTGAACTGTCACAGTGTCACCTGGTGTAATGCGATGGCTGTGACAGGCGTTACGAAGCGCATACTATGCTGTCTCTACGCGACTCCCCGCGTTCCCAGGCTGCCCTCCAAGTTCTCACCGTGGCGTGAATGTAATCTTGATCGCTGTCCAGAAGGATCACTTCAGTTACGAGAAGACATCCGAAAATTGCCACTGTCAGAAACCCCAAAACTGAGAATAATCCCACGGGATTGGAGAATTCGTATCCAAGAACGTGATTTCTCGCGACGTGACGGTAAGCGGGCACTCCGCAATCAGTCCATGTGGCGCCGCATGAGTAAATGGCAAGGGCTGGTAATAAATGCCCAGGGGCTCTATAACTCGTATTCCGTCTTCTAGCGTTTTGGCGGCTTATTTTTTTCTTGTATGGAGTTAGTGATCGTTTGAGAGTGAGTGATTTGAAGCAAGTTGGACAACTGCTCGTCGATCGTTTCAAACCAACGCATGGAAAAGGAGGTCTAATTTACCAGATTGAAGGCGATTCGAACGTGTGTGAAAGTTCTAGCGGAGAGGACATTACGGAAAAAGAGTTGGCAACTCGACTAGGTAAGAAATCCGACACGGTAAGATGCTGACGTCTCTTGTCAACGGATACTTCATGTTCTTTCAATTCAATTCTTGACACGAGACTATGATACTCTTCATCCTACGGCACCATCCGGACGCGGAAGCTCCGTCTTGGTAATCTTAAATACCGCAGGACCGTTCGCAGCCCCGTCAACCTCCAGCGTCACGTTCTCCCAGTCGGGATATTTCTGACAAGTATTAGCTCTGCAACCACACAGCTCCGGGCTTTGAGGTTGGACTGACTTTCCGCAACATGAGCAGTGTCAGTTCTTTGCCCACGTGCATGGCGCTCACGCATCCGATGATGAACGGAATCAACTGCCCGGTGTTGTTTATCGCGTCGACGCCCCGGATGTCGTTCCAGTGTATGGTGAGTTCGATACTGGCGATGAACCACATGATGCACAGCGGGATACAGGCGTGCCACACAAAACAGAAGCCTCGCTGCCACGGCCTACCCCGAAATACTTGGTCAGAGGCCTTGGTCGACGTTGACGCACCATCACTTACTTTGCGTTGCTCCAACCGAGGCTCCGAGAAGCGACCCTGCCGCCCTGTGTTTCCTCCCTGAGCTTTTCGTGTATCGATACCTTGCCCGAGCTGAGAGACACCGAAGCCTTGATAATATCCGAGAACCTGATGGCCGCCCTCGCCTTCGGCGTGGACCAGAACTCCAGCATGTCCATGAGCGAGGCCACCTCGGGCATGACCAGCGACACTTTCCCGCTCGATCGCCGCTGGAGTTGCGACGCATGCGGCGGCGCGGCGCTGAACGACAAGCCCTGGAACGGAAAGCCGTTTTGCTCGAGAAGGGCGTTGATGCGGCCGAGCTGCGTCTGGACCAACTGGTTCCCGTCCGGGCTAATAGCGAACATGAGGTCCCTGTAGAGGAACAGCAAGGCGTACATTGCGATTTTCACGGTCAGCGCGAAGAGGGTCAGGGCCAGCAGCGTCGCGTAGCACACGATGACGACGGCCACGACCTGGCAGAGCCGGATGACTGGGCTTTTCAGCTGTAGCTTGTAGAAGAGGAAGACGTACGGCGGGCCGCAGCCTTCCATTTGGCTGACGAGGCGCGACTCGAGGCTGCCGTCGAACCAGTACAACAGGTTGACCCAGGCGAGGATGGAGAGCGTCACGGACCGCCACAACACGCCCGACCAGGATAGGCCCGAGTACTTTAGGGGCCCGAAGATGGTGAGGGGAAGGTAGTATGGGATGCCGTAGGCGTATGTGACGACTTCTAGGACGACCATACAGATCATCCGCCAAGGGTCGCTCAGCGCCGCCTCGACGCTGTTCTGGATCTCGTTTGTCGACTGAGAATACTGTCTCGGGGCCTTGCCAAACTTCTGTGCCCGTCGCCACGACTCCTGCAGCCGCTGGCCAAACAGGGGCAGCCGATCGGGACTCTGGAACCACAGGCGAATGCCGAGGGTGCTGAGGGCGGTGAAGAAGAAGCCGAGGGCGATCTGGATGATGATGTAAATCTCAATGGGGGCGGCGCCGTACGTGTCGGCGACGAGCGTGGCGACGGTCAGGGCGAAGACGAAGATGGAATTCGTGTGGTAGATGGATTCTACCGACTCGAGGTCGAAGAGCAGGCTGAGCCACGACGACATCCATTGCAGGTAGATGCCGATGCGGATGCCGACGCCGTAGAAGTCGGCGTTGCCGTGGATGGGCGCGCAGTTGTCCATTTTCTCACCAGACCCCGTCGAGCGTCTTGGCAAGGGGAATTGTTAGATGGCGAAGGCATTCTGGAGGTGGTGATGGTGGTAGGGATGGGGAGGTGGCGGTGCTGGAACGCGATCTGGACCATCACAGGCACAGCACTTGGCCGCATCGAGTTTTTGACTAGCCATTTGCTTGCAAGCTGCATTGCTGCGATGTCACTGTTGAGAGCGCGCATGCCTTCTTAAGATTTGCTAATAATGAAGGGGTATCGACGCTCGAAAGCCTTCAGCGCCTCCGCGTTGACGATTCGAAACGTGATGTCATTCTCGAAGAATCCTGCAAGTAGTTCCAGTAATGTATGTCCGCCTGGAGATTTGTTAACCTCGAATAAGCGTACTGCTCCATGATGATTCTGGTCAGATTTGCCAAGGAAGAATGTCAAGAACACGAATTGCGGCATCGGTAATACAGGGTGCCAACTACCAACAACCGTAGGTAAAGCGACATCATATATCATCGGGGTTTACGGGGTAGTCACCACCAGCGCAAGGCAAGCCACAAGGCAAACGTTGATGTGCACACTGCGAAAGTGAGGCCGACTTTGAGAGGCATAGCCGAAGCGGAGTGCCAGTTGCTAGGGGTGAAACCCATCGTGGGACGTTAAGATAGACGAAGGGAGCGCCTTCTTTCGAGCTATGCCATCTTCAAAGGGCTTCAAGTCGACCTTCGGTCAAAGATATAAGGACAAATAGAACACTCAATATGAGATGAACATTTCAGCATAGAGAATTTGCAATAATAGACGGATGCTTTGCTATCCTTTCTCAAGATGAAAATGCCTAGCTGACTTGCTCGCTGGAGCCCAATTACCTGTCTAAAGTAAGGCGACCAACATAGCCTCCATTTTCTATCGATCAAGGTAGGTTGGTAATATGCCGTGGTCCCTCATGGGTCTGTTTCTCGCTTCTCAACTCCTACGTAAGTTTGGGACTGGGAGCGCGACTGGGAGGTCAACAAGGTGGACCTACAAGTTCCCAAGGGGAAAAAGAAACCACATCGAAAACTGACTCAGGGATGTTTCGGGACGACTGGAAGACCCGGAGCCGAAAGTTGAAGATGGCAACTCCGAGTCCGTGACGATGAGTTCTGATGAGGATGAGAGCGAATCGCTGACAGGAAACTCCGAAGACGGCCGTGAATTCCCTCGCACCGCAAAGCTGGAGGATTTCCTGAGATATTCCAGGTCATTTCGAAGCCTTTAGAAGAATTTCATGGTGATGTTTCTCCCGATGGAGGTTAGACATGCGTTCTTGTCAATCCCCAAGGGCATCCGGGTGTCACAAAATCAGTACTTGACCTTCTCAAAGAGAGCGAAGGCGTAGGTCAAGGACAATACTGGAGTGAGATGGATTTAGTGGCCTCTGGAGCCGCGAAGGAGGATGCTGCTAAGCGGTGAGTCTCGATTCATCTGGATTTGCGTACCTCTGCGACGTGGGAATCTCAGATGTAAACGCCCTTCTCACATTCAATTACAGAGCTGTGGTGGCAAACGATTGGACGCGTTATCAGCTGAGCAGCAAGAGTTCGTGATGGAGACACTATCGTGGTCAGATGGCGTACCAGACTCACCCCCTTTCTGCATAGGGAGAGGGAGATCAGTGTTAATGGCAACTTCGCTGCGAGTCTTGGCGTCCCTTTTTCGAAAACGGGCTCCAGCTATGGCAGTCCATAGCGACCGATGTTTCAATTTAATATTTCTTACTAGACTAACCCTAAGGCATATTAATATATAAAATCGCATAATTAAATTAATAATAATAAGCTAACCTTATATTATATGCTCCTTTATTAAATGCATTCTTATAATAAGCCTTAAAGAGCTTATATATAAGCTAATTACCTATAGAATTATTATAAAGAAAATTATATATAATTAATATATAAATAAAAGGTATAAATTACTATTAAATTATATAATTATATAACCTAATTCTATATAACCTTAAGGGCAAATCTCTATTATTATAAAGGCTTATAGCTTTATTTTAATTCCTTTATTTCCTCCTTAATAATATTAGCTATAATAATAAATATATTATCTCTCCTTTTTTAAGCTTTTATAAATTAAAAAAATATAATATTTTAGCTTATTTTAATATAATATTTTATAATAATCTGGTTTAATTCCTAATATAGAAACCTAGAAAGGGGTTATTTTAGGTTTTATTAGTAAAGAGATTAGGGCATTAAAGGCAATTAAGTAATAAGAGAGTAAATAAATATTATATTACTTAATAATTAATTATTAAGAGTGCTAAAAGTAATTAAGAGTAAATAATTATAAATCTTTTAAATAATTAATATAAAGTAATTATATTAAAAGCTAAAATAGCTTAAAGGCTTCCTCTTATTTATTAGTAATAAATATTTTAAATAATATTTATAATATTAAGGTTTATTAAGGGTTATTAAGTAATTTAATATAAACCCTTTCTTTAATTTATTTAGGTTTATAAAGTAAATTAAAGTAAATTTTTTATAATAAAAAAATATAAATAGAGATATATAATATATATTAATCTTAATATAGGCTATAATATAATATTTTCCTTTTATTAATTTTATTCTTAAGGCCTTAAAAGTTAATTTTATTTAATTTCTTTATAATTAATTAAATTTATTTTTTTAATTATTTTATATTATATTTTATTAATTATTATATTAAATTATATATTTAAATCTAAATTTAAATATTTTAATCTTATTATATATATTAATTTTAAGAGTATTAATATTATATTTTATTTATATTACTTTAAGAATAAATAAATATATTAAATAGCTAAAAAATTATTTTATTATAAAGTATATATTAAATGCAATTATTCTTATAATAGTAATAGCATTAGGGCTATTTATAAATTATTTTTATTTAATTTTCTTTATTCTTTTAATCTTTCTAGTTTTATAAAATATTATTTAATAGAAGAAAGTAGAATCTAATATTAAAAAGGTAAAAATAGAATTATAAGAAATTCTATTTAAATTAAATTATTTATATAAGTAATAGGAATTATTAAAATCTTAAGGTAGTGTTTTATTTACTTAAAGAATAATTAAATTAGATAAGGAGGATAATATTTATATTTAGAAGGAGGCCTTCCTAGCTAAATAGCAATCTATTAGGGTTATATAATCCCTAGGTATTATAAATATTATTAATTAGAATTCTTTAAAAGGCTTTAATTTTTTTATTATTAATCCTATTATTTTTAATAGAATTCTTTTAGAAGGTATTATATATAAATAAGGTATTTTAATAATTCTTATATATTTTTATTTTTTCTATATCTTTTTTATTTAATTAAATATTTAATAAAATTATTCTTTTTTCTTATATTAAGAATTATTTCTATTTTATATTTCTTAAGGGCTTTAATTTTAATATTTTAATTTTTATTAGTTTTAATTATAATAATGCCTTTTATTAATTTAAATAATAAAATATAAAAAATTAAATAGATCCTAACTTTTAAAGGTAGGTCTAATTTATAATTATCTTTTAAGATTTTTTTAAGGATTTTATAGGGGCTAATATACTTAAAATCGAGCTTCTTATTAGGTTACTTTATATTAATATTCTTTATTATAAGGAGTATTATATCTCCCTTTAAAAAGGTTAATCCTTTTAATTTTTTTTAATTATAATATTATTTATATTAATTCTATATAAAAGAAAGTTTAATATATAGTTCTTTATATAAATTCTTAAGCTAATTTAATATAAATATAGCTATTAATACAATAAATCTACTTTATAATTTTCTATAAATATTAGGGGTAAATCTAAAGTTTATATAATTAAATATAATTTTTATACTTTTATTAATTATAATATTATAAACTAGTTATATAATAAATAGCTTCTTAACCTAATTATCCTAAAGGTAGTTAATATAATAATAAAAGTAAGTTTTAATAATCTAATTTATTTATTTTATTTATTTATTAATTTAGGGTTTCTATATAGTACTTAATTTATAATTTAATTTAATTCTTATTATAAAGTATTATTAGAATTTTAAGAAAAAGGGTAGTCCTCTATTTAAAATAATCTTAAATAGTAGGCTATATATATTAATAATATTTTATAAAAAGATATAAGAAAATTCTTCTATATTAATTACTTTTTAATATAAAATAAAATAGGAAAATTTACTAAGTTTATTAATAATAATTAAAATACTATTATAAGCTATATTTATTATAAAGTCTAATAATAAGGGTAATTTTATAATAAAGTCTATAATAATTAAGTCTTATAATTATTTTAAAATTAATTAGGGTTATAAGTATTTATATAGCTTATAGTATTATGCTTTAGTTTTTTCGTAAATAAAGCATTATTTAAGAATCCTCCTAATTATTTACTTAATTTTAAGGAAAGTAAATATTATTTTAATTTATTTAAGGGTTTTATTAATTTTTTAATATCTATAAAATAAGTATTTATAGATTTTATATATAAATTATTTATATAGCTCTTTTAGTATATACTATTTATTAATATCTTTAAATTTAAGCTATTTCTAATTATATTTTAGGATTTATTATAATAGTGGATTTCCCTATTTTACTTAATAGCTATATCTTCTATCCTAATTTAATTATATTAGGAATAAGTATTTTATAATTTAATCTATTTTATAAGTCTAAATAATTATAATAATTTATTTATTCTTATTTAATTATAAGTATATAAATAATTACTTTTAGATAGTTATAATATACTTTTATTTAAAATGCCTTTTAGGAATTAAATATAAAAGTTATTCTTTAATCTTTACCTTCTTAATATTAAAATTAATTCTTTAATTAATAGTATTAATTTATTTATTCTTAAAGCCTTTTTTATATTTAATAATATAATTAAATTTAAAAAGGTATTTAATATATTTAA
>WMHX01000553.1:0-16160 GCA_013420875.1 Thelonectria rubi
AAACTGCGTCTAAAATCGCAAGAGTAGTCAAGAGGAGAGCATCAGGAAGCTTCATTGATTCAACATAAAATACTAGTAGTTCTTTAAACTCGTTGCTCTTCAGGCCGAGCAAAGGAGAGACATGAATTGAACCACACCGCTTCTTGGCACTACATGCTAACATGAGGGGGAATAGAGTGCCAGGCATTAGGCTTGTCATGAGCGAGCCTGCCCACGGTGACACTAGAGAAAAGGTAAAGTGACAAAAGGAGACAGATATAAACGCCAGAGTCCACAGATTTTAATCCAAGCCACCGCCAACATACAAGAAAAGAGACAGAAATCGAAAACACAGCTGAGATCAGCACGCCGTGCCCTGGAGACGTCGATCGACCGCTTCAACAGTCTTCATCGGGAAATGGGGATGCCGTCTATGACATCGTCATGAGTCTGGGGAATGAGTCCTCAGCGAGTGCCGCCGAGGGCGCTGATGCGAGCACCAGACGGTCGATGCATCAGGGTCTGGGCGTGCTTGGAAACGAGGCCGGTCTCGTGCGAGAGTCCTCCGTTATCACTTCGACTCTCCTCGAAGTCCTCCTCATCGTCCTCGACAATCTTTGTGGGGATCTCGTCCCGAAGGTTATACTGCTGACTGGACCGCTCAGGCGTAGTGGCAGTGGAGGCGTAAGACATCGACGTACTACTCCGATTGGGGATGAGATCCGGGGTGGGAGGGATACTGGACGCCCTCCCCGAAGGCTGGAGGAGGCTGTCATCACCAGTCTCGGATGTGGCGGCGGAGTGGCCGTCATCGCTCTGGGCGGTAGAGAGGCTGCTATTCCGTCTACTCCCCCGCGACTCCGCGTCTTGTGCCAGCTGGAGACCCTCAACAGCAGCTTGGCACTGCTCGGCAATGTTGCGGATGATGTGGGCGATGGCGTCCGTCTTGTCCTTAAGATGACGGTCGGCAACGTCTCGGAAGCTCGACGCTGACATGCGCTTGCTACGCATGGAGGCAGCCTTGAGGTGTCGGTTCTCCTCCACGGGCTCCTCGCCGTCACCCTCCTCCATGTCATCGTAGCCTTCCTCAAGCTCCTGAACAAGATCATCAGGCTTAGTGAGAGACTCGATGAGGTGCTCGAGGTGGTGGCTCTGCCCACCAACAAGGCTGCGCAAGTGCAGGACCACACGGCGAGCCTCGTCGCGCTGTCGGAGAATGGTCATGTTGGTGTGCTGGAGCTGAGAAAGCTCCTTCTTGTTCCTCTTGCGCTCACGCTCAAGCTCCTCGGCAATCTCCTGCTGAAGGACAAGAGCCTCAAGAGCGTCGTCACGCTGCTTCTCGGTACCAGTAAGGCGAACAGAGAGGCGAGCGTTGTCGTCCTTCTGCTGGTCGATGAGACCACCGAGGCGACGGTTCTCTCGCTTATGCGTCTCAATCTTTACCTTGAGGTCCTGAGTCTCCTTGGTGAGCTGCTCAGCAAAGGCCTGGAACTTGAGGAACTGCTGCTTCCAGCTCTCGAGCTCCTCAACAAGATAGTTGTTGCGCTTGGTAACCTTGCTAAGCTCCGTATCCATACGGCCCTTGAGGTTGATGAAATCCTGCCAGGCCTCAAGAGCATCACGAGAGTACTGGTTACGCTCGCGAACAATCTCGTTGAGGTGGCGCATAGACACCTTGGTCATGAGAGGCTTCTTCACGGATCCGCCAAAGACTGCCTTGATGCCAGTGTTGCGGCCAAGCTTCTCGCAGACGTGATCCATGACGGCCATGACGGAATCCTGGTTCCACCACTCGGGGTCCTGAATGGACTCGACCTCGCCTCGCATGACGATGATCTGGCCGGCGGGGACGAGCTTGCCTCCACCGTAGGCTGATCGAAGGTGTTGGGGAACTCCGGAAGGAGAAACATCGCCGTTGAGAGCCTGGGTCAGGCGCGTGACAAACTTGTTGCGCTGACCGGGGTTGAGGACGGTGGGAGGGCTGGAAGTCAGGACAAAGTTACGATCAAGGTCGACAACGAGGGCATCAGTGGGCGCGGTGAAGAGAGAGCGGCACTCGGCAGTGATGCCCAGAATGTATGGGCCAGGCTCCTGCACCAGCTCCTTCGCGTGCCGAGCATGAACAACAGGAACGTAAAGACCGCTCCACTCATAAACACGGACGAAGAATCGAACAGCTTCGGAAGCCATGGTGAGCATGGCTGGGTAGTGGCTGACAAAGATGATGCGACGGGTGGGAGAAATGGCAGCCTCAATGACACCGACAATGTTGGGAATCGACAGGCAGGTGAAAAGGGGCCACATGGCGAAGTTCTGGAAGCCGGTGGGAGACGAGGGGAACTGGTAGCACAGCGCGTAGTCCTTCATATCGATGCGAACGAGGTCGTTGAGACGGGGAGCAGGGAAGCTCAGAATGCGAGACACCTCTTCGGCATGGAACAGGTTGGTCGCCTTATTCCAATGAATCCACATGCCTCGGAGGTAATCGCCAAGCAAATTGTAAAGCGGGTAGCGGGACAGGAAAGACAAGCAGTAGGGGATCCAGTATGTCTCATCGGGGTTGTCGTAGAAGTCGGTCTCGGTGCGCTTGCGAAGGTCGCGGATGGTCTCGGCTCTCTTCTCGTCGGCTCGGGACCAGACGCGGAGGCAGATGCCGTAAAGGGTGTGAGACGAATCCTGCTGCAGGACGAAAGCGTGATGAACGCAGTGAGGCTGGCTGCGACCAGTGCAGATTTCCACATCGTGGGGGAAACAAGCCTAGGTTGCGACACTTGTTAGCGGGGTGTCTCACTATCTCGAGTCAATGCGACCATGGCGATGGAGCACTTACACGCATGGCAGCATGAAGAGCACGCGCGATCTCATTGTCCTGTTCCAGACGCGGACTGCTTCCCAGAATCTCGGGGAGCCAGAATTGACCGACGGCGCCCTTCATGTGGCTGATCTTTCCCTGGGCGGGAGCGGGTGCCTTGACCCATTGTGAGGGCTCGCGGCCAACACCGCAGACCATGTAGGCATGAGTGAGAGTCTTTGGCGTTCGCTGCTGGGGCTTGATGTTGAGGGTAGAAGGAATAGGCTGAGTGATGCGCGAATGGAGGGACGAGGTCCGGCTGGGAATCAGTAGGTTATTGTCGCCGCCTTGGTCGCGGGTGCTGGGCCGGCCATCACGATCGCTTGTCCTGGGACGGGTGAAGGAAGGGTGAGTGTGAAGCGAGGGAGCCATCTTGGACAATTGCGAGGATGAGCGTCTTGGTCGAGTATCGTTGTCGCGGGTGCGAACTATGCGTGTCGTCGGGAGAACGATTCAAGACCTGGGGAGCTGAGCTGAGTGTCGCAAGCCAGAGGTTGTTCTGGCTAGGTCGTGTTATTGACAAAGCTCGCAATCTTTCTCACTCTTCTCTCACGCGGGCCATTCGCGGCTCGACCACAGAGAAGAAAAAAGAGAAACGAAAATATGTAACCGTCGAGGGCTGGAAGAGGGCTGAGGAATGAAAAGAGAAAGAGAAAAAAGAGGTAACGAAGGTTGATGAAGGGGAGGAGGAAGAGAGGAAGCAGGGCAGGTGGGACCAGCTGGGAAGGCAAAAGAAAAGCGAGACAAGATGAGACGCAATAAGGCAAGGAGGAGGTACGAAGGTACTTCGTAGGGGTCAGGTAAGGGGCGACGCAAGGGTACCTTTCTTAGCTCTAGCGGGCAGCTTGGTACCCTAGCTCAGCCGGTTAGTGCTCCGTCAGGCAGGTCTTCAGGGAGGTGGCCAGCTAGCGAAACCAAAGTTGGGGGGCCACGGATAAAGTGCTCTGTAATGAAAAGCTGCACTAGGAACGGACGGGAAGCACCACCACAATGAATGAATGCATGCATGATCACGTCCAAGCACGAGTGATGAGACGGATGGCGGCATGTCACAATTTGGGACCGGGAAGGGGCCTTGTCCCTTGTTCACACGCCGCCAGGGGCCGGGAGGCCTTCCTCCTCACTCTCAGACTGTCTCTCCATCTCTGCCTCTCCCGTCACGAATCAATCACACCTTCACAACGTCTTTCTTCTTGGTGCTCTGCCCCTCTCCCGCTCCTGTTGGGGCATGTTGGGTCCAGAACTCTCCGGTACAATTCATGCAGCAATGGTGCGCCACTTACCAAGGAAAAGGAAGCGAGAGAAGCGACAGTCGAGCAAATGCTGGGCTATCTTGCCTAGCTCGCTCAGGCCTTTCGCGATGGTGATGAGAATGAAGAGTCAGGTAGCCACAGTCGCCGGGGGGGGGGGGGGGTGTTCAGGTACCTACATTAGCAGCTGCTTTCGGGCGGGAGCGAACCCACCGTGAGTGCTACCAATCACTTCTCGGCCTTGGACCAGCAGGAGGAGGGGACTGAGAGCATTATCATCTCAGGGGCCTGTGGCCAGGACCATCATGGGCACAATGCGCATTTGCAAGGGACGGATGGTCCAAATTGGTGGACGATGTGCAGGACATTCGGAGGGGTGTCTTCGGCGAGACTGCGAGTGGCGTACAAAGTACCTCCTGTCGGACTGTTCAGCAGAGACAACGACGCGACGCTCGAGTTGCGAACGGACGCTGCGGAGAGATGATGGCTGCGGGCGTTGTGCCGCCTCCCAAGACCAACAGCCGCAAGATTCGGGATCATTATGCCACAACCCCACCCCAGCAGGCTCCCCTCCACTCGATGCAGGGAGGAAGTCTCCCTCAACCAAAGAACAAGGTCTGAACGGGATCGCCGAGAGGCAACCTCAACAAAGGGAGGCCGCGCTGTGGTGCTGCGGCTTACGGGTGGAAAGCTGAAAGTGTTCCGCCCTGCAGCTTTTCAGGGGAAACACGGGCGGGGGGACGGGAGCTGTGAGGCAACAAAGTCGCGGATACACAACGGTATGCGGACCCCGCCTGCAGCCGGCGCGGTCCACGATACCCGAGCACGGCGCGCCTCGACGCGGACGCCCTTGGCTCTTTTGGCGTGGGACACCGAGGAGCCAGCACTCGACACTGATGAAGCGTCAACGGTCGGCGAAATGCAGCGGAGTTGGAACTGGGAAGTGTTGGAAGTGAAAAGAGGTACCCAGTACCAAATTTTACGAGGGGGCCCTTGCACCTGCTGCACCCGTTCAGGGGCCGGGGGATTCTTAGTGGGGCCCCAATGGTCGTTGGCTCTCATTGGCCAGATTTCGACCGGATCCCCAAGTTCTGTAACCGGGGGTGGGGTTTGGGTCCTTTCCCGGTCCACGTGATGGAGGGTTCAACTTCTCTGGTGGTAGGGAGTACCAAGTACTACTTCCCTCTGAAAGAGCAGCATCAACTACAAGAGGCCAGGATCAACTCTTGTCTGAAGCTTGGATCCGTCACATTCCGTTCGGCTCGTTTCTCTTGTCAACTCTCCCGCAGCCTACAAATCTGTTCGAAGTTTATTAGCGTATCTCCCTACTGCAAGGGAAATCGACGTGCTCCAAGCTCAAAATCGAAATCCCCCCACCTCGCTCGAGTTCACGAAAGCACCCCAGCGGCTTCAAGATTGTGGTCCCACCCCGACCAATAATCACGCCCGACCCAAGGATCCGGTCCCCAGCGAGGGAAATTGTCTCTGCCAACCTTCTGGCGCTGGTGCTGGTGCTGCCCGTGTTGGTGTTGGTGCTGGTGGGACCGGAGAAGCGAGACGACGACGTTGTGACTGTGACGAAGCACCCAGAGGCGAAACCGTCTCGCAGCGAGAAGAAAAAGAAAACATGGTTGAGTGAGCGCTGGCTTGCGGGCGGGCGGATAACAAGGACATCAAGGCAAGACAGCGCATAAAGCGGCGCGCAACTCAAGACGGCGCTCACTCCAGCGGCCCAACATCAAGAGGTAATTACAGATGCAGTGGCGGCTGACGTCCATCGGCGTTTTTATTACAGTGTCTCGGAATTTCCAGAGACAGCACACATCTTCCTGTCTGAGACACCAGACAAGGCTCGAGCGAAATCTTGATCAACAAAGTGGCCCGCAGCGACCCCTGCTCAATTGTGCATTTGCAAGTTGAGGATGCGACTGACAATGCCCCAGTCCGGGTCCCGAACGAGCCAAAGACGGGCACGATCGACCGGGAACCCTTGGGCAACGAAACGAAACAGGAAGGCTAATGAAGCGTCCTTTGGAGGGGAGGGCTGGATGCATTGGTGTTCGCGCGAGGCAGAGGCTTGGAGACATCAGCCGTCGTTCGTTCGTTCCGATCAATTTATTAACAGCAGCGCAGAAATAGATTCGACTACTGTACGAGCCCTGGCTCCTTCACCATCACTCACCTTCGGCTCTGCAGCCAGCATGCATGCACTAGGATATCGAATCAGCACGACATTTCACCGTCGATAGGCCGTGCGCAGCGACCTCGAGATTGTCACCACTTCCCTACGCCACCACTTACTATTTCAAGGGCCAGGCGGTCGATGTAATCAACCCTTGTCCAAGTCATACGGGAAGACTCGAAGACTCTCCAGTCAACACGGGTACGGGGCGCACAGATGGGCAACGTGGGCGGGCACTAACCTTGGCCCTTCGTGCATGGGGATCGAATCATGGCGTTGGGCTGTTGGCAGCTGCTTGGTCGCTTCTTCGGTGGCAGCAGAGGGAATAGCACAGGCGACTAATAAGTTGTCTGGAGGCACCGGCTTGCCGCGGACGGTGGGATGCTCTGACGGGAGTCGACGAGTTATCCCGCATGCCGAGCTGCTGGATTTCCACGAGTGGGATGTCCCGAGCCCCGCGACCTGGCCTCGTCTGCAAGGGTTTGGTGATATTGCAGTGGAGTGAGGCTGCCTTCTGTGCCGCTGGGAACAGTCGAGAGAAAAGGAGAGTCGGAAAGGGATCGACAATGGTCCAAGTGCTGAGCATCTCACAAACTGTGGCTTCGCCGGCGTGCCGCTCGTGGCTGGGGCTGGCTGGCTTCGTCATCACGATGTTGGCCGAAGCTATTGCTCGCAAGGTCCCAGGCCCTCTCGCAGCGCTGGCGCCACCAGTTCGTGCGTCGGAGTTGTGAAGTTGTGCTCGTGCATCCCGAGTCTCTCTTCCGCCCCTTGCCCACGGAAGAAGGAAGAAGCAAGCCCATCCGCAGATGATGGATAACGGTGGGAGAATCTCGTCTCGGGATGCAGATGCAAATGCATGCACAGACACGGCACAGCCAAGGACGACGCATTACCTTCTTACACAAGGCTGCACAAACTCACGAGCCACTGACGTCCTCGGAAGCCACGGCGCGTTTCAGAAGTGAGATGGCGCCCGTCCGTCCCAATCTTGCCTCCTCCACCAACAAGTCACAACAAGCAAAACGAGCTCATGCAGGCAGGATGCGACGAGAAATGAAAAGAAAGGTGCCGCAGCAAGCCAAGCTTCGTCAATCGGATAGCCCGGGCCGTCGTCCTTTTCCTTTCTTCTGGTGTATGTTTCACCATGCTGACGGCGCCGCCACGGTAAGACCTACGACGTTTTGTGCCAATAAATACGACCTTGTACAGATGATACATAAGTACGAATACACGCCACGAGAGGCAGCAACTCGGAAAGAAAACAGCGCACTGTCCGTCTCCCGTGGCCTTGTGCAAGGAAAACGGAAGCCCACTGATCCACGTCTTAATCAAACGGCCGACAAGGGGCCCTTGGGGAAGAACCGGGAACCCGTCACGCATCCCAGAGTCGCATTCGCCCGTCTAGACTGAGTAAGGCTCGCAAACACGGTCTTGGTCTCATTTGCGCATCCAACGCCGATGCTCCTTTCGGTGCTGGCCCCGGAGTGCCCTTTCTCTCTCCCTTGTTGCCGTTGAGCTGAGATTGAGAGACCGAACCCCTACAGACAACGTGGTTGTCATGTCTCCGATTCATTGGCAATGTCCTTCATCTGCCCTGGATTACACTCTCGTCTTATGCAGGGTCTCGCCTCTGCGAATGCGTCCTGTCGCATCCTTTATTGTCGCAGACAAATTCGCCGCTCACTGTATCATGCCACTTCAATATATTGCCCAATGTTCATAACAAGTTGGGCTATGTATCGATTCTCTCCCTTGTCCGAGCATGTCGGCCCTGGGCTTCGTCCATGCTGTAGGGTAACATTGACCTGGGATATCTCTCCAGGCGACTCGATTCCTTTACAGCCCGTCGGACATATCATGACACTCGAATTCTCCTCCGCGTATAATAGCAACCGTGGTATATCCTATTATTGTTCTTAACCGAGATGACGGGCGTTGAGTTTGCTTGCCACCGTACCGAACCACATATATCACGACGTTTCCTCGCCGGGGGGGTGCAGTGCAAGGTGACGGATGATGCAATGACACGCCACGGCAAGGGAATGCCCCCAACACCCGACCTGTCAAACCCGGTCGGTCGGGCTCGGCGGACGGATGAATATATTGACGGCAGACACGGGCTCGTCGCCACCTCGTCGACTCTGAGTCCCATCTGACCATGATAAAGAGCCACTTGCAGACTTACCCGAGTTACCTAGAAGACCGTCTGATCAAGCCAAGTCAGGGTCAGACGAGTCCTTCTTAGGTGCTTGGCTTTCCTACGATACCTGGATCGTTCAAGTGTTGGATTCATATGCCATCTCGGAGTCTGTGGCTGTTGGGCTGCCGCGACCTCGCCGAGGTACATGCAACGACAAGTCAGTAGTTCGAGGTTCAACTGAATACTCGGCATTGTGGAATGCTTTGCGCCGAGTTGACGGGAAGGAGTGATACATCTGGCGTATCGAAGCTGACCTCTGGAATCTGTTATTAATTGGCAGTGTCGGTGCTGGCCAAAGTATCCAGCCCTGCCACCGAGGCTCTCATGCGGGTTGACTTCTCCCGTCTCTCTTAGCAACCCAACCCAACCCAACCCAACCCCCCCCTCTGCCTTATTCATAGAACAATGCTGACCATAAATAGAGCGTTCTTCTCACGCCCGCCAAGTGCCACTACCGACCCCGTGGAAGCCTCTCCCAGAAGCGAAGACGTGAAGGTTCAGGGCAATGCCTAAGGAAGGCCAACCCCCTGGACTACAGCTGCAGATCTGGATCGAAGATGCTTCTCACTCATAGGACTGACTTCCTCGACAGCAGTCTGGTAGCTATCTACTGACCACGGAAATTACATCATGCGCGATTCATGCTTCTCCTTCCTCGGCCCCGTATGTCAAGGAGCCAATACCGACGACAACACCATTGGAGACACGGACTAGGACCAGCCAACTCATCATCTTCCCCTAAGCTCGCCCTGCGCCCATTCAATGCTTGTTACCAACTACGGGAAACACTCGAGTGCCCCTGACTTGCCAATGGACGGGTGCTCGACGGTCTGAAGAGTTGTGCTAAACCTGAACCCCAATTTCCCGGCCGAACTCCCGAGTCTCGAACATTGACCGATGCCTTTCTCCCAGACAAAACCATATATACGGCCCCAGAGTTGGCCACAGGCCAGTCTCGGTTTCTGCCACCCCCTTCATCTTGCATGTGTGCGAGCAGGCTGGCTCGTCTCGTCGGGCACAGTGACTCTGGAAGATGGGTCGGCTACTTATTCCGCTCTTCTGCCCTCTGCGCCTGCAACATGGCACGATGGAGAGACGGCTGGAGGGATGGCAACGACTCATGACACCAACACGGATTCCTCACTTATCCCCCGAACGTCTCCAGATGACTTCATCGAGAGTCTAGGCTCTATTCGCACGCTTAGTCCATGCACTGGATTTATATCCTGCTCACCAACCGTCGACCTGATAATTCATGATTCGATCGGACCAAGTCATCCTGAGCGATTCCATCTTCCTCGCCGCCTTCGTTTAGCCTAGACACCCCCCCCCCCCCCCCCCCCCCTTGTGGACTCCCAAGCGGCACCTTATCAAGACCTCCTGGCGAGTTGTATGCTACCGGGAAAGCGTTGCTACTATACTAGTCCTATGCAAAACCAAGACGTCAACTCTTCCAGGGTCTGTCTATTCATCCATCATCGTCAGCCTCTCGAGTCGTGCTCCGGTTCCTCTATACAGGAGCCGTCATTGAGGTATCTGGCGTACCGCCCTAATCCCCCCTCTCCAAGCATTCCCCTCTATTACCTTGGCCATTAATATGGAGGCTTCTCATATGGTATGATGAAACGATGACTATGGATGGATAGGGTAGTAAGGCTATGTACCAGTAGTCGTTCATGGGGAAGTGAAGGACGGATGGGGAGAAGGCACAGGATGTGTAAGAGACTCAGGTAGCATCTACACCATGTCTTGAGACTTCATCTTCCCTCATCATTTCCGTCGTTCAAAAAAGGGAGTTTGTGCATGTCCGCCAAGACACTACTATCAACAAGGCTCTTTGACCAGCCGTTCGACATGTCGATGCCGATGCCATCACACACGCCCCCAATGATAAGCCCGTCTGAGGCATGTCCAGGTACTCTAGGCTTCAGCATGGTTTGCGCATCCCACTCGGCTGCTGAGCAGCGGTCAGAAAATGCATATTTCATGGACCCAAACGGGCTCAACAGAACTTTCCGAACGGCCATGAGGAAAGTCAAAGACCGCAAAGCACGGGGCTCAACGGGTTCCGTCGTCTCTGAGTGGACCTGGTATGAACATGTCTGGGTCGAAATGCCAGACGGGTTTGAATGTGAAGCAAGATTACAGGCTTCATGTTCCCTCATTCCACAGACACACGGGAGCGGCAAAGCCTCAAAGCATATCGCAATCACAGAGCACCGGATGCCACGACAATGTCACTTTGCAAGAATTCCGCGGCCGATTGTCGATGCACGACATGATGCACTCGGGTTTAGTTTCAGAGGCTGTTCCGGATTGGCTTCATTGTCTGGGGGAGTTGGTCATGTTTGTTTACTTTGGATGATGCATTCGGGGAGGAAAAGGAGGAGGAGGAGTCGTCTTTCACGCATTCGCCTGCATGGAGTCGGTGAGTCTTCGCATCTGATGAGGTGACGATAGGTTGGACAACATGCCACGGTTGGCTGTTTCTGTTGCTGCCGTTGCTGTTGCATCGGTATGGAGTCGATGCATCGACGAGAAGCCAAAGCCATTGGGCGCGGAGTAGCTGAGATGACGATTCCAAACAGAAAAGTTGATGGTGAGACTTTTGACATGTGAATGTGGCTAGTTTGGTAGTTGGACGAGGCTGAGCTGGTGATGCTAATCGTGGCTAATTACGTGATGATCCGCGCCCGGCAGCTGAAGACGGGGATTTGGGGATCCCTGCAAAAAGCTTGGTGGCGGTTTCAATGTCGTCGAGGCAATTTCAGACAAGCAAGCCGAGACTGGCGAGAGAGGCGACAGAGGCGACAGAGGCAACAAAGGCAGAGCTCTTGGTTCCGTCGTAGTCAACGTTAACCGCGGCAGAGGCACCGCCAAGGGTCGCAAGGGGCCACAGTCCCTTATCAATCCTCGAGGGTCGGCGGCAGAGTCTCAGAGTCACCTTACCAGGAAACCGGTCAGTTTTCGTTTTCGTCCTCTCGCCTCGTCCCCCTATCCCGGACGAACTGATGCGGGCGCGGCGCATCGCATCAGAGATAAGAGCTCAGACAGTCTGTGCCCACACACGCTTGAGCGGCATACTTTGTCATTATGACGAATGGTCTCCAGACGGCATGCAACTAGAGAGAGGGGCGTGTTGGGGGTAGTTTGCAGGGGAGAGTCGGGGAGAATAGTCCGCCTAGGTATAGCAAGGGAAACTGAAGGGACGGGAAGAGGCAGAGAAACAGAATGAACCGGTGGCATGGCGGGTGGTGCTATGTCCGTCTCGGGTGAGCAATGTTGCGAATTACCTAAAAGGAGTCTTGAAGCTTGGCGACTCATGTACAGCTTCGACAAGGGCATTTGCTCCGTGGCCACTTTCACATGCCAGATCAGCAGCTGCTGCTTGCGACATGCCCTGGAATGATCATGATGGTGCGGCTGATGGGTGGGCCCACGCTGCATGCTCAGAGTCTTGCGACAACACCCCACCATTCATCGTTATCACGGGAGGAGGAGGAGGAGGAGGAGGAGGAGGATTGCGAAGGGATTCCATGAAAAGATGAAAAGAGAACATCGCGAAAACGAGTGCAGCGAGAGAAAAGCGGGGTCTGGACGTGGGAGAAGGAACGTGAACCAACCAAGCTCCAAGCGCCGCCGTCACATGGAAGCTTCGAAGCTGCCTCCAGTTCCAGCTTCCATCTCATCTCTCACGGAAGGAGCTGCCCCTCCACACCAGAGACAATGGCACATGCAAAACCCGCCTGCACATGCCAGAGATGCCCTCCGTTGATTTATCCTAATTTAAGTACTAGGTATTCTTGTTTGACCTTGCTTCCCCTGCCGCCTGCCGCCTGCCACCCTCCTTGCACTTCAAAAGGTTGTGGCGTCTACCATACACATCAACTCACTCCAACTCCCATCGCGTTCCCTTTTTAGACTCTGCTAGACCCCAACTTCTTCGACTCCCTCCTTCTTTCTCTTCCTCCTCTCCCTCTCACCTCTCACCACTACATCCGATTGCTACCGTGCTCCCTGGCTCCCTGGCTCCCTTGCTCACCCTGCACACACCACCACCGCACCGCACAGCTCAGGTACTTACCTACGTCGGACGTCCGCGTCATTCCATCATCTCACTAACTTTCTCCGAGTCCCTTCTCGCGGCACCTGTCGCCTCGTATCTTGTTGTCGTCCCCCGCCTCCGTCGGCTCATCTTGTCACCACAACACGCAACCTCCCACCCCCAAAAGATCAACATCCAGATATTCACAATGGGCTCTGCTCAAGTTAACGGCGATCTCCCCAACTCTACTCCCTCTTCGCTGTTCCTGCAGGTATGCGTGGCCGTTCCCTGCCCTTCCGGCGGTGGTGATCGACAAATGTCTCCGCATGACTAACAATGCGCCCTCTCTGTAGCACCTGCTGAACTACCCCGTCATCAGCGACGGCGTTGACACCTTCAAATCAAACGAGTACGGCCAGCGCTCGATCAAGTTCGGCGACGCTGCGTATCAGACCTTTGCCGCTCCCGTCCTGCCCTGGTTTGCCAAGCCTTACCAGTACGTCTCGCCCTACGTCCAGAAGGCCGACTCCATCGGCGACAAGACTCTCGAGCGCATCGATGAGCGATTCCCCATTGTCAAGAAGCCCACCAACGATCTCTACAACGAGACCAAGGATCTGATCCTGTTCCCCTACAACAAGGGTCTCGAGGGCAAGGATCACGTCTTTGAGGTCTACAGCTCCGAGTACAAGAAGAACGAGCAGGCCGGACTTGTCGCCCACGGCAAGGCTGCCGTTACCACCGTCCTCGTCGTCAGCAACGAGACTCTGACTTGGCTCAGTGGCTTCCTTCATGCCAAGAAGCAGGAGGTTTCTCAGTCCGTGAGCGAGAAGATCAACCAGTAATCAATTGGCATGCGCGAAAAGAAAAACAAGAAAAAAAGATTACGATTCGGTTGATGGTCGCGCCGATTGAAAAGACATATATACCCTTTTCTTGGATCCTTGGGCCTTCTCATCGTCTGCCCTTCTCTCGTGTCGCTCTGCGCCATTTCCGCCGGAGTCCCGGTTCTTTCTGTTCTCAGCGAGGCTGAACGACTTTCATTAAGAAGAGTGGCCAATCTCCCCAGCTACGTCTCGACTCATCGAACGTCTTCATCCTGGACTGTCTCATTTCTTGCGTGTCCTCCATCAACAGCGCTCGAGAATTCATTGGTTCTGTATTGATTCTGCTTTGGTTCTGCTGGAACAACTTCTTGTAACGTTCACTCATGTGTTTAAGGAAACTTGCGGGCGATAATTGCGATGCACGAATGCACTTGGTTCCGCCTCGTGTTGAAGTCTTTGCGTAGGGCCACGTGAAAGGGTACGACTATGGAGGTGATTCGAATTGCGCATGACCAAAGTCGTACGAAGTAGTGAGGGCGTGTTTTCGTTCCCTTCAGTTTCTAGTTTTTTTTCTTCTTCTGTTTCCTTTCTCGCTCTTGATTGTGGCTGCACTGGCTCGTTAGGATGTGCCGAAGACGGGAGCCGAGATTGACAGACGATTCGGACGACAAAAGACTTTATACGGGAATTAATAGATTTTCTTGAATGAGATTACTTTTATGGTAATTTATATGTCTCTCCTTTCGTGCCATGGATTATGAGCTCGATGAGGTTTCCGGAGATATTCGCGGAGGGTTGTCGCTCGCGATCAACTGGGGCTGCAATGACGAGGTGTGAACTCGATGTCGAACTGCCGGTTCCCACTGCCTAGTTTTGGCGGATCACAATGCAGGCCTGGTTCCGTGGCCTTGAAATAAAAAGTGTCTGCTTTAGTGACCTGCATACGGATGGACACAGGCACGCAAGTCTTTGCTCATCAGGGGTTTGATTTTTGGGGGAAATTGCGGTATGGTCTAGGGTAGGGCTATTGCCGAGAGAACGGGGGTGCTTGAAACTTGGACAAGTGCATTTTCCAGATGACCGAATAGTAGTAGGTAAAGGAGAGCTCGAGCTGCCTATAGTGTTTGCGCCTCGCGCTCTTGGCGCTGGGTGTTGTGGTTTCCAAGCTGGTGTGATGCGTCGCCGCCAATGACTTATTCCTCTTGTCAGGCTTTGGAAAAGCGAAGCTGTTCCCAGCTCTCTCGATGGATAGGAAATGTCGGGGCCACCAGCCCTGGTAACCGGTACGTCTCGCTGTTCATGTCAAGACGAGTTTTTAGAACCATTTCTCGCCCCCCCCCCAAAAAGAAAAGAACAGAAAAAGAAGAAAGGTCCTAATTAGTTGCTTCTCAGAACTTTCAGAAGCAACCCGCATTTTCCCCCATTATCCTCTCCCGCGGCACTGACAAATTCACATCAAAGCATTCGCCAACCCCCATTCCAGGCAAACCCCATATTTTCCCCTCTGGCTTCTGCGTCAATCCCCCCCACCCTCTTACCCAAGCTTGAATCAGCAGAAAACACCAAGCCCTGCTGATGTAACTCTTAGCTAAACACCCCTCCGCCAACCTATTCATGCCCTTTTGGCGGTTCGCGCTGGCGACGCCTAGCAGCTTCGAACAATGTCCCTAGGTATTTAGTCGAGGCTAGAAATACGATTGTCTGGTTTCTCCTTCTTTCTTTCTAAGCAACATCTTCCGTCTCAATTGCCATTCAAGCGTCATAACCCCGCACACCTCTCTCGCGTCTTCCGCATTGGGTATATAAGTCCCCTCAGCTCCCCATGACGCTTTTGCGAAACACCTTCATCAGCATCCTCGTAGCCATTGCAGCCGCGCTCCTCTTCCGACACCGACCCCAAGACCCCAGCGCCGTCGCAATCGACCTCGCCAACAACCTCGACCTCAACCTCACCACGACCGCCGAAATGTCCGTCCAGCGCGCCATCCGCAAGGTCTTCCTCGCCATTGAGCAGTCCGAGGGCGCCGGCGCCCGCGTCCGCCGCTCCATCGGCACCCCCAACCTGCGCAACTTCTCCCCCTTCCTGATGCTCGACCACTTTTCCATCCAGCCCGGCGCCGGCTTCCCCGACCAGTTGAGTCCCCCCCAACAATGCTCACTTATCTTCTTATACATGTATCCTGACAAACGTCCCAGCCCCCACCGCGGCCAGGAGACAATCACCTACATCCTCGAGGGCGGCGTCGACCACGAAGACTTCGTCGGCAACAAGGGCAGCCTCTCCGTCGGCGACCTGCAGTTCATGACGGCCGGCCGCGGCGTCATGCACTCGGAGATGCCCTCGCAGGACTCCCCCCGCAACGTCGGCCTCCAGCTCTGGGTCGACCTCCCGCAGGACCTCAAGGCCTGCGAGCCCCGCTACCGCGACCTCCGCGCCGCCGAGATCCCCGTCGCCTCCGTCGACGAGTCCCGCGTCGCCGTCAAGGTCATCTCGGGCCAGAGCCACGGCGTCGACTCGGTCCGTGACCTCGCCTACACCCCCGTCTGGATCCTCGACATCGAGATCAAGCCCGGCGGCAAGATCGAACAGCCCCTGCCCGCCGGCTGGAACGCCTTCGCCTACACTCTCGAGGGCGACGTCATCGTCGGCAAGGACGACCAGCGCCGCGTCGTCGCCCAGTACAACAACGTCGTCTTCGAGCAAGAGGGCGACGTCGTGCACTTTGAAGTCGACGCCGGCGCCGAGAAGCCCGCTCGACTTGGTATGTTCCCCCCCCCCCCCCCCCCCCCCCCCCCCCCCCCCCCCCCCCCCACCCACCACCCCCC
>WMHX01000056.1:0-450952 GCA_013420875.1 Thelonectria rubi
TAAAAGTAATTAAAGGAAGATTAAGAGATAAAATAAAAAGATAGAAAGATTTTAATTAAATATTAAGAATTAATAAATAAAGGTAATTATAATAATATAAAGATTATTTTAATTAATTAAGAGAAGATATATTAAATTAATAATAAAATATTATAAATAAAGAGGGAAAAATCCTTATTATTTATAGATAATTTCTTAATTATTATTAATTTATATATAAAAAAATATATATTAAATAAAAGGTATATTAATAATAATTATAATAATATAAGGAATTTCTATTATAAATTAATAAAGAATATATAATCTATATTTAAAATATATAATACTTTAGAATATATTTAGTATAAAATTTTTAATATATCTAGAAATAAAAGGTATTAATTATTTAATTAAGTAGTAATAGCTATAATAGGAAAGTGGGGCCCTAATAAGAGAATAGTGCAATATAGTATTTCTAATATAGTGTAAGGAATTATAGAGGGTCAGGCGCCAAGGGCGCGCCGAGCCCTAGCTGGCTGCCTTATATACTAATATATAGTATAACTATCTCACTAAGTAAGATAACTAGTTAATCTTTTTGACTTAATAGTCAAAAGGTCTATTATATAATTAGTTACACTATACTATCTTATTATAATTATTATCTCACTTAGTGGGTCTACTGGCCGTGCGGGGAGGTGTCGCCGAGAGGTTATGGGTTTAAATCCTAGCTCCGGGCCCTCTATGACTGCATTAGGCTTTCGTCGGGCTCACAAGGAGCGAAGTCTAGAGGGATATGCCTAGTCAGCGCCGGGCCGTCGGACTAGCCGGGCCTTAGGGGTTAATATCAGTTATATTACCTCAATGGCTCTATCAGCGGAGCCGCCTTCTGTAAACACCTAGGTTAGGGCCCGAGAGGCCTAGCCGAAGTCCACTGTGCCCTGTGTCGTGCCCTGTGTGGCGGCAGGAGGAGGCAACTGCGGCCTGTAACGCAAAGAGGCACGCAGCCTATAACTGCAGCTCGGGACGCGCTGTTCAGAAGGGGGGATAATTATAAGGAGTTATAGAGGGTCGGGCGCCAAGGGCGCGCCGAGCCCTGGCTGGCTGCCTTATATACTGATGTGTAGTGCAGCTATCTCACTAAGTGAGATAACTGGTTGATCTTTTTGACTTAACGGTTAAGAGGTCTATTGTACAGTTGGTCACACTACGCTATCTCGTTACATATAGTATCTGGCTATTAGACCTACTTGCCTATTCTAGCAATATATTGCCTAATTAGGTAAGTATATAATATTCTCTTAATATCCNNAAGATATAAAAACTATAAAATATATTATTATAATTCTTAGATTTTTATGGTTTTAATAGTTAAGTTTATTATTATATTAAATAAATATTAAAGGAGTTATTTGCAAGAGAACTTTTATTATTTTATATAAAGGGCTTTTATAATATAAAAAGAAAAGAAAATTATAAATTTAATATTTATTAAAAAAAAGATTTAATAAATTATTTATATAGCCTTAAGGATAAAATTAATAAAAAAGAAATATTATATTATAGCTTATATTATAATTAAATAATTAAAAAAAGTAAAATTAAATATAAAATATATAAATTCTTAAATTAAATTATCTTATTTTTAATTTAAATTATATAGCTTAAGAAGTAATCTAAATTAATAAATAGTCCTAATAATCTTATTTTAAATTAATTTTAAAATACTTTTAATCCTTTTAATAATAATTAATATTTAAAATATAATTATTATTATAAATAGTTATAAATAGCTATTATAGCTTTTAATATAATTATTTTATTTTAATTACTTTTAGTACTTTTAGTAATTAATTAATAAGCAATATAATATTTAATTACCTTTCTATATTACTTAATATAATACCCTAGCCTCTCTATTAATAAATAATATAAACAAACTCTAGGTTATTCTATTAGGAATTAATCCAGACCGTTACATCAGGCATAATAAATATCTATATGCTTGAGTATATCTTGACCGATTTGAGACTGTGAGATTAGACACGATTTAACTCAGACTACTAAGTTCCTTAACTTAAGACTCGCATAGTATCGCTCTGAATAAGAGACTTAATAAGACATGGCATATAAATGCTAAAGGAGAAAATTAAAGCCAAGATTCCTAGTTACCCTATAGCTAGACACTGGGCCGGAATTCTTGTCTTCTCCATTTCACAAAAGCAATATTACCTCTGTCTTAACTTTGGGGCGCGTTTCTTAGTAATTCGATTGTGATATTTATTGCCTACCTGCTTTGTGAGAAGTTAAACTCTTAAAACGAAGGAGATCTGTGACATACTGGGACTGAAGCAATGAACGGTTTGGTTAACAAGCCTTGTGACACCGGGAAGATTACCCGTCGGCCCATGCCTGCCGGGATAATCTCAATGCACTATTGGATACCCTACTCCACAAGGAAGTCCAAATTGTGTTCCAGTACGGGTATGGAGGATTACGCGTTCGTTTGGTTCGGCTGCGTCGAGAAATTAGCTAGTGGAGCGAGTCATAAGGCTACGTATGACTGAAAGTTGCGGGGAGGTTGTTGCGAAATCTGGCGACTATCGAGTCTAGACTGTCTAGTCCACCACTAGAAAACGATAGTCCTGCCGCATCGTAACCGAATGTTGGATCCGCCACGCCGGGAAGAGCTTGAGGTAAAGATATGGAGAACGGCCCATATCTAATATATTACCTCATGCCCCAAGACGGCCGCGTCGATTGCTGCGATCCCTTGGTTGTGTTGTGGCCTTCACCGGTAACTGGCATCACGCTCCTTCGCCATGGCTCGTCTTCGATTTTGGGCTTTCGCGGCCGCAACCGCATTGACCATTAATTGCGCAAACGCGGGCCCTTGCCGAGCATCCACGACGTTGTCAACATCTTCAGAAACCACGCCGGTAACTACTTCATCCTCATCATCGACGACATTGGCCACTCCAGAGACCACGCCCTCTTCCACCCCCAAAGCCTCCTCTTCCTCCACAACCCCGGAGAACACGCCAGCGCTGAGCCCATCATCGTCCTCGACGACGCCGACGACCCCAGAAGAAACACCAAACCACACTCCAGTCTTGCCATCAACGACTCCCCAATATACCCCGACCCTTACCCCAAACTTCGACTTCAACAACGCCCTCAACGACGCCCACAACTTCCATTGATGACAACGAAGGCGGGTGCAAAGACATCGATATCGCTGCTAACCCTAGCTTTGAGCTCAACAACGGCGCCCCCTGGACATTCTCGAATGGTGTCTCTTGGTCTTCTGGTGCGCCAATAACAGGTGCCCACAACTTGTACGTTCCTTCTAATTTGGGTTTATTATCGGACGGAGAACTAATCGTATATCGTGCAGACGCCTCCGATTCACAAGTAGCGGCGCCGAGGCTACTTTTTCCCAAACTCTACACAACGTCAAATTTGGGGAACCATATGAGTATTACTATTCATACTCAGTGGTTAGCACAGTGGGAGTGTCTGATACAGTCCTCGGAGTTGGTTGCGAGCTTTCCCCCAGCATGGGGGACATGTCACTGTCCGGGCTCGGCTCAGCTGGTAGCAATGGACCCTTATACCCGGACTACACCCATTCAGGCTCGGTCTGGACAAACTGGGATGGCGAGAGTCTCACCCAGGAGTGTTCAAGATGACCGTAGCTTGCTATGGATCGTTCACTGAGGTCATTCTCTCCGTGGATGATATGTATGTCGGAACCGCATGTGGTATCGGCAAGTAAAGTTGAAACGAGTCCCGGGTTTCTTATCAACGCATCAGTGGCTGAGAAGAGAGGAAATGTGCGCGAGCTGGGGCAGTGTATTGCGATCTTTGAATCTTTATTCGAGGGGCGGTATAGTTATTGAGAGGACACTACGCAACGCCACCCAGTTAAGAAGTCCCTGAGCCCTTCATTTCTAATGTACATAGAATATTAACTTACTTATATATACTTGCATGCTAAAGGTCCCTAGTAGATGAACAAGGACCCATGATGAAGGGCTCTTATGCGTTGTTCCGCAAGGAGAAGAGAGCTCGAGTCACGGATCTACGAGATTCCAGAAAGAATAGCTATCCATTATCAAACCTGGGTTCGGAATGTTCTGTAGATGGGGGAATACGAGAGGCACACTCAATACTACGCCGCAGTTTGAGGAGTAGGAGTTTCTCAAGGTGTACTTTGTTGAGATGTATTCAATTGAGCACCGTAGTGTAGCATTCTATTGCCGTCCTATCCGAACCACCCCTCCATCGGTGAAAATCGGCATTCGGTAAGCCAGGATAAAACCGAATACCTAGGCACCACCTCGGACTGCTAATGGCTATGAAAAGCTGAGATGTCTAGGGGGGTACGGAAAGCACGAGGATAAGATGCCCCTGTATTAACAAGACATTCAAGTGGATACAAAGCCTCGCGTCGTGTTTAAAGACCTTGAGGGTGGCTCCGCACCAGAGAAAGTGAGGCGACGAGATCCCTTAGATCCATCCTCGTTTCGTAAGTCCTTGGCACGATCATACCCTACTCGCGAATGGAGCCTAATTACGGAGCGCGGGGTAGCGAATGCAACCCAAACGTAAGAAAGAGAGTAGAAGATGCAGGAGGAAGATGACGAATGTTACGTTGAAGGATAGTGCGCGCGTTTGGCCGACGGTTTACAGGTCTTGGCGAGTGATCATTACGTGCCTTCTATTGTTCATACGTGTCGAGTTGAGGATGTAGTAGGGTAGCTGGCTGGGTGTAGATATGTCGGCAGCTGAGTCAGCCTTGGCGTGACGCGTAGCTACCTGCAATATGTACGTTATTCGTTAACATCTCGGACGGAGATGGGACACGTCGAGCTGTGTTGCCTTGATACCGAGTTCACATATTGGCGCTCAATACCCCCCTCAAGACTGTCTTAGACGACTTCTTGAATCCTGCATAGAGTGTGTTTAATAATAAGGAACACGCCTCCTGATCGTGCGCTAGCCAGAGTGAAAACGCGGGACACACTTATAAAAAGTATAACTAGCAAGTACTCGAGTGAACTGAAGTAATATCCTATCCGATGTCGCAAGGGTGAACAATTATTCACGTGCTCCGACTTCTACTAGATACTTATCGCATCATTCAATGCTCACAGCTCTTCCACCAGGTCATCGCGAGATTGAACAAATTCAGGCTTGGTAATGACATTATTGTCAGCATCCTTCACCTGTTTGAGAAACCTTTTGCCATTCTCAGGGTCGTCTGCAAACAGAGTATCAACGACTTGCTTCTGGGGGGTCTCGCCCATCCATTTGAATAAGGAGATGTCGCGGAACTCGTCGGAACGGAAAATCTCCAGCATCTCAACCGGCTCGTCGCCGATATTCTCGACAAAGTGGCCCATATTGCGAGGGACGATGCCAACATCTCCAGGAACGTAGTCAAAGGTCCTGGCTTGACCTTCGGAGGCGAAGATGGTGACTCGGGCGCGTCCTCGGATGAAGAAGGACCACTCATCGGCCGAAGGGTGCCAGTGCATCTCACGGATGGCACCGGGCTCGATGACAGCGTGGGCTGCGGCAACCGTCTTGGAGATGGGAAAGTTGCGGGAATCCGTGATTCTGACGTGGCCACCTCCGTTTGTGCTATTGATTGGCTCCTGTTTGAGCATCCGGTGGGTGAAGTTATATTTGGACTTCTTGACCTTTTTGCCAGTGGGCTCCTCGTCGCTGATGGATCCGGGAATTGTTCCCTGGAAGATGTACTTCTCGCCCTGAGGAATATGTGCAAAGATTTCGGGCGCTAGATTGAAGTTTTTGGAAATGACCGACTTGGGTGTATGCGCTACTCGGCCGTGTTAGAAAACGGACTCCTGGGGACGTGGAGATCCTACCAAGCCAATCTGTCAAAATGAAGGTCGACTCCTCGGAGAAGTTGCCATCGTCAAATATCAAAAGAAACTCGGTGCCATTCTCGCCAAGACCTTGCAAAGAGTGAGGCACTCCGCTAGGGAAATACTAGATCTCGTGAGTGAGGTACCCAAGACGGACCAAGACGACTTACCCAAAGGTCTCCCTTTTTGAGATCGTCGATGAAATTCCCCCCTTCATAGTCAAGCGCCGTAACTCGGACCTCACCGTCTAGAACATAAGCCCATTCGGCTTCCTTGTGCCAGTGAAGCTCACGAATGACGCCCTCGCCGAGGCGCATGTTGACGCCGGCCAATTCGACGCTCGTGGGAAGCTCTCGGATGGTGGTTTGTCGTGTCCATCCGCCTTCCTATAAGTGATCGATCGATGGTCAGCCGAGCCAGATCTTCACACCTCTTTAGAACTCACCTCAATGCGAATATGAGAGTCGGCGAAGCTCCAACGCATATTGGCCAGATTCCCGCGATCGGTGCTCGGCGGTCGTACCAGGTCTGGATTCTGCCTAGATCGTTCCTTGTTCCATGGCCCGAGAACAGAGCTGCCGAGGCCGTTACGCCATGGCAGTGGATCGAGTTCATCTCGAATGGAATCGACAGGATGGTCGTAAGGGTCCCTATGGCTCGGAGTAAACGGAATCTTCCCAGCCCCAGTTACACTGCGATAGTTGGAGGGCAGGCCCAATCCATCAAGAAGCCGTTGGCGAGGGCTGTCCTGAAGAGGAATGGCAGTGCAGAGGACTGAGGCAAGAGACACACCAAGAAAGAGCCTGCAGTGCATACTGGTGGTTGTTTGGTTCCACAACAGAAGTGAAGTGGCCCGGTAAGAGGGAAGGGTAAGTCTTTTGGGAAACGAAGATGGTAGCTGGGATGTGTTTGATGGAGGTTGCAGCGCGGCTTGTCTCGAAGCTCAGAGATCACAAGACCTATATCACTCTGCCTCAGACTCATCTCGGCATTTGCTGAGGTTCTCTCCAGAGGACCAGGCCGAAGGATCACCGAATGTTCCCCATGAGGAAAACGGCCCGGCTGTGGTAGCATGGCGTAGGTTGGGTGTCACCGAGTCATCATGCCTTGTGCGGGGTTTCGTTGCCGGCTAATATCATCACCAACTAGTTACGTGGCAAGGGTGGCGAAATTGCTGGACGCTGCTCCCGGAGCCATCCAGATTAGATCAAACTCTTTGTCTGGCGCGCGGAAGTCCATGTCTCATCGGCGATAGCTGTCCATGGTAAATGCGGGGCGACCATGTCACCTCTCCACGCCTCAAAGTTGACAGTCAAACAAAGCCCAAAGAAAAGTATAAGGACAAAATCATCCAGCACCTCCATCACTGATACTGAACAACGAGGAGTAAGAGCCTCATATCAGCCAACCCTACTCTGTCCACAATCCTTCTCGATATCCCGCAATGGCCGCACTGCCCACAGCAGTAGCGTACGGGACTATAATCAACAGTCCTCGCCCTGACCAAAATAACCATGCTGCCGAACGGAATCCAGAAGATCCGTTGCTGGGACCCAAGCCAGATCAAAAGTCATGGTGGCGTCGAAAGATGGTAGTGGATGTTCGCCGCGATTGGGCTGACCTGGTTCTCCTCGCGTGCTACATCATCACCGGGATACTCGACAGCGCATCCATTTCTACATGGGGAGCTTTCGTATCAATGCAGACGGGTACAGTCGACGACCCAAACTTGTGTTGCCCTTACTAAACATCATCTAGGCAATACTGTCTACCTGGGCTTGGGACTGACAGCTGGCACGAACCGGTGGAAGAAGTCGGGTATTTCTATCCTGGCTTTCTGCATCGGGTCCTTCTTCTTCAGTCGCCTTCATCGGGCCTTTTCTCCTTCTCCAAAGCGCAGATGGGTTTTGTGTCTCTCATTTCTGATTCAGATGTTTTTGATCGTCTTGGCCGCATCCATCTTGACTTGGGGACCAAAGGGAGCTGGTCCCGACGGTGTTCCATGGTATGTCATCGTACCAATTGGACTTATCGCCCTGCAGAGCTGTGGGCAAGCAGTTGCGAGCCGAGCGTTGCAGTACAATGCTCTCACCAGCGTGGTGTTGACCAGCATCTACTGCGATTTATTCTCTGACGCCGAGCTGTTTGAGAGCGTTTTCACCAGCGTGGAGCGAAATCAGAGGCTGGCAGCACCGTCCCTTCTCCTCCTAGGCGCCATGCTGGGAGGCTTTATTGCGAAGAGCTCGCTGGGAGCAGCTGGAGCCCTGTGGGTGGCGGCCGCCATGAAACTTCTCATTGTTACATCCTGGTTTCTCTGGCCAGCGGAATGATGAGTATATTGGGATACTGAGCTAAGGTTATTCGTATGGAAAGGGCATCTAGGATTACTGGGATAAATGTGAAAGATGTAAATGTCTTGGGAGTGCGGCCGTCGTCAATGTCCTCCACTGTTCAATGTTGATTTGCATAATTTTGATTTCGTCTTCCTCCGTATGGACACACAAATCCCACTATATTTGAACCCTCTTGTTGAAGTGATCTCTTGCTTCCTCCCAATTAAAGTCATCCTGGGTAATTGAGATACACGGGAGCTCATCCATTCCAGTAGAACATGCTTGTTATCCAAACCTACCTCCGTCATGATAATTACCCATTTCAACGCAACGGGAACCGGTATCTAGCTCCCCCGTTTCAATCGACGTGCTCCTTGACCTCAGGGATGGATTCTGCCAACCGAGATTCGCCTAGGCCATTTCACTTACCCCCTTAGACCTACTTTTCAACAGCCTAACACCCGTTGGGCGGATAAATGTCCATGCACATCGTCGTATCCTCATGGTGGTCGAGACCATACCCTGACTTACCCAGACGGCAATCATCATGCTAGCTTCCCCCCGCATTCCTGCTTGAATGCCCGTGTGATCACAATTGCTATCGTAGTGTAAGGTAGCACCGGAACCCCCACTGCAACCATCCCCCGACATCCAAAACATGAGTCAACCGGAGCATGAGCCACCTAGGCAATGATCAGAATATCATCCACTGATGCTGTCTGCGAGCTAGAGGAACCAACTCTTCGCTCCGGTGTGGCTATTTACTCCATCAATCACACTACATGATGCAGGATGACTGCCACTCGCCCTACACCCCTTCGCCCTACACTATCTCAGTCATCTGTGCGCATTGATGGGATGGGAGTTAGGAAGCTGAAAAATCTCCAATTCTTTGGAAGCTGCTGAAGTCACTCTGACCCCGCGAAATTGAACATTGGGATCCCGAAGCCCGAGATAGCCTCAAACATCGAGGGGGCGTATGTGCAACCATGAGGCACTTGTTCGGCCAAAGCATACAGTCTGGGCTTCCCATTAGGCGGGTTGAAATCAATTGTAACAGTACTTTGTGGTTTGGTAGTGACGGAGATCGACTTACGCAATGGCTTGTCCGACATTATAAAGACGGCCCATGACGCTGGTTGTCGTTCCTCCTTCATCACCAATGCTTTAGGCGCGTCTTTCATAAGCCTGCTATAAAGCATCTTCATATACTACGAAATTCATAATGAAGCTTGCGGAAAAGATCAAAGCAGATCTTCGAACCGACGTGACCTGGAACCGGGTTGCCCGACTTGGAGCAGAGGGTGCCCGAGCCCTTCCATCGGCATCAGTCAGATACGTCATTGACAAATTTCCCATTACTGGATGGCTTCCGAAGTACAATCCACGATGGATAGTCAACGATTTGATTGCTGGCTTGACCATTGGCCTCATGCTCATTCCTCAAGGCCTGTCCTATGCAAAGATTGCAGACATCCCGGTCGAGTATGGACTCATGTCGAGTTGGCTGCCGGCTGCTATCTACGCTTTCATGGGAACAACGAAGGGTAACAATCGACCCAGTCCAGTCCCTCAAAAGAGTATATGGGCTAACTCGTTCACTCAGATGTATCGACAGGACCTACCTCCCTGATCGGACTGCTCACATCCGAGAACGTTCACGCGCTTCAAGGTCGATGGACTCCCTCAGAAATCGCATCGGCCACTGCTTTCATGATGGGCGTATATGGTATGGCACTGGGATTTCTCAAGCTCGGATTCTTACTCGAGTTCATCTCATTGCCGGTACTTAGCGGCTTCATTACCGCCATTGCCATTACTATCATCCTGAACCAGATGGACAGTCTCTTGGGAGAGGAGAATGTTGGCGACGGTGCCGCAACTCAGATACACGACATTTTCCATGAACTCCCCAACTCAAATGGCTGGGCGTGTTTGATTGGCTTTACCAGCATCCTTCTGTTGACGATTCTGGACAAGTCGGGCAAAAGATGGGGCAACAAGAACAAGCTTGTGTGGCTTCTCTCGATTACGAGGGCATTCCTAACCCTCGTGCTCTTCACCGGCATTAGCTATGGCGTCAACAAGAACCGCGAAGAGCATTTGTTCGACGTTGTCAAAGTCAAGGCCAATGGTCAAGAGGCCCCGAAGTTTCCCAGACACGACCTCATTCCCGAAGTGGCTGGACGCGGTATCGCCGTCTTCATTGGCGCTGCTGTCGAGCACATGGCTATTTGTCGAGCCTTTTCTGTAAAAAATGACTACACCACAGACCAGAGTCAGGAGCTCTGCTACTTTGGAGTTACAAACTTCTTCAACAGCTTCTTCCATGCGATGGGTGTGGGAGGAGCCATGTCCCGGACCGCTGTCAATTCTTCCTGCAACGTCAAGTCTCCATTGTCTGGTCTTGTGACCATGGCAGTTGTCCTCGTCTGTGTTTGCGAGCTGGTAGGGACTCTCTACTGGATACCAAAGGCCACACTCGCCGCAATCATTATTACTGCCGTTTGGGGACTGATCTCGCCGCCGTCAACGTTCTACAAGCACTGGAAGACATCGTTGGGTGACTTCATTTCTTCCATGATTGCTCTTTGGGTTTCACTATTTGTATCAACAGAGGTCGGTATTGGCTGCGCGGTCGGTTTCAACATCGTCTACGTTTTGATCCGTCAAGTGTTTACCCGCTTGTCCTCAACAGGTGGTGGCTCCGGCTCGAGGTCGGAACTTGCAATTGCATTGGAAGACTCGAGCTCCTTGCCTCGCAACCTTCCTGCTGATACTCGAGTATTCCGGTTCAACGAGTCGTTGTTCTTCCCAAACGCATTCCGCAATACGACCGGCGCCCTGGATGACATTCAGACGTTTCACGCACCCGCCTACAACGGCAGTCACGGGCCAGAGACGGAGCGAAATTGGTCAGTTGTTGGAGAGAAGCGGGTTGCTCAACTGCGAAAAGAGGCAAGAATCGCCGATTCCTCGCACTTGCCGGGAATCAATCTTGTGATACTTGACTTTGGCAGGGTCAATCAAGTTGACAGCACTGCCATCACTCACCTGAGAAGTCTGGTGCGTGGGATACAAAAGTATGGCGGCAATCATGTCGATATTCGGTTTGTAGGCATGTCCCCGAGCGTCCAGGAACGCTTCGAAAGAGCCGAGTGGCGCATTATCGAGGCAGAGGACGAGGCTGTTGATGAAGGTGATGTCGGGGATTCAACCGTCTTGTATCGAGACTTGTTGAGCGCTTTGAGAGCTCCCAGGCGTTCTGGATCTGTTACTGGGGAGGAAATTTTGAAAGCTCGCGTGTCGCACTGCGAAAAGGGAGAGGCTTGAAGAGAATCCCCAGGTTTGGAGTCGGGAACTGAGCCGTGAAGTATTTTCTCACAATGACAGCCTCGATGGTAATTAGGCAAGTTTGAATGAGCCCAAGGCAGAATAATTTCAACAGTTTTGATGTTAATTCTAGTCTTTTATCTTAAGGGTGCCTTCCTTTGTGATCCAAGCAAGATTTAAAGAATGACTTGATGAGATTTTCCCTGGCGCGTCACTCAGCCTCCACCCACTCCGTCATTACTAATTCGCAGCGACCTTTAAGCTAGGGTATAATGCAAGGGCTTCTCGGGTGATCTCTCGTGATCCGCTTGGGAAACCTTGTCATAATAAGTGATGTCGTGTTACGGATCGGAGCTCGGTGGTCGGTGGCGGCCCGGCCTTCGATGCTAATCTGAACAGAGCGGGGAAGTCGTGGACCAGTATTGGTGTGAAGAAATTGGAGAACTGGTTGTAGGGCTGTGATAATGCGTGTAATATATGTAAATTGCCATCATTTAATAATTAAAGCTGGATACGGTTGGAAATCGCTGACCTCGTTATGGATTAACGGTTTTTAGAACACAAAATATGCTCTTATCTTATAACTTCCCAATATAATTTCTACCAGTGCACGCCAATAAACTAAGAAATGTATCAATTTCACATCCTATAAACGATTCCACTCGGGATGGTTTGGTTAAAGGCTTGAATTATGTGATTACACAAATTCCCAAGTTCCCGGATCTAAGGTCTAACTACCTAAACAGTCTTCCAAGTTTGCCTTTAGAACCTCCGCGTGAAGAACTGAACTGCTTGGAGAAAATCGTCGGACTTGGGCTGGGTAGTTTCCCCTCTTATTCGAAAGGCATTCTGGATAATACGTGATGCCGGCCCTGTCGGATCTCGGCACGATTGACCGGTCCAGAGAACGTCCCACGTTACCCTCTGGCCGGCCGATTGGTGATAGATACCGGCACCAATAGCCCCTTACACACCCAGGATGCAGTAGTGTATGAGCTAAGAAAATCCTCCAACCTCATGACCTTCGTAAAGGTGACACGGATGGGGAATCATGATACGTCATTTCTCTATCCATGGGGCTTGACCCCTCTCTCATCGAGTCCGATCACGGCCCACCAATATGAGTATAAATGAGGGACGGAATCAAGTTGCGAGGATGAGTCAATAGACACCACATTTTGTCCAGACTTTTAGCCCTCTTTTGGAAACTTGGAAATGGAAGAGCCAGCGCAGCCAATTGCTCACGATGTTCACGAACTAGAGACAACGTTCAGGAGCTCTGTCGATCAGCACCCAGAGTCTCACCAGGCTCACAATGGCTCCATCCAAACCCTCCCACCAATCGATCGAGGCCCCGGAGCATGGAGATTTCTTTTCGCGAGCTTTCTAATCGAAGCCTTACTATGGGGTAAGCTTTTTGATGCCCGTTTCGGCGTTGCGTTCTCAATATTAACATTGATGCCAGGCTTCCCACTCAGCTTCGGTGTCTTCCAAGATTACTATTCCCGTCAGCCCCAATTCCAAGACAGCCAAAACATTACCGTTATAGGGACCTTGTCGACCAGCATATACTTCTTGGGAGCTCCCTTAGCGATGCCTCTTGTCAAAAGATTTCAGCGCTGGCAACGCCACATGGTTGCTGTTGGCTCGGCTTGCTGCGTCTTGTCCTTGCTGGCAGCCTCCTTCTGCCACACCGTCGGTGGACTCGTTGCGACCCAGGGCATTTTCTACGGACTTGGGTTCCTCATTCTATACTTTCCACTGCTCTGCATGCTGAACGAGTGGTTTGTCCAACGTCGCGGCCTGGCATACGGTGTGCTGTACGGAGGAGGTGGCTTCATTGGGGTCGGGCTCCCTTTTCTGCTGGAGACACTTCTCTCAAAATACGGCCATCGGACTACTCTTCGTGCAGTTGCGGTGACGCAATTTGCTATTCTTGTGCCAGCGCTTCCGCTGATAAAGTCTCGACTGCCTCCTTCTACCCAGGCCGCTGTTCGCCAGATTGACACTCGATTCTTCTCCGAGCCGTTATTCTACTGCTTTGCCCTATCGAACCTGTTCCAAGGGTTTGTCTACTACATTCCCTCCTTGTATCTTCCCACCTTTGCTTCGGCTCTTGGCATGTCCAGTGTCAAGGGCGCCATGATTTTGGGCTTGTACAATCTCGCTACAGTTCTTGGACAAGTCACGTTCGGCTGGCTCTCTGACAGAGTACAGAATGTTCTCATTCTGGTCTTCGTTTCAACCGTCATCTCGTCAATCGTTTCCTTTGCAGTATGGGGATTTGCCCAATCACTCGAGGCTATTCTCATCTTCGCCCTTGCCTACGGGTGGTTTGCTGGTGGTTACGTGGTATTCTGGGCAAAGTTTGGCTCCTCAGTCTCGGAAGATCCCCAACCCGCTTTCAGTTTGATGGCTTTTGGGAGAGGAATTGGCAACATTGTAACGGGTCCGATCGCAGCCAGATTACTGGCAGGACCAGTGACATCTGGTTACGGCATGGGAAAGTTCCAGCCACTCATTTTGTTCTTGGGCTCATCGATGCTCTGTTCCTCTCTCGGGGTCGTGGGTTTAGGATTGAAGAGACCGAGGTGAGAGTCCAGCTTTCACATCAGAATTTCGGGCACAAGGCCTGGGAGTAAACAAAGTACCTGGCGCAGGACTTCACTCCACTAATTCGGACTTTATTGCTTCGAGAAGATTTGTAAAAGCCGGAAAGTCCTCCCAAATGTATATCCATTTCTGGTCATCGCGAATGCATGTAGATAAAGTGCAGTTATTTTATTTATTGACCATCATTGGGCTATTATTGCAGCAATAGGTTCCGCTCATCTATCATCTGCTTCTTCTCCTCCTCTGGAAGCTTCTTAAAGTCCGCAATATTCTTATCCCACTTTTGAACGCACTTGGCATCCCAGTTGCAGTCCTCCACTTAGCTATATGCAGGGTGGCTGAACCTGGCGTATCGGCTTGGCCAATTTAAGGCGTAGTAGTAATGCTTTATAAGAGCCCTATAGGCATTATAATTACCTGAGTTAGAGTGACCCTATCCCGCGCAAAATGCCTTAATATTAAAAATAAGGACTTAACCTACTACCTTAGACTTATTTATATTATAAAATATATCCTAGGTAATCTTTAGGTTATAATTCTTTTTATTTATCTTTTTAAGGAGTGCAATAATAAATATTACTAGCCCTATATTAGTAATAACTTAATTAAAGTCTAATTTAATTTAGCTTAAGGACACTCCCTATTTTTTAATAATACCCTTAAATTATAATATAATATTTTTAATAAGCTAAAATATAATTAATTAGTATAATTATAATATAAAGGTTTATTAGCAAAAGGATATAGATTTCTTACTTAAAATAGAATAATCCTTAAAAGTAGGCTAATTAATCTTTATATTAATAATTATATTAATATCCTTCTTATTATATTGCTCTAATATAAAGCAATTTATTAGCTTAAGGGCCTTAATATTAATATCTATATATACCCTACCCTTAATATATATAATTATATATTAAAAAAAATTAGTCTTAATAATAGGCAGGTTAATTATATAGTAAAAGCGCATAATATCTAAGCAGTTAAAGCCCTTTAGGCTAAAATATTCCTTTATATAAGCTATTTTATTAGCATTAATTAGAACTTTATATTATATATTAAGATTCTTTAATAGCTATATCTTAAAATTAATAGAGTTTTATTCCTTAAAATTAAATAGGTTAGCTTTCTATATTTATTATATCTTTTATAGGAAAGTATTTATTAATAATTAAGATTATAGCAGTGAATCTTAGTGCTAGATGAGGTCCTATAGGGAAGGTAAATTCTATAAGATATCTATATTTAATAAGATCAAGATAAAATAAATATAAGCCACATATAATTAAATGTACCTCATTATCTGCGCAGGGACCCCTAAACTTAGCCATTAAGGCTACTAAGGTTAGCGACCCCAGTGGAGAGTTCATCTTAATGTCTTAATCGGCAATAAGTTCTTTCTCTGGGATTAAGGACAAGGTGGAAGGAATGATGAGAAGATTAGCTGGGGCGCTATATCGAGTGCGAGGTTTCATGTCGAGGAGTTTTGAGAGGTCTCGGAGAAGTTGTAAACCATGAGACAGAGCAGAGATCCTGGAGGAAATGGGAGGGATCGGAGGGTTGAAAATTGACCAAATCACGGCTGCAGCTGGGAAATTACATAGGATTGTTGCCACCGCTGTTCCTAGCCTGGTGCGACCGCCATCGGACCAGTTGCACAGTCTTATCAAGCGGCGAGGAGAGACTACCTTCTCCGCATGATAGCTAATCCTTCAAAGTTCCAGCTGCACCCCGACGGGTCCTCGCACGGGGTTTCATTGCAATGCCATGTGAAGCCGAATGATTGCAGGGAATCGAAGCTCGACAGGAACAGGAACTCGGCGTGGAAACCGTAGTTTGTCCGTTTACTACTCCAAATACAGTACCCAACTCCGCGATTGAGTCGTTTAATTGCCAAACATGGTCTTCGACTGTGGCATTCTTGTTCGCTCATCGGCGAGTGTTGGAATACGACTTGACTGGGGAGCTTCCATCGCCCCAGCCTCCGTATCCCCGCGATGATCGGCGACCTTGAAGCCTTCCGGATGCCGAGAGCCTGGCATATCAAGCTTTTTACCGCGGCCAAATGCCTAAGCACGGCGCGGTAGTTGCCCAAAATCGTCACAAGCGGTCTGAGATTGGACGTGGGACGGCTGGGTGTAATCTTGGAGTGCCTTCACCCGCACGTGAGAGTGAGGTCATCGGCCGAGTTCCCAGATCTGGAAATAGGCTGACAGGGGCAACCCGGCCGTCTTACAGAGGCCAGTCAACTTCAACGATGCAATTCGCCGAAAGACGTCATGGCGTACGCGCTTTTCCGAACAAGCTCACAACCCCTAGCTAACTCCTCAGCTCATACGAGCGGAGAATAGTCACTCTTGAAGGGTGTGGGCTAACTGCCCTACCAAAGAATAGCATCAATGGGATTCTTCATGGTTCTTTTGCAAGCTCATGTCCGTCGAGGTTTTGGGCTACCCCATATTCTTCCCCGTACCCCGCGAACACGCAAGGGTTACCCAGTGCTAACCTCATCTCGCCAACCTCGGGACCCGCCACTCTTGGCGATCTTCATCTGAAGCTTGTGAAAGTGCTCGCGGCTGGTTGAACGCTTCTAGCTTTGAAGCCGATATAGCCGGTATTTGGGAATGTCGAACAAAATGTCGCACATTTTCTTATTGAACATGACATGAATAATCTTTTTCGCAATTGACCAGTTCCGACGCTCCATCAACCAAAATGTCTTCGCCACGAGAAGGAATCCTGACTGGAAAAGATTGGGAAGACATTGACTTTAATCGAGAGTGGACATTTGCGACCGGTTGGAAACCTGCCAAATCTTTCCGGAAACCCACCGCAACGAAACGAAGCAATTGGACACTATGGCCCAAGTTCGGGTCGGTTTCCTCAAACCCCGATAAGCTACGGCCTACAGCATACTTGGACGGCCTCCAAGGATTTACTGCGCTTCTAGTCTACCTGCATTACCACAATCTTTAGGTCCATAATGAAGGGGATACTAAAGGAGTATTCGAAAATAGGTTTGGATATTAAGGCAAATACTATCTGGGTGCTTTCCTGGGAATCCGACACCTCTTTACTGGCGGCCACTTTGCCGTCTCTACCTTTTTCGTTATTTCCAGCTATATGCTCTCCCTCATGCCCTTAACCTATATTCACTCGGGCGATTACCTTAAGCTGAACGAAAAGATTGCTTCGGCCCTCTTCTGATGATGGATTCGACTATTCCTGCTGTTAATCGCAACTATCTCCGCCTTTATTATTATCCTGCACGCCTTAGGGCTCTGGGTTTAACTAGCTAAATTGCAAGGTAGTTTAGGCGATAAGCTTTAGCTCTTTTATATTAAGTTTAAGAACTTCAGCTTCATCTTTAAAGAAGGCAGTATGCCATGGCTTACCTATAATTACTACCTATAATTAATCCCGATTAAGTTTAAAGGCTCTATTATTATCTATACTTTGCTTATTGCATTTTCCCGCTATAGCTAGAATGCCCGCCTTTTATGCCAGCTTGCACTTATTTACTATTTTATATATATTATTGATGGCTAGTATTGCATTATATTTATTGCGGGGATGCTATTATATAATTTAGATTTGCTAGCTAAGTGAGGCAAGCTGCCTAGATTTATTAAGCAACTTAGGCTAATAAAGGGCTTTATTTTCTATTACCTTCTGGTTTTTTGTCTCTAATTAGGTAAGACTTTTAGTAAGACCTATAAAGTTAAATAGATAGTAAAGAGCTATAGCTAGTACTATCTCTTTTATTTAAAGCCCTAGGTAGTATATAATTATAAGTAGTTTTACCTATTTTGGGCTATAGTGTGGCTAGTAGTATTTATTCTATATATCCCTTAGCTGAAAAGATTCTTTAAGAGTAGAATCTATTAGTATTTAGGATATATATTATTTGGGTTATATTTAATCTATGGCCCTATACTCTGGACCTTAGGAGATAGGCTCTATATGGCGGCTAGATGGCATACCTCTAAGCATTTGCAAAACATCCCGCAATGGGCGAACAAGCTGCCGCTATTAAGGATAGGTCCTACGGGCTTGGAGATATCTTACGTTATGCCCCAAATTGTTTTGATAGCAGTAACATACGCTATGGCAGACCTTATCACATGAGGGATTGATACGCCAAGTGTCAAATTTGCGTCTTGGTTCTATCGCAAGGCCTTGGGTGTCCCAGCGGCAGGACGGGTCAAGGGGTAGATATTAGTCCAGGGAATTCTGCATGGATGCATAAGAAGACGAGAATCAACTCACATTGCCTACGTTTCTGGATCTATTCACATCTCGATTCTTGATTACTGGCCTGGGGACTGGCGGTGCGCCAGGCTACTCCCAGTGGCCCTCATATGTACATGGTGTCTAGTTGCTATTACATGAGCCTGCTGTCCAGTCATCAACCAGTCTACCGCCTGGCAGAGGGTCTCTCCGATGAAACTTCGTCAGTGTGGCAGGTCCCTTCTCCATGCCACGTTCTGACCAACCTGACCTCGTCCCTTTCCCCTTGGCCCTCGCTCCGAAAGCCCCTGCAGAAGAGCCGATCAGATCCCGTATGGGTGTGCTCGTCGAAGGCGGGGTACGCGGGGATACTGACCGACAACGCCGAGCCTCGGCATGCATTTGAAAATGCTTATTTCGATTTCACGAGCAATCGCGGAGATGAAGCCGAATTGGGCTGTGGCGAGCCGGTGACGATGCATTAGGGCGCTTCCATGCCACCACCCTTGATCGTTCCGACATCCGACATGATACTTCCATGTGTTATTCAAGTGCACCTCTCATCGGCACCGACCCGAAGATCTTTCAGCAGTGCTCCGTATGAGGGATTCCGGCCGAATGCGTCATACCTATTCTCAATTTGCGTATGCAACGCTCTGGTAGTTATCACCTGATACCTTTCATCGACACGCCTTATCCCCGCCCTCTAGGTGCCTGGCTTGCTCCCCGTCCCATCTCACTCACACGAGTAGCAGAAGTGCCCCGTCCCCAGACTTCTCCTGTTTACCACTGTTTAAGCCCATCCGTAATCAGCCTCCTAGCCCTGATTTGGCTTTCTAACGGGTCGATACTTGATCCATCCTGCCATTGGTACGAATCGCGTTGATTTGCATGGCCTACAGCCCAACACCAACCAAACCACTGTCTCGTTTCCTAACGATTCCCACCCAATTCATCATGTTGGTGAGGGACATGAAGCGACTTTCAATCTTCATCGGGCCAACGATTGTACTCCTCTATCTCGGTGTTGGCTTTTACAGACATTCAGAGTTCAGCCACTCACAACTTGCCGATTGGGTCGACCCTGGATCAATAACAATACTGGAAGATAACAGTGACCTTCCTCAACCTTCAGAAGACACGCCCGTATTGGAATTGGACACAACTTTGGACATCTCACTAGAGCAAGATGCGCAATCACCGACGGCCCAGGACGAGCAGACTTGGCCCGACCCAGCGTCAGGTCTCCCGCAAGAGGAAGCTACGTCGCCAGTCCCAACGCCAATCCAAGATGAGAGCCAGTCCCTTGATGCCGAATTCGTTGCCGCGGCCAGCAGAATCGAGCCTCAAGAGATTTTCTCCATCTCAACGCCAGATAGGAAATTTTTCTCAATCGACTTTAGTAAAGTGCAAGGCATGAACCCCAACATCATTCCCCATCCTACCTTGCCAGAAACTTGGATTGTTATTGCACAGAGGGTGAAAGACGACACAGAGAAATCATCGCCGTGGTTCACTGAAATCATATACAACGCCATCTTTAAAGAGAACATCCTACGCTGCCTACATCCACTATCTCCCTTACCTATCGCAATAATACCTAGTGCTCAGTGCGACAGTAACTTTGCTCACATAAACTTCAACATCGGTCCCCAAAATGCGAGAGTCTTCTCTGGGCCTAAGACTCCCTTTATTATATTTAGGTCCAACTCAATCTTCACCTACTTTAGTTAATTCGCCCAAAATTTCTGCATACTCATCGACAGTGGGTTCGACAGAGGCGCTCCCGCTAATTTCCACCTTATGACAGAATTGCAGCATCTAGCCCCTTAGAGCGAACTGGAGAAGAACTGGTTTCTCTTCTGGGACCCTAATGGGCAAGTATATGCCCACTACGATATTGCGCCCAGATGCACATTTGCCCTGCTTAGTCCGGAGGGCATTGCCAGGCCCAACTTGGCACCAAATTCGCTATAAACTGATGAAGCCTGCCTAGCTAAGTATCTCCCCTGACTGGTACCCGAGCTGGAGTCGATTTACCAGGCGACCAACTCGTTAAAGATCATAATGTATTGATAGCAAGATCCTTTATACGCTCCGAATGAATCTAATACCTTTATATTTACTATTTATTAGCCTAAGACGTACTATTCCTACCACTCAGTCTATGAGCTATATATTATGGTCTTTAATTAATAGGCCCTATTTGAGATTTACGCTATGTCGAAAAGTCCGATTTGGATTTATGGCCGTAAAAGACGATTAGAAAAGAACACTTCTGATATATTTTATGTTATGTTGATGAGCTAGAAGGCTTACAACTTGAAGTATTATGGATATCTGGATGATAAACTCCTTGTTGCATTCGGGATCGAAGATAAGAGGTCCGGAGGGATAGACGTGCTGGCGGAGGATATTTTCCAGAAAATTGGCCTGTGCCGTGATGGTTAATTTCTACGGACGTCTTTCGTCGAAGGCAAGGAGCCTCAAACGCATCGCATCAAACCTTTTACGTGAGAGCGACTAGTCTGCGCAAATAAAGGGGATTGACGAGAAGGCAGGTAGTTTAGCAAATATGGTGCCGACTGGAAGGTTGCAACGAGAAAATACGAAGTAACTCTTTGATGAAATAGAAATTATTCATCAACTCTCATCAATTTCCGTGTCTATTCGATCTAGGCAGTTCATATCATACTCAGCTGCTGTATTTGGGCAATCGGAAACTGAATCAATACTCTGGGGTGAGTTGATGACCGCTGTAGATGTTAATTCTCTGACGTAATAGGGGCTTCCTTTCTGAGCCCTATTGAACGAGCTTCCGTTTTCGAAAGCCGCTTTCCATGCCAGTAAGTTGATTGGTGAGGTTCTTCAAAGTCTGCGTGGAGTCAAGCTGAAAAGTAGGCTGGTTTCAGACAGATTAGAAAGCAAATCGCCATGTTGTTCAAACCGTCCGCAGAAAGATCTTCATAAGCGGCTACGAGATGGGTTAACTGGGGACATGTGCACGCTGCCACAAACAGGGGAGCCTACTTGAGAGAGAAGGTGCGCCAATTAAATACATCAGTATTCAATTCCAACATTTAATCCATGGGGATAGGGCGCGCCTTGTCTTCATACTCTTTGCCGATGAGGGCGAAGGCGACGAATGATTGCTCACGCAAACGACTGACTTGGCGATGCTCACGAGCCATGACACTCCACCTACCACGCGACCACCTCGATCAACACGGACCCGAGGGATCTTTTGTCGAAACTGGAGACAATGGAGATATCTTCTTCAAGACATGGAGTAAGAGATGGGTGGATAGTGAGCTGAGCAGCTGAATGGCCATGACGGGTGGTTGTGGGGATGGAACAGACTGTCGGAGGCGTCAAGAACTTTTAGCTTCCCAATGGAGTTGATGTAGAAGATGGCCTTGTGGGATGAGGAGGGCTTATCAGGAGAGGCTAATTCAGGAATCCCATATTTGATTGCTCGGGGCACTGAGCCATCATGTTGTTCTGGAGACTGGGAGTGACGTTGCATGGCGGCAAGGGGAGCGCCGTCAGTTGACTGGACAGACACCAAAACCGCACCCATGACATGCATATGTATAACAGGTCTTACGGCGAGTTTGGCAACGCCCGGGCTATTTCCTTATCGTCGTATGCTCCCGTTTCTCTTACTTGATAACGTACGACAGCTTAAGAGGCCAGCTCGGTTCTCTCGGCGTCGTGGGGCCGTGGCGGGTCTCGGGAACTGGTGATAATGTCGAATTCGCCCCCGGCTTGTCCGTCCATTGGCCAAGCCGGCTCCAGTTTCTCGGACGCACGGTTGATCTGAGGAGCCGGGCTTGCAAGGATTTCGGCCCGTCGAGAAGAGCCTCTTCAAAAGGTCCTTGACATGGCCGAGGAGCTTCCGTCTTGGGCCATAAGAAATGCCGTCAAGCCGTATCATGTATGCACTGCGAGTTGGCCGACCGCCGACGACGTCGGAGGAAGCTTGAGTCAACCGTTCCAGAAATGACTCCCGGAGGCGTGCCGACGCCAAGCGTTTCAGGCCGTCTTGTCGGTTTTTATATATTCTTGTGTGCTCGCCTCTCCCACCATTTCGAACCGCTGCTCTATAACATAGTGAATATGTCATCCAATCAAGAGGAAGGTTCCGTCAAGTAAGCCTCGAATATTGCCATCTAGGCTCGATCTTGAAGTTGACCCAATCCAGACGCAACGAGGCTATCCGTCAGCCCACGCCGACCGAGGACAAGGACGTGGCGGGAGGATACACTGTCCAATATGGCACCGACGAAAAGGATCTCGCCGCAGCAAACGCCAATGCTGAGTCATTTCCAACCGCAGACGGAGAAGAGCCCAATGAATACGAAAAGCGAACGCTCCGTCGTATTGGCGAGAACCTCCCCGCGTCGGCGTACCTCATTGCCATCGTCGAGTTGACTGAGCGTTTCACGTATTATGGGTAAGAATCTACATTTAGTCAAGCAACCAGCACTCAATCTGACACTCAAAAGCGCACAGGGATTGTTCCAAAACTATATCAGCAACAGCAAAAGCGGATCGGATGGAGCCAAAGGCCTTGGAATGGGCCATCAAGCTGCGACTGGCCTGAACCTGTTTTTCCAATGGTTCTGCTACGGTACTGTACCCATCCTGGCTGATGCCTCATAGAGCATCGCCTAACATTCGCAGTCACTCCTATCCTTGGTGCCATCATCGCGGACCAGTATCTTGGAAAGTACAAGACCATTCTTCTCTTCTGTGGCTTCTATTGGGTTGGTCTGGTGATCCTATGGACCACTTCGCTGCCCGCTGCTCACGCTCACGGGGCCGGCATGCCCGGCTACATCGTTGCCATCATCGTCATCGGATTGGGAACTGGCGGTATCAAATCAAACATTGCGCCTCTAATTGCCGACCAGTATCAACGTCGAGCCATGGCCATCAAGACGGAAAAGACTGGCGAGCGTGTCGTCATTGACCCGGCCATCACCTATCAGCGCATTTACATGATCTTTTACTGGTGCATCAACGTCGGTGCACTTTCGCTCATGGCAACACCCTTCATGGAGAAGTACGAGGGCTTCTGGACCGCATTCCTAATGTGTTTCATCATGTTCAACGTGGGCATCATCACCCTCGTGGCTCGCCGAAAGACCTACATCAACCGCCCACCGCAGGGTTCCGTCATTACCGATGCGTTCAAGGCCCTCGGTATGATGATTGCGGCCCGCAACTTGGATGCCGCAAAGCCTTCCTGGCGGGAGGCACACGGCAAGACTCGAGTGGTGCCTTGGAACGACCACTTTGTCGAGGAACTCAAGCGTGCGCTTCGAGCTTGCAAGGTCTTTGTCTTCTGTAAGTCCCATCAGAAACTGTTTCCCCTTCACGTTGCTCTGATTCTGACCCTTCAGATCCCATCTTCTGGGTCTGCTACGGGCAGTTCTCGACAAACTTCGTGACACAGGCTGGTCAGATGGAGGGCCACGGCATGCCCAACGATTTCATGCAGAACTTCGACCCCGTCTCGATTTTGGTCTTTACGCCCATTCTCGAGAGCTTGGTTTATCCCGCGCTCCGCAAGGCCGGAATTGAACTGCGCCCTATTATGCGAATTACCATCGGATTCTGGCTCGGCGCGTTGTGCCTTGCTTATGCCGCCATTGTGCAGCATCTTATTTACAATGCCGGCCCTTGCTACGATGCACCCGAGAATTGCCCTGCCGGAACGATTGGCGAGAAGACGCTCCCTAACCATGTTCATATCGCAGTCCAGACCCCCGCCTACATTTTCATCGGACTCTCGGAAATTTTCATCTCGGTGACGGGTCTCGAGTACGCCTACACGAAGGCGCCTCCCAGCATGAAGTCGTTTGTCCAGAGCATCTACCTCTTTACCAACGCTTTTGGATCTGCCATCTCTGAAGCCCTTGTCTCGGTTGCCGTCGACCCCAAGTTCGTGTGGATGTATACGGGCGTGGCAGTCTTCTCATTTATCACGGGCTGCGTGTTCTGGTTCATTTTCCACCACTACGATGCGGAAGAGGAGAAGATGTTTGAGCTTGATCGGGAGCAGCCTGGAGTTTCGGACAAGGCAAAGAATTTGGAGGACTAAGCAGTAGAATTATAGTCTATACTAGACGATTATTAATTTTATTCCTCTTTACTTGGGAACTTAGTTGGGATGTCGTCAAATGATCTGGGGTAAAAACTGGAGACTTCGTGAGGTAAGTATCTCATTTATTAAAAGTGCAAAACGATTCATGACATGCATTTAAAATTTATCTCTGGGAATGGTGTGATCGAATGAAATACAAGACGATGCCTTATCGTAGTTCTATTGTGAAGCTTCCCATAACTTATTAACTGCTGGATAATTAATGGATATCATGCTGGCTCAAGTCAGCTACCCTACATACTGAGATAAGCAAGTAGGTAGAAATGGAAAAGTTGGAATTTTCAGCGAATTAAATCACGCCTCAAATCTAGACTGTTTATCCGCAAGGGAACTATAAGCTGAGACCTGGCGATAATACACCGCCTAGCACTATCTATCTGGACGGTTTGGCTGGCCCAAGAGTGCGACTAATCGCTGACAATCTCATGATCCCTCCACCTCCACCGAAACTAACTCCGGCCTAACCAACCGAACCACTCGATGGAGCTCCACATGTCGCTCTCCGGCCAACAGGCTACAGCGCAATGATGGCCAAAGCATCGGGTACCTATGGCGGGCATGAGTCAGTGTAGAGGGAAAATGGAAACCGGATCGTTCGCGCTATTCACTCGCCTCCCATGGACCGAGAGACGGCTAACGACCGAACCATGTCTTCATGTGGAGGGAGAAGAGGTCACTGGTCAGGCTTCACGGTGAAGAGGGGGTGGAGCTCCACATGCCTTCGGCCTCCCAAGTCGCACCACACGCCAGCGAACAGGGTCCAGATTGCATCGATTGACCTTGCGAGGACCCAGGTGACAAATCCGGTCGCCGTGAGACCGCCCCAGCTCTGTGAGCGTCTGCTTCTCTTTTCTGTCACCGCCTGACCGGGTTCCCCAGACTGATCTAACCAAACTCGGCGTCGGGGTTGGAGATAAGCTGGGGTGTTCGTCAGTTCGTGCAGAGATAGCATCGGGGGCTGCGGTTGTATGAGATGCACAGGCGTCAGCCAAGAGTCGAGCTGGTCGTCTGAGAACAGACATAAAACTCCATTCCCTCGCGTCGTCGAAGCTGTCTTGTTCCTCTCGACCTAGCCATTGACACATCGTGCCCTGTCTCTCGACAAATATCCCTCACTCAAATCTTTTCTATCCAATACCTATCGTCCGGACTTTGGAGTCGCTTAGCCATGTCTGGAGACACAGCCGAGGACAAGAAGGTCCGCCAGGACGGCGGCGACGTCATCCGAACACCCACAGACGTGGAGGATGGGGTCGTCGAGAAGCCCCAGGCTGTCGACGCGGATCCTGCCCTCCACTTTGCCGGCGGCGAGGACGTGGAGTTTACCCCGGAGGAAGAGAGAAGCGTCTTGCGAAAGATCGACTGGGCCCTCATGCCGCTGTTGTGCTGGATCTATGCGCTGCAGTTTGCAGACAAGACTTCGCTCAACTACGCTTCACTCATGGGCATCAGAGAAGATACCAAGTTGGACCCCGACAGCCAGCAGTATAGCTGGGCTTCGAGCATCTTCTACGCCGGCTATATCCTCTGGGAGTAAGTTGCACCTGCGAGAGACCTCGAATGACACGAATCTGACCTCTACTTAGGTTTCCCACCACTTATTTGCTCCGAGCACTGCCCCTTGGCAAATACACGTCGGCTAACATCATACTCTGGGGCGGCGTTCTCACTTGCCACGTCTTCGTCATGAACTACGCCGGGCTCCTGAGCGTCCGCTTCTTCCTCGGCGCCCTCGAAGCCACCGTAACGCCTGCATTTGTCATCCTGGTGTCCGGCTGGTATAAGCAAAACGAGCAAGCCAAGCGCATGGGCTATTGGCTCAGCTGCAACGGCCTCGCGCTGCTTACGCTCGGCCCTATCGCGTATGGACTTTCTGGCGTTGCCCATACCGCCATCGATACGTGGAAGATTCTATACCTCGTGCTTGGCCTGCCGACCATCATCACGGGTGCATACTGCTGGTTCTACATGCCCAACAACCAGACCGACGCTCGCTTTCTCACGCACCGCGAGAAGGTCATCGCAGTAGAGCGCATCCGGGGCAACTTCCAGGGCATCGGAAGTCGCAAGTGGAAGTGGTCGCAATTCTTTGAGGCTTTCCGCGACCCTCGCACCTATCTTTACGCCCTCTTCTCTCTTCTGATGAACATCCCCAACGGCGGCATCACTTCTTTCGGCTCGATTGTCATCAAGTCCTTCGGATTTAGCAACCGACTCTCACTCCTCCTCAACATGCCGACTGGCGTCATGGATATTGCCTGCAAACTCAGCTTCACATACTTGTCCGACAAGTATCTCGACCGCTCGCTTTTTGCCTTCATTGCCATCCTCATTCCCATGATTGGCGGCATCATGATGATTTTCATTCCTTTGACTGCAAAGGCTGGTCTTTTGATTGGATACTACTTCATTGGCGCCGCCGGATCTGCTTGGTGCTTGGTCATGGTCATGATCTCCAACAATACCCTCGGCTACACGAAGAAGGCCACCGTGAATGGTGTTCAAATCCTCGCTTATGCCGCCGGCAATTGGATTGGTCCCCAGACCTTCCGCGCGCACGAGGCTCCCGAGTACTATCATGGAAAGATGATGGTTGCAATCATGTACGGGCTTGCTGCCATGACCCTCGCCGCCATCCGCGTCGTGAACATCCTGGAGAATAGGCGCCGGGATAAGAAGGAGGCCGAACATCCCGAGGAAATTGTTGAAGGCACCGAATTTTTGGATTTGACGGACTTCCAGCAACCGACTTTCCGGTATGTGCTCTAGCGGAGGACCGACAGTTTTCGTGCGGCGGTTGAGGGGGGTTGCCGATTTGGTGATCTACCCCCAAAGATTAGTTAGTTTACTTCTATAGCCTAGATAGGCCCTCTTTAAATTTGAAAGTGTTGTCCTACCGAAGTGTCATGGTTCTCTTCCGAAAAGTGATATCCAGCTATTACTGGGACCCGGAATAAAGACTGATGGTGAAAAGTTGAAGTCTGTTTGGGTCAATGCCTATTTATGTTGCCGCCAGGAAGTTTCGTTTTAGGTCGATATTTTAGGTAGATGTAAGATTGGGAAAACTGGTGAGACCAGAGAACCTGTGAAATGCCGTTGAGTTAAAGAAAGGCGTGACAAGGGAGAGAGGTTGTGCATAAACTCGGTGGTAAATTCATAAACGAACTAAAATTGAAAGATGACCTAAAGTCAAGATAGGAAAGTATCATAGTCTATCATAGTCGAAAATAATCTAGAAATTCACCATGAAATCCTTGAAATCCTCATCCGGAAGCTCAGGTTGCATTTCATCGTCTCCGAGCATTCCCAGGTACCAAGTCAGATCCCTGCCATCACTTTCTCGGGCTGCAAACCCATTGCCAAAGTACGCAAATCGGTTAGCAGTGGTGTACTTCAGCTCAAAGTCCTCCCAGCGCGGAGTTGCAATCGTCTCAAAGAACTGGATTCTCGACCCCGGCCACATCATTGGCTCGCGATCGACGGTGCCCTGCTTGAACCAGGAGCGGCATGGCGAGGTCCAGGCCGTGCGCGGAAGGAACTTTCTTCTGTGAAGAGCAAAGTCATTGACGGCTTCCACTTTGGGGGCAAAGGAGCTGATCTCCTCCTCGGACATCTTCTTGAGCATCTGCATCACATATCGTGAGACGGTCTCGGTGATAGGAAGGAAGCTTCCATGACCATAAGGCCCGTAAGGTCCATTGAAGACTGTAGGAGAATTAGTATCTGGCTTTCAATCGTTGTTCGGATCCTTACTGATATAGTTGGGAAAGTTGGCGATTCCTAGAGAGAGATATGTGTTGGGCACATCTCGCCAATACTCGCTCAAGCTGATGCCACCACGGCCGATAGTGGGATACTGAGGCCTCCAGCTAACGTCAAATCCGGTAGCGCACACAATGACGTCAAACTCATGTTCGACGCCATCCGAGGTCTTGATGCCCTTGGGAGTGAAGCACTCGATGTCCGTCGACACCACGGCAACGTTTTCTTTGCAGAGGGCTTCAAGATAACCGTTGCCTGGAGTAGGCCTTCGGCAACCAACTGCAAAGTCCTTGGGAACGATGATATCGGCGACTTCTGGCTTGCCCGAGAGCTTCGCGCGCATGTCATTCTCGGCAAACTGAGCGTCGTCATTAGGGATCACTGCAATACGAGAGGGAGCCGTGGGCGCCGGAAGCTCACCTTGCGAGCCTCTGCCTGCTCCTTCGATCCATTCAAGATGAAGCGGAAGCGCGAGTTGAGCTCTGATTCAATCTTCTTGCGATAGGCGAGGTACTTCCTGGGGTCGTTGCGTAGAATGTCGCGTTGCTTCTCGTTGTCTTTGTTAAATGTTAGGGGAATGACACACGCGATAAGTGTATATCGAGGGGTACCCACACTCGAAGTTTGTTCCATTCTTGCCCGCGAATCGTTGACCAAAGCCGCCCGTGACCCAAGATGCGCTCCGGATGAAGCACTTCATGCTGCCCACGACTGGAACCGATCGTTAGTAATTGTTCCTTGCCTCCGAAGAATGACATCGAAGTAGGGCTAACAAACCGGGCTGAATGTTGGGGACGATCTGGACGGCTGATGAACCTCCGCCGATGACTCCAACTCGCTTATCCTTCAGAGCGATCGAGTCGTCCCAGTTTGCGCTGTGAAGCATCTGTCCCTCAAATCTTTCTCGGCCTTGAATAGCAGGCCATTTCCACTTACTGGTGATGGACGTGGTCAGCTAAGATTCAACTGCTCGGTATCGCTAGGCTTTGACTTACTTCAAGACGCCGCTTGCGTTGACAAAAACATTCGCCTTGTCGTGAATCACATCATTTTCATCATCCCCCCTCTGGATCTTGATGTGCCACATCTGCTCATCTTCATTCCAAACGGCTGCAACCACTTTATGGCTAAGCCGGATGTACTTGTTGAGATCGTACTTTTCTGCTACGTCTTTGAAATACTGAAGAATCTCAGGAGCACCCGAGTAGCTTCGTGGACGACCATGTCAGTTTTCCCTGCTTGCTTGGCCAGTCATGACTCACTTACAACGAGGTCCATTCGGGGTTTGGTGCCCAAGAGAATTGGTAGTTCACCGAGGGGATATCACATCCGCAGCCCGGATACCGATTCTCGTACCAGGTACCACCAATGGACGGATTCTTCTCGTAGCAGACCAGCTCGAGGTCCAAGCCACTGGTGTCGATCTCGTGGGCAAGGTTGAGCGCGCTAGCTCCAGCTCCGAGACAGATGACGCGGAGCTTGCGGCCGATTCGGCTGGGCTGCTCAAGAATCTCGTACTCAGGCTCGGCCTGTGCGCCAGTGAGCCAGGACGTGAGGGAACCCATTGCAGCAGTTTGCTTTTGAAGAGCAAATTGGCCTTGCTAGAATTGTTTGGTTGGACGGAAGTGTTGTGAGGTTTGAGAACAGCTTGTGAAAGATGAGCAAGTATGAGCTCTGTCACCCTTTCTTGTCTGGTCCGTTGGAAGCATATTTGAGCTTCAACGGGCCCAATGTCCAACAGACATCATCAGCACTACCCGGTGGAGCTCTAGGACGGAATCTACCTAGTTTCGACATTCTTCTCCAGAGATTGGCTTCTCTGACATTTGGCTGCTTACCTCGCCTCCGCCTCCGCCTCCGCCTCCGCCTCCACTCTGCATGATGATCTCTGTGATCTTTGTGTAAGTACCTGAGCATCCGAGAACTACCGAGATGGTTCAAGGCACTACGATAAGTCATCTGATGTTACAGAACATGAAGCCTGAAATTTTTAACCGAGTTACGGGGAAGCTCCCAGACCTACGTTGATTCATTGCAAGGGGCCGTTATTGTCACTTCATGGTCATGCTCAACAGCTCAGACCAAGTGAGCCAGTGAGGCCTTGACTGCTTGGGCTGCGTTCAGCGTCCATGTGGAGCTCCACCGCACAAGCCGCGATAACCCCTCCAACCCACGAGTCATGAGACCACGGCGCATGCATGGTGGATTTCATTGTTTCAATATCCAGCCGAAATGGCCTCTTCGAGGACGGTAGCCATAGATGATCCCATAGCCCAGACACTTCTCTCTTTCCAAAACATAAGCACCGTTCTCGTGAAATGTGCCTCTCCTTCTTCAGGCGACGGAAACATGCCGTACGGTTCATCGTAACTCTGGTCTTGTTGACCTTGCTGTGACCGGACCACTTCCATAACGGAGCTGAATATCACCGCGGATGCTTCGTATCGCCTGTGTACTTGGCCATCGGGCAGAGCTCTGGCTCGCAACTCCCTTCCCGCCCATCTCAGCGACCTCCAGACGGCCAGAAGGATTCGATACCTAGTCACCGTTGCCCAAGGCGCTTCAAACAATGCCTGTTGACTATCGCCGTTGTAGATGGCGGATAGCGCATCCATCGCCTCGTCGAGGATGACAAGAATTGCGTCGTCGCCTGAAGTCGTGCCCGGGAGAGCCAACTGGCCTCGTCTAGCACCGGAATAGAGCCCCAGCGTCATATGCGTGGCTGTTGCTAGGCCGGCCACGACAGTGCTGTCTACAATGCCACCAATCAAAAGGTCGTCGGGCTTGTAGAGGGCAATCTTGATTGACACCACCATGCGTTCAATGGTGCTCCAGATCGACCCGTCCAAGTCGTCGACCTCCGTGTCCCGTTCCTTGACCACGTTTGATATATGACGGAGCGCTGCGTTGACCTGTCGGTTCTGGGACTGAGTAAAAATGTGAAACGCAGAGGGATCTGCCAATCCAGGAGGGAATTGGTAGCAGCAACGCGTCAGATCCCTGACGAAAGCATCAACATTGGTCAAAACAAACAAGGTAGCGAGTGGAGAGGCGGACAGCGCCGAGAGAAGGTATGGGCTCGTAATCTCCGACATGAGGGACTGCGTGGCGAGCGATAACGACCTGGACACTGGGCACGGGAAGCCGAGAGACTCGTCGAGCTCAAGCATGGACGCGACGGTTGACTGTCCGTTCAGCTTGTCCAGCCAGGCATGCGCTGTATCAGACTCCCAGAGTGATCGCGGCAGTGGCAGCTCCCAATCCAGCTCCATGGGGGAGACCAGGGGACGAAGATTGCAGGGCGAGAGGATGTGGAAGTCGAGGAAAATCAGGGTGTAGACGGACAGTTTCATGGACTCCTCGTTGACGTACGACATCCACGAGTCGTATAGTGCTTGCGCATCCCCTGCCAACGATGCCCTGACGTCGGCCTTGGCCCACGGTCGAGAAGCGGACGTGGCAACGGTTTGTCGGAGCAAGCCGAGGTCCTGGGCAGCCTACAATCGACTAAGCATGAGAACTCGGGAAAAACAAGGATGAGAAGCGCAGTGATCAGAGTAGTTCTTACGTCGACGAGCGACCGCAGCATCGTTTTTGCCTTGCCGTAGCGGGCGGCACCACCCATGTAGGCACCGTAAATGATGTGCAGAAGCCAGGCTTGCATGATCCAGGTTCTCCGCAACTCTCTCCAGTCCACGCTCACCTAGAAGCGAGAATAGGGGTCAGCGATAGGCTCATAGGTTTGACATGGGATGGGTGAGCATCGTACGAGACGACTGAGCTCCTTGCGCCCAGAGTCCCAGATCTCTTGGCTGGATTGTATGCAAGCGGCTGCCCCTTGATCAGAATATGTTTGGGCCGTGTACAGCGCGCCGATTGCGGCGATGATGTTTCTCAGGATTTGCGGGGTTTCGTCACTGAAAGTTGCGCGATGGAGCAGCGGGAACGAAGGATGAAAATGCTCGAAATACGCAGATATATGAACTCTTGCGGTTTCCAGTCTTTCAAGTTGATGGGGTATTAGCACAGTTTGCGAGCAGATGCGCACCGAAGCAGGGTATCAGGGAACATGGGCTTACGTGGAAAAAAGAGCAGAATCGGAGGGAGTGTTGCCACCAAGCCCGGTCATGGAATAGTCTTGACTCTGCCCGTCTGCCGCCATCAGATCACGATCTGAGCCGGCCGTATCTGCGAGGACAACGGGGCTGAACGAGGGTACCGGAGGGGTTGGTTGCGATGTCGTCGTCTCGGCATCCCCATTCCCCGAAGTTGGAGGCCGGGCCGCCCTGCCCTGACATCGCTTCGTGTGACGTTTGCAGACGTCCCTCCTCGAGAAGCGAGTCTGGCAATGGAGGCACTCAAAGGGTCGGCGGCTGTCATCGCCGTGTCCTGCGCCACGGTTAGTTCGCCGACGACAAAAACTGTGAGGGGGTTTTCGTACTCGAGCGTCGGTGGCGTTCCAAGTTCTCATTGCGGGTGAAGGTTTGGGTACACAGTTCGCAGGAAAAGGGCCTGATGGAAGTCATGGTGGGGATTCGACCGTGATACGCAGCACGGCGAGCGGAGTCTGCGCCGTCCTCCTTCTTTCAGGCATGGGTGATGTTGCAAGGAGAGCACTCCTCCCCTTCTCCGCAGCGCAAGAAGCCAGAGGCCAATCGAGGCTTTCCCATCTTCGGTGCGATGAGCTCCGATGTGGGGTGCTCGCTCAGCAAAGCCACAGCCAGCCATCTCCCTCGCTGATCGCCCGGGACCTCTCCAGGATCTCGGAGAAGAGTACCCCGATCCGGGGTCAGCTGGATAAAACATTAAGGAGGGATCTTCTCAGAGCTGTCCTCGATTTATGAGTTATGCTTTATTACAGCAATACCCCTTTTCAGAGGTTCCCGCTCATACCGGATTGACTTCTGTATTTGCGTCTCCGCTCACCCCTCTATCCAGCTCCCTCTGTGTACTTGCCACTTGGTAACCTTGCCTGCAACCGCAGCGAAAATGGGGGGGAAATCGGTAAGTTCATCTCGCAATTTCTACGAGAGAAAATACTCAATACCATCAGAACCTGTCCTTCTTCTTGCACCGCCCAGGCGAGGTGTCCTTCGCAGAACAACCCATGCCCGAGCTTCAGTCGCCCCAGGACGTCTTGCTCGCCATCAACTACACCGGCGTTTGCGGTTCGGACGTGCACTTTTATCGCCACGGGGGCATCGGAGCTTCCAGGCTCCAGGCCCCTCTGGTCATGGGGCATGAAGCCGCTGGCACAGTCGTGCAGGTCGGCAGCAAGGTGACCAGCCTCGTTCCCGGCGACCGCGTGGCCATTGAGCCCGGATTTCCATGTCGCCATTGTGCCGCATGCTTGTCTGGCAAGTACAACTTGTGTGAAAGCATGGTCTTCGCCGCATCGCCTCCATTCCACGGCACACTCACCGGCTTCTTTGTCGCAGTCCATGATTTCTGCTACAAGCTCCCCGAGCACGTCACCTTGCGCGAGGGTGCGCTGGCCGAACCGCTGGCCGTCGCGGTTCACATCGTGCGTCAAGCTGAGATAACACCTGGCACGTCAGTCATCGTCTTTGGTGCGGGGCCTGTAGGATTGCTTTGCGCGAGCGTCGCTCGAGCTTACGGAGCCACTACGGTGGTGTCTGTCGATATTGTTCCCGCCAAACTCGAGGTAGCAAAGGCGTTTGCCTCGACGCATGTCGCCTTGCCAGAGAGCATGGATCCTATTCAGAATGCCAAGGCTATTCTGCGTGCTGGAGAACTCAGCCCAGCCGGAGCCGACGTTGTCATCGATGCGTCCGGGGCCGAAATTAGCATCCAGAGTGCCTTGCATGCAGTCCGTATGGGCGGGACGTTTGTGCAAGGCGGCATGGGCAAATCCAGCGTCGACTTCCCAATCATGGCCATGTGCATGAAGGAAGTCACGGCCAAGGGATCATTCCGATACGGCAGCGGTGATTTCAAGCTTGCCTTGGACCTGATATCGAGCGGCAAAGTCATGGCCCGAGAGCTGATCACCGGAACAGTGTCTTTCCGCTCTGCAGAGGGAGCTATTCGCAAGGTCGGTGAGGGGGGGGTCATCAAGCTTCTCATTGCTGGGCCAAATGAGCCGGTTAACGACGAGTTTTCCTTGAAAGATTAGGGGAATAGAAAAATATTATTCCCCTTGAGCCTTTTGCCAAGTTTCCATGTCGGTCGACTTTGTTTAGGTGTGCATCACTGCCGCATGCGAGATCATTACATTTTTTCAGGGTCACACTGTCACACCTACAAAGTAGATTGCGTTAAGTTATATATGCCAGTCCCTGAATCACAACTCAACCTATAATCAGGAGGCTTGCGTTTCCATCTACGTACTGCCAGCCAGGAAAGCTATTCACCTCAGGGAGACATCCCGACTGTGAATCTTCTGCTCGGTGCCTCATCGTGATTCCCAGACCCCAATCCACGAAAGGTGGTTATGAGTTGGAAGGAGCATGCTTCCAGGGGTTATTATAGCAGTATTCGTTACTTGGAGAGGAATTTAGAAGCAGACAAGTGTTCATTCGGGTCGGCGAAACAGCCATTGTCGCAGAAAAACATTCGGGTACAGGCACTGCGCACAATCTAACGACAAATATATGTCAACCGCTGCTCACCACTAAGCCGTCGGTCAGATTCATTGCTTTGTTAGCGGTGTGCAAGTGGCTTGGGGGTTTATTTCGCGTCAAGATCCCTCATTCGAACATTTCAGCGAAATATCACGGGTCGAAATGGAACCCCGAGTGTTCAATACCTAGGTGCAGGGAAACCAATCATCTATCCATCCACATACATCAATAACTGCTATTCCTATTGCGCCTAATTCCTCACGGGGAGATGTCACGGTATAAAGTTCCAAAACGCATAGGCTTGGCATCTCCGACTGAACCCAGGCCATAATGAGGATACCATCGAGTTCATACCCCGAGCTGCTTTTGCCCTGCGACTATTTGGCGATGCAGTGAATCGCCATTGATGGAGCCCTATTGTTGGTTTGGTTTCATTGCATGTGAAACTGTGATGCGCCTTCTTGTCAGGTTTCGACCCTGAAGACTCATTGAATCAACCGACTCCAAGACACTTAGAAGCGTATCAAAGACGCAACAGATAGAAAATATGGCTACTCGTGCCCGACGTCGCCCGAAGTTTGTTGTAGCCAGCAATATAGCAGGTTTCACTAGTCAGACTTTCAACATGTACCAGTGATCGCCTGATAGAAGTTAAGGGACGAAGATTTGGTCCGTAGGTTCTGAGGAGCAGCTCCGCAGTAAACAGTACGTAATGGTAACATACTATCACAGTCATTTTTGGATGAAATGTGAAAGGAAAATTATAAATACGAGGGTGTGTCTCTGCTTTCGAGTTCAACCTGAAACATGAACTCAAAGCTTATTGATCAATCATCAACTTACTGAATCCCATCTTCTCAAAATGCATTTGACTTATCCCTTCCTTCTGGCTTCGCTTTCTGGCATTGCCTTGGCTCTGCCCCAGGCCGAGATCACTGAGTGCACCGAGATTTCTGCCATTCCTACATGTGGAGTACGTCGAGGTCGTTAGACACACGAAGAGGTGCTAACTGTGTTCCTTCAGATGCCCTGCCTTACCTCCGCTGCCTCGGCTGTGGGTTGCCCTGTAGCCACTGATCTTCCCTGCCAATGCAGCAGATCGGATGCAGTCCAAGCCTCTGCTTTTGACTGCGTTATCAGCAACTGCGGACTTGCCACAGCACTCGTTGTCCAGGTTGCTGCAGCGGCTGCATGCACGGCTTGCACATAAACGAAAAGCTTAACACAATTGCAAGATGTGGCGGAGTAGCAGCTGGTACGGCGTGGTGATATGGGATAGAACTAGCATGCTTGGGACAGATAGATGAAGTACCTAATTGTGGCCAGTTACTGACATGTTCCTGGTTTCTTATGTATCCTAGTATCGGGTCTCAATTTCCAGGCGACTTGGGAATTGATGCCGACATGCTATCTATCATTATCTTTTTAATTCAAGTCCTCCGACAATCGAAGTAGTGTTCGAGGACAGTGTTTCTGAGATCTATCTTACATATGAGAAGCCATCCTTTTTCCTAACTTCAGCGTTCTTTCTTCTTCGCCCTGCCTCCTTCTTCTTAGGCCCATCCAACTTAACCAAACGGGAGCGACTTGGTGAAAAAGTATCTATTCAGCCCGTACGGGACGATCCCTAAGCAACTTGGAGATGGTGATAAAGCAGATTAAATTATACTTTTGCCCGCAATACCGTTCCCGTCTTCGCGATCCTCGCAGCCAGAGCCATCGCGCCAAGTAGAATCGAAGTTCCGGCGAACATCTGAGCAGCCAGATAACTCCCATTATCCGTATTGATCAGCGCTCCGCAGATAGCTGGACCGGTCAGGTTCGCAAAACTAACAAGGCCTAGGATCATTCCCACTCGGGTTCCAGTCCTGTTGGGATCAGGCGTCATCGTGGTGGCCACGGCTGGGAAGAGAGCTTGAAGCGCGGCCGCGATCAAACCGTAGATGACCGCGAACACGAAGAGGCCTGTTTTGGACTCAATTGCAGCCCAACAATAGACCAAAAGACTCGCTGCAAAACTCAGTGGAATCAAAATATTGAGTGCCCCTGTCCATTGATCGCCGATGATGTTGGGAACAATTCGCCCAACGACTCCTACCCCGTTGAGTATCATCAACAGGTAGATTGGCTCCGCAATGCCAATCCGGTCCCGAGCGAAGGTTCCCAAGTAGAAGAATGCAAAGTAGAGCCCCCAAAAGTTCAAAAACATGCTCATGGCGAAGAACACGAACGGGAGCTCTTTGAATGCCGACCAATCGATCCACGGGCCGCTTTTTCGGGGTGGCAGGCGAGGTTTGAACCACACAAGGCAAGGCAAATATGTAGCAAGCATGACGAAGCCCATAATGCGTAGAGTCCAAGGAAATCCAAGACCGTCCTTAAAGATCAACCAGTTGATCAAGACTGGGTAAACGAGGCTGCCCACAGCGCCTCCAGCAGCCGCCAGACCAACAGCGAAAGCTCTGTACTTCTTGAAATACTGAGACAGAACAGCCAGGGCAGGGCAGAAGGCACAACCATTTCCGACGCCTAAGCAAATCGCTTGAGCCAGGAAGATTTGCCAGTAGGCTTTTGAGAGGGAGGTCATGAAAAGCCCCAGTACCTGAAGGAACACGCCACACGCAAAGGTGACCCGGAAGTGACCGCCATCCGTCAGGCGCCCTGCAGGAACGCCAACGAAGAAAAGAAAGAAGACTTGCACGCTACCGATCCAGGAAATCGATGACTCACTCTCGCCAAGAGTTTGAGTGTAGTATTGCTGAAAGATGCCGTAGCCGTTTGCAACACCCCAGGTATTAAAGAAGACGATGTGCGTGAGTAAGACTTGTGTCCACGCTGCGAAGCCGCCATCCGGGGGCTGGTCGCGCTGGGCCAACGATGGTTGTTCGAGAGGAGGAATTGACTGTTCGAGGTCAACGGAGGGATCGTCGTCCGAACGGTCGGATGCATGGACTTTCTCTGGCGTGAGCAGCATGATGAGGATCTGATTTGTCGAGGACTGTCGAGTTCGGTATCACCTTTTGCTCATATGGTATTGATAAGAGTAAAGTAAAGTCATTGTCCTCTCGACTGGTTGCCATTTATGCCTTCGGCGATGCTTCGACCAGGCCGCGATTACCGTTATTGCCGCTCTTGCCGCTTTGACCGCTCTTGCCGCCCTCCCCGCTCCTTCCGTGATTACCGCAGCCGCCGGTGCTCCGTTGCCCCGATCATTCTTGATCTTTTCATCATTCTGCCCGTCATTCCTCGCCCCAATGCTATGATATCATCCCGCGTGCGGGCTTGTTGATCACACCTCGATCTGCGATCTGCAAATTGCTGAAACTCCTTGCTCGCATGACAGCAGCCACATGTCTCACTCTCAAATGCAAGGCCGCAAACGGTCAAGGCTCGCGTGCGAGACGTGTCGAGAGCTCAAACGCAAGTGCGACGGAGCTGAGCCATGCGGCACTTGTGTTCGCTTTGAGTACGAATGCGCCTATGGCAAAGGATCCAGTCACAAGAGAAGGAAAGGTAATGGCCAAAGCCATGTTGAACCTGTCTGCTCTCCCTTGGACAAGCAAGGTGCACAACCACCTCGCCCCGAAATCGCAGCATCGACTACGACTTCTCTCCGGTCTTTGGAGGCAAATTCTGGCGCCGCTTTTCTCAGGAAACTTGCCCTGCGGCTTGATCCCAAGAATGCCCCTCGGATGCACTCTTTTGCTTGGAACGCCTTTCTCGGAGCCCGGAAAATAATTGGCACTCCGGCCGGCCGACCGATTACAGAGATGATATCACAAACCGAGATGCGCAGCCTCACATCCATCTACTTAGAAAAGGTGCACCCAGTCTATGGCTTCGTGGAACCTCGCGACGTCGAACGGCACATTGAGGCCAGGTGGGCCGTTCACGACGATGGCCAGATGCAGGACGCTCTTTTGTGCGGCATCGCAGCCCTCGGCTGTCTGTTCTCGCAAGTGCAACCATCAGTCGTGGAGGCAGAGTTGGTGGAATCGGCGAGGTTCAAGCTCGAGCAGACCATATCTGACCCTCCCTCGGCAAATAGCATCACGGCTTGGATCCTTAGAGTCGTCTACCTCCGGGTTGCGGAGACACATCACACTGCTTGGATGGCTAGCTGCATACTCATGCACATGGTGGAAGCAGCCGGCTTACACTGCGAGCCATCCAACGACTCTATCCTCCTTTCCCCGCAGGAAGAGGTCGACTCGGACCTCCGGAGGAGGATACTTGCCGTCGCCCAACATCTGAACATTTGGACGTCATTCGACATGGGCCGATCGAGGGTATCTCTGTGTAACGCGAGCGATATCATGCCGTCGAGACGACAAGGAGACCTCACATGCGAGGTGATGGAGCTGTTGCCGTATTCCGCAGAGCTTGACCCAGAAAAGGCTCCCGACCTCTCTGACCTAGAATCTGCCCTGTCTGCGGTCCTCGACCGCTCCCACTCGAGTCCCCCGTCGGTTCTCGCTCAATGCAACTTGACTCTGTGTCTCTGTCGCCGGCTGCAGTCAATGAACGCTTCCTTCACGGGCACAACACTCGATCAAATCCTCTCACTCACCTCAAAGGGGATCAAGTCGGCTCAAGCCATCCTAGATGACCGCGCCCCTTGGCACCACATGGCCAATATTCCATTTCAAATCGTTTGCATGATGCTTGCTATTGACACCATTTCCTCCATTGCTCAGCTCAAAGATGCAATGGAGTGTCTCGACAATGTTACCAAAGTTTACAACACGGATGCTACCAGGGAGGCGTTGAAGACGGCGTCTTTGCTCATTTTATTGCACCAGAGATGGAAAGAAAAGTGTGCTTCAGATCTCAGTAACATACTAAAGCTATATCCAACTGTCTCTCTGCAGGAAGTCCCCAATGAGTCGTCATCCCAGCATCCAGAGGACATGAGGTGGCTTAATACTCTAGCGGGAGACTTGTCCGGCCTCGACTATTCCGATTTTGACCGGATTCTATTCCCACCGTTGTTCCAGAACACACAAGATGGAATGTAAATATCAGTTCTCAATTACAAATATGCAGGCTTTATATAAGATTCGGCAGGTTTTAGTGTGTCGTGATGGAGTTTGGGAATTTTCACTCAGGGTCCGTCTCCGACCGGCGACTACCCTAGAGAAGATCCGAAATCCCCACGGGAAGTCGAACTTGGCCAGGAATATCAAGCATACAACTATTTCATAAGACCAAACACGCATCACCTTCGTTTCCGTGGACTCATATTTAATATCTACCTAATATCCCATTTTCGGATTGGTACGTTGGTGTTGCTACACCATTGTGATGGATGCTTAAAAGGTTGAAAACACCACCGAAGGAGTGAGCACCCAAATTCTACACATAACCGGGGCCGTGAAAGACTGCGGTGAGATGAGCGTGTGGCTGATTCGATACTGGCTCAAACATGCCGAGTATCCGAGCCCAATTGCTTGGGTGCATCTGAATGTTGGGTCCTCTACTGAAAGCGACACTGGGCCAGAGACGCCTCTTTGCCAGCCGAGCAACTCCATCATCCGACTCATCACCAATTACCCTAGATGATTGCCAAGCGTCAGACACGTACCATGGCTTGGCCAGCCACTCTGAGTTGCGCAACTGCCTCGCTAATGACGATACGGCCCCCTCTCGGCCTCACGGGAATCGAGGCAACCTTGTGAGTGAGCGCTTTCAGCCAACACCTCGTTGCTGGATGATGCAATCTAGAATAGAGTTCCGTTTCTAATTGATGGCCCTGCAAGTGTTGCAATAGTGTATGTAATGTCGTAACGGTTAGTCTGGCAAGGTACCTTCTTTTCGCCGGTTTAAAGCGTACATCGGCTCTTGCAGCTTGTTGGGCAGAGAGGTCAAAACACAAGCTCTTTCAACACCCACGTGGAATCGTGTGTGAGTCGAAGCTTGGGAGAGCGTCAAAACGGAGTAGTACGGCCCAGGGCAACGACGACTCCGATTGATGTGGCCGGCAGTTACTTTGGCGTCCGGCAATGGCGGGTCCTGGCCTGATTTCCATTTCACTAATAACTCCTAGTTAGTTTTTTACCAACCAGCCTGGTCGAGTGATAAAGATGCATTAGCCTCAGAAGCAGGCGCAGGTGCAACGGCCGCAAGACCCAGCATGTCAGATTTTGGAATATTCGCGTCTGGTCCTCCCTCTGCACTCGATCCGATGGTGCCATAGTCGACATATGTGCGAGACTATCAATGCCACATAGAAAATGTGTGCTCGACCGTGTGATGCCTCCAGGACCAGGCAAGTACCTCGTCCTCAGTCACACAAAACAAGGGTAAGAACGGCGGTGTTGAAAGAGTGGCACCCAAAGACGCCGTGGCGTCGGTTCTCTCATCTGCCTGCAAAGTGCGCGCGTTGGAAATCTGAGGCGTTGGTTTGTTATCGCTGTGGCGTTTGCTCCACCTGCAGGCAGTGCCAACGACGGGCGCAGTGTAAAAATACAGAGATGCCGAGTTTCCTCGGCGTCGGAGCGTCAAGGGAGTCGAGTGTTGGTTGTTAGCTGCAGCGACTTCGTCCCCTGACAACCTCCATTGCCAAGTCGTCCGGCTGAGTCCAACCTGATACCCGGGCGCTTTGAGCAGGCTAATTCTGCATCGCCATACCCGATTGAACGCTTATGTCGGCCCGCCCCTGGGATGTCTGACATGGATCTCCTTGACGGCGACCGTGGGGTGTGTGTGGTGGGGGTCGTTTGCGCGGACACCATTGAGTACCGTTACCGAGTGCTCAGCCCTAGTACTGAGGCTTAACAGCCCATGGGACTTTGGAACACGGGCATAACTTAAACAGTTTGAAACTTCCAATTTGCATAGGCATCGGCTTCCATGCACGGGCGTGAACGTATCATTGAGAGAGCCTCTGATTTCGCGGCTTGCGTGCCTGTGCCCTGGGCGAACCAGGCGTTTCTTATTGTCGAGGCCAAGGGAATTCCGAAGTCCCGGTATCCTTACGCATATTTGTGGCTGCAGTTAGCTACATGAGTTACCTCGTTGGTGGATGTACGGAGCTGAACACCCGCTGTCGCCATGAGCCCTTACATCTGCTGCTGCCACGGCCGTTCGGCTTCGTTCCTTTGACTCCTTTTGCCTTTTTCTGGGCCATAACTGCAATACGCCAAACTCGTTTATCAAACCCCTCTATGCATGCATGTGGAGGGCGCTTTTGCTGGCTAATACGAAGACTCTGCTATCGTTACTGCAGTCCATTGCTGGGCTGAGATGGTGTCTACCTCCAAATCCGCCCTGCATACGGATGCTTGCTGCATGCACTGAATAGCTTGGACCGCATGCATCCAGGCCGCTGATATCGGCACCAATCACCCAACAGAGTCCACCCGCTCATCTGAGTTCTCTCTTCGGCTTATCGAACTGGTCATTGCACCCGCATCTCGTACAGACTGCCCTCCATCTTCAATCGAGCGGTTAGAGCAGGTTCCGAGTGGCTGGTCACCCATGTCACCGAAGTCCGGACCGCCGTCACTGTGTTGCAACTTGGAACCAACAATGTCTTGATGACGTTCGTGCAGTGCGTATCCACAGACAACCCGGCCTTGATCCAAGATGCAGTCGCAAGATATCAACAACTTATCCCTTCGGCGGATATCTCCGACGGGGATACACGGAGGTTAGGTCTGAACTCGACTCAGCTGAAGGGTTCTGGATTTGAAAGCGCAGGCTAGATGCAACGTCACTGTCCTGGACTATTGGATGCACCTCGTCATACCTACTCATGCCTCATGGGCCAAGAATACGGGTGGCAGGAGGGCCGCGAACAGAACAGTGACGATGCGACGCACCATTACTCCATACCGCTATCTCTTACGCCACGTCTTGAGAATTTCCATTCAGCTCGACCGCTGCAAGCCACCAGATGCCCGAGTTCCCCATTCCTTTCGGATCCAGACAAGCCCGACCAAGTTGACGGTGGATGGGTGTGGACATCTCTGGTCGGCCTGAACGGTGTGGAAGGGAGAGTGATCGAAGTACTGTTCGGCTCATGGTGAACTGGACTAAGGTCAGTGAGAGTTCTCTTGTCAGTGATATTGCCGCCTCCCCCCTTCTCAAATTTTCTCTACCACGATCCATTTTCTCTCCTGCCCCCCTTAGCTTCTGGATTAATTTCACCTTCTTTCCCCCTATCTCAGCAACGCAGTCAGACATTGCAGATTGGCAGTATATTGCAGTGCTGTGAGAGCTTGACACTCCAACACCCAGTAAATACCTTCCACCGACAGCCTCCTTCCGGGGTTGCAATCAACCCAGCAATGGAAGCGACCACGCAAAATGGCTTCAGCTCGAGCCACAAGCATAGATTCCAAAGCTCCCTACTCACGAGCGAGTATGAGAAGCCATGGCTCAAAGACCCCGTGTTTAAGAAGACGAGATGGAACAACGTAATCGTTGGAATCTTCTTCATCTTGGGATTTGCTGGAGCAGCCGGCATTGCCTTCCTCCTCACCTATCCCTACAAGCAAGGAGAAGTAAGTCAACACGGAGCCCTACTTGTCATGGGTGATGGATTGAGTCTGACAGATTGTCTCTAGTATTGCCTCGTGCTGGAGGATGACTTCAAGACCCTTGACTCAGATATCTGGACCCATGAGGTTCAGATTGATGGGTTTGGCAATGGAGCGTTCGACTGGACCACGACCGACAAAAAGAATTCCTACGTTGACGTCGACGGACTGCACATTGTACCCACACTTACCAACGAAACGACTTCCATTACCAACGATGAGTTGTATGCCAACTATACTCTCGACCTCTGGAAGCACGGCGGCGACGGGTCTTGCACGGCTCCGAAGAATACATCGTGCGTTATCCGGTCAAACCCCGTCAAAGGCCACATGATTCCTCCCGTGCGATCTGCTCGCATTTCCACGAAGGGCAAGAAAAGCATCCGATACGGTCGTGTCGAGGTGGTTGCGAAACTGCCCAAAGGCGACTGGATCTGGCCTGCGATCTGGATGCTCCCGGAAGATTCAGTTTACGGAGCCTGGCCTCGAAGCGGTAAGATGATCATGGCCTTCGGAGATTCCGCGCCCCAGCTGACGATGGTGAAAGGCGAGATCGACATTATGGAGTCGCGGGGTAATGACCGACACTATCCAAAGGGAGGCCGCAACTATTATTGGGGCACAAATCACTGGGGTAAGAAATGGCGATTGGAAATGGGGAATCGAAAGACCATGTTGACTGATTGTCCATGATTTAGGGCCGACGACGGCGACTGATGCGTACTGGCGCACCACGGGAGCTAAGAAGATCCGTCGAGGCGACTATTCGGAGAAATTTCACACCTTCGGGATGCAATGGACGGACAAGTATATCTACTTTTACATTGACAGCAGAGTCCATCAGATTCTCTTCATCGGATACAAGAAGGACAAGCCGCTGTACGACCTCGGCCGCTTCTCTGAGATGTCGGAGAACCAGACGCTCTTGGCAAACCCGTGGGCAACTTCGGATTCCACCACGGGCAACGCGCCCTTTGACCAGGACTTTTACCTGATTCTCAATGTCGCAGTCGGGGGCACGAACGGCTGGTTCCTGTAGGTGTTATTCCCGGCGAGTAGCGCTGCGTTATCAGCGTGATGGAGACATTAGCGCCCTGTGTGACGGGCAAGAATCGGTGCTAACGCTGCGAATAGCGACGAGGTGGGCGACAAGCCCTGGATCAACGACGCTACCAACGCGCAGTGGACCTTCTGGAGCGCTGCTGATAAATGGCTTCCGACTTGGGGGGAGGGCGATACACGTGGAATGACGGTGAAGTCGGTTAGGATGTGGCAGGAGAGGAGATGCGGCTCTGCGGCAGAACTGTGAGGATGGCGACGAATCGACGGTAGTTACGAGATGGAGGAATCGGAGCTTGGGCTCCGCGTAATGTTGCAATCATGTTCACTGCGTTTAACTAATACATTCGGTCCGTTTTCCTCAAGCCGTTTCTGAGTGGTCGAGGTGACTTTCAAGCCAGACCTGAGACATCCAATTGCGCTTAACTGCCTTTGATCAATCTGAAGATATCTGGGTAGCATTTGCAGAATAGTCTTTCACGCCGCAAACTCTTCCGTGAAGGATTCAATGCAACACGTCAAAACGTTCGGAGCCACACGCGGTCCATGGACTCCATCCCGTTATCTAGGTGAAGCGCCTTGATTAGGGATCCGTCGTCCGGCCGGGAGAACGGGAGAACGGGCGCTCTTCAGTTGACCCCTGGCTATCTCGGTCTAGCCTCTCCACCTCGAATTTGGCAAGATAGGCCGCGCCAGGTAGGTCGTCTTGGCTTCAAATCTCGTCATTCCTCCCTTCAGCCACGCTGTTCCATTCTTCGTCGCCAAGGCTCACTCGAGGCCTCGCAGCTTCTCGGCTCCGAGACCACGTCACAGGCCGAGATATGGCGCCTGAGGTGCGGTCTGCTTGGCAGCGGGACGTTGACGGGCTGCATGATAACGTGCGGCTGTCGCAAGGATTAGGGCGCCGCGTAATATGCGTCGACGTTGTTGGTCGACGTTGTGGCTGCATGAGGCAAGATATCATGGCTTGCACTTACGGATTCCAGACTTCATGTTCAGCCCCTGGGTAGACTCGAACCAGCCCTACATGAAGACCCGCCAAGGGGAAGAAGCTATCGGTTTTCAGCTCCAGGGAACCAGCCTCACCGTTCCCATCGTAGTTCCCTTGCGCCCAACCGGCGATCCCAACGACCGGCACGTTTTTCGGATCTGGGGGGCTTGGTAATGGCCCGCGGTCGTCATGTAGACGACTTCTGAGGTCAGGTCCTATCTCTGAAAGTTCCCGCTTGTGATGCGTTCTTCCAAGAACCGAGCCCTCAAAGTTCCACTCATCTCGTATTCTCCCCAACGTTGTTCTCGGCGCCGCCACAACTGCTCAGCTTGTCTTCAGCTCACCTCTAGCCATGCTCGAGCACTCCGTAGACTAGTGTCCATCGCCGCCAGATATGGCTGACGGCGGTGGACCAGAATGGCCTCTGCCTTGATATCCGGAGCTATTGAATGGAAGTGCATGAAGTATGACTGTGTGAGGTAGCTATCCCACTCCAACTTGACAGATGAATGTCCAATAAATATCTGGTTCCTGCTAAGAGCTGCTCAGTTGTTTCCTTTTAATCATCAGATGACCGGCACAGCCCATCGATCCTGCTTCTAACCAGTCGCTTAATGAGTCGTGTCTGAGTCTCGATTCCGGAGAAATCACTCAGTAACACTGGCTGATTCTAAACCCTTCATTTTCATATCACTCATTTTATCCTCGTCCTCCAGACTCTCTGGTATTCCAACCACACATTAAGTCACGTTTTGAAGCCACGATGAGTCGGGCTCAGACACCCTCGACGCAGAGCCCTCCGCCAGGAGGCTCTCATGAGGAGTCTTCCTCCGCTTCTGTGGCCTCTGAGAACGAACAGAGATACTCGATGCCCCTCTTCAGCGTCAACTATGATGATGGCTTCCGGTACCGAACCGTATGTACCCTGTCCAATTGCATTGAAATTCGATGGAGGTTCGACTGACCTTTACTCTTTAGATGGTGTCCTACCTCTTCAAAAGAGTAGTCGCCAGTGGCTGGGTTCCTGTTGAGCGAGATCCTGATGACTGCATCGGCGTTTTGATCAGACAACGTCGGGGCAACTATGTCACCGCCCCTGACCCTCTCAGCCATGTCCTCCTCGGCGCAGTCGTCAGGCTGAATTTGGCCGCTGCGCTCACGATGCGACCTCAGATGCTCGATGGGCTCCTCAGTTCGCTGTCTCCCAATCAGACAGAGCTCCGCTTCAAGGATGGTTCGCAGCTTCAGATCATTGAGTCGATGGCCCTCGCCCGGCCTTCCACTGTGAAGAAGTTCCAATATGCTTGCGTGTGCCGTCAAGAGCGCATAGTGCTCTTGTGGCAGGACGATATTCAGAACATCCTTCCTCAGGCTACTCGCATGGAGGAGAGGCTGCTATCACTGGTGAGTGATGTACCACTTGGCGACGATGATGGCACCGTGCTAATGCCGGTAATTCTAGATTTGGGGTGACGAGGCGCTGCCTTTCAACCTCCTTCAGCTGCCCACCGCTCCTCCTTCCGTCCTGTCTACCCCAATTTCTGGAAGCGTTGGCACCGCGACTCCTCGATTCGAAAAGAGTCCTGCGGCCATTGCGTACGAGGTGCCCGACGATCTCCTTGACAAAGACCCGTCATTCGAACGCCCCGAGTCGCTGAGCCGACCCGTTCTGCGAACGTCTGCCGTCTTCATTGGCCTGTCCATTACCCTTTCCTTCTGTCTGCTTTGGGGCGTGTATGTGGGAAAGCTATTCCGGGAGTGTCTCCTTGACGGAACGTACATCCGACTTGCCCTGATTGCCCCAGTCCCCCTCCTGATCCTGATCAGTCTCTTCTTCTTCCAAACCATCTTCTCCAGTCTCTTCCAGATCATTGGTCCGATTGGAGGAGCCACGACAAACTCTCGATTCTACTCTTACCACAAGCCCAGCTTACGGCGCGCTTACGCTGAAGGATTTGTCCCCCCAAAGGTCACTATTCAGATGCCTGTCTACAAGGAGGGCATGGAGTCGGTCATCATTCCTACTGTCCGCAGCTTGCAAGCCGCCATCTCGTACTATGAATCTCGTGGCGGCTCTGCGAGTATATTCATGAACGACGATGGATTGCGGGCTGGCTTGTCTGAGGAAGATGCGCAAGCTCGCCGGGACTTTTACCACGACAATCACATTGGCTGGGTTGCGCGACCAAAGCATAATGGCGAAGAGGGTTACGTTCGCGCCGGAAAGTTCAAGAAAGCCTCCAACATGAACTTTGCTCTCAACATCTCCCGCAAGGTCGAGTCGTACCTTCAGACCATGGTGAGCGAGAAGCTCGCGGCCGACGGAACCGACATGATCGATGATAACGAGGAAGAAGAGCTGTACCAACAGGCGCTGGCTCGGGTTCTTGAAGAGAACCCACTTGCGTGGGCAGAGGGCAATGTTCGCGTTGGCGAGATTATCCTCATCGTTGACTCGGACACACGTGTTGTAAGTCCTCCCCGGTGCTGAGATTTGTTCGCTTGGGTGAACTAACATGGCCATTAGCCGGTGGACTGCCTGCTCTACGGAGCTGCTGAGATGTTCCTCAGTCCCGAGGTCGCGATTGTGCAGCACTCTACTGGTGTCATGCAAGTTGCTTGGGATTACTTTGAGAACGGAATTGCCTTCTTCACGAACATGGTTTATTCGTCCATTCGGTTCTCCATTGGATCTGGAGAAGTCGCACCATTTGTGGGACACAACGCCTTCCTGAGATGGAGAGGTGAGCACATACTTCGATTTCTCTTCTGATGAAGCTTGTCCGCTAACCACTTATGCAGCCGTTCAAGATGTCGGTGTGCCCAAAGAAAACGACTTTACTTGTTATTGGTCCGAGAACCACGTCTCCGAGGACTTCGACATTGCACTCAGACTTCAGATCAAGGGAAGCATTGTCCGTGTGGCTGCCTACCACAATAATGAGTTCAAGGAAGGCGTCAGCCTCACCATCTACGACGAGATTGCGCGATGGCAAAAGTATGCCTATGGCGTCAGCGAGATGGTGTTTCATCCTTTCCACCGATGGATCTACAAGGGTCCCTTCACGCCGCTGTTCTACACCTTCCTCGGATCCAACATCATCTGGTCGTCGAAGCTGTCTATTCTGGCCTACATGTGCTCCTACTTTGCCCTTGGCTCGGCGTTGCTCCTGTCGATGCTCAACTACTTCCTAGTCGATTAGTATCGCGACGAGCTTTCGGCGTGTTATCTCACTTCGTGGAATGTTTTCATCTCTCTCGTTATCATCTTCAACCTACTTGGTCACGTCGCCCTCGCTTGTCTACGTTACCGCACTGGCGAGCGCTCACTTCTCGGATCCCTTGTGGAGAACTTCAAATGGTCGCCTCTGATGACCTGCTTCTTCGGCGGCGTTGCCTTTCACATTAGCCTCGCACTCCTCGCCCACCTGTTCCACGTGGATATGCAATGGGGCGCCACTTCGAAGGAGAAGGAGGACTCCAACTTTTTCCAAGAGATGCCACGTATCTTCAAGACCTTCAAGTGGATGTACGTCTTCATCATCCTGAGTGTCGGCGGCATGGTGTACCTGGGATCCTTTGCAAGCCCTGATTGGGAGATTAAGGACTTCACTGCCATCATTCCGATTGCGGTGAATTTGGCCTTCCATGCTCTGGTCCCGTTCGTTCTGAACCCGAGCTTGATGGTGTTCAACTATTAAAGAGAGCTTGGGCTTTCTCTTTTCCAGATTGGGCCTGTGGAGGAGATGCTCCTAGTGCTGGGAGAACTCGTGTGCTGGAGGAAATAATGATTTTAGAATGGATGCAGTTTGTTTGGGTAATTGACTAATTCGAAAGGGAAATATAATAAGTATATAGGGATTTGCGTTTATGACATAGAATAAAGACACGGTACGGAATCTTTGGGATATACGGTTCTGCTATTGTTTTGTTGACTGGTCAATACTTACTTAGGTAAATTGGCACTTTATTGATTTCATCTGATGGTGCATTTAATAGAGAATTAATACCGTTATCATTCAGAACATCCATTGTGATAATAGAAACGATGAAATCGCGTCATGAAGGTCTATGGCGATTGGGAACCAAAGTCGGAATCTCAATAGTTGAGAGCAACAGCCTTATACAAAAAACAGGATCATCATGAAGTTATTAAGATTAACTTTCAGTCGGACCAACTATTTCCCACGCAGAATGCCTCCCAGCCGTAATGACTACCTGGTACCTACCCTACTTATACTTCTTCCCAGTCTGCACACGCCTGGTTTGCCGACCCCTGACCAAAATGCCCGCATCAGCATCAGCTCTATCCTCTCTCGTCTGTACCATCATGTGTAGCTGTCCCCCACCATCATCCCTCACAGTTGTTGTCCTCCTCCACGTCCGCAAGCTTGATACTCCTCCCCCAACGTTTTCCAAGCCTTCGACCCGTGACCGCAAAGCGAGAACCAGCATCTCCCCGAAACTTCCCCAACTCGATCCATGCCACGGGCGCGGCGAGAACAGAATTGTCCCCATGTGTATCAAGGCAATGCAAACGTGGAGGAGTAGCACAGCCAATGCCAGCGGAACGGCGAAACTATCCTGCAGCTCGTACGTGTACGTGTACTTGTAGTGTGTGGTCCTGATGATGAAGTCTTGGTTGCCAGGAGCCGGATCACTGCTGTCGGCGTCTCCCCACGTACGCATTGTCGCTGATTGTGCCATCGCGTCCGTCAGATGTACGCCGAGGGCGACGCCGAGACACATATCCATGAACCCGTCACCAGGACGCGTACACAGCCCGGTTGCAGCTCGATAGACCGACGTGTACTCCGATGACTGCGTGTCGTTCAGAACGATCCCCACGCCCTCCAACCACCCTTCGCTCATTTTGACGACTTCTTGGTCTGTCTTCCGGAAGTAGCTGAGATATTCTTCGTTCGAGAATCCCAGTTCGCTGAGCACGGCAACTGAATTTTGGCGCATTATCCAGTTGTCCGCCTTAACCCAACGGGCTGAAACGAGGCACAAGCCGAGCTCAAGTAAGTTCGTGTCGTTTGTTTTTCTTGGTTCGTATAGGAGTTCATCTCGGCTGAGACGAGTAGCGAACAGAACTGCCGAGCTGACGGAGTCGTTGATAGTGTAGTTCTCGAGATTGAGACCCATAGCGCCTTGAGAGCCAGGCTCCGTTGTCTTCATTAGGTTACCGAGTCTGCTGTCACTTTGCATGTCAAGATTCAATGTTGTGTTGTCCATGAAGCCGCCGTTGAAGTCGAATCGTGCGGTCTTGCTGTCGGGCTCTGGCCATGAATTGTTGCAGTGGACCGCCACGAGAGGCTGTTTCCACTTCATGGTTCTCGTCATGTTTTCTTGTTTTGACGTGACAAGCATGTCACTCGTATACCCCTTGGTCAAACGGAAGTCCTCGAACTCTTGGTTGAAGGCATCGGCCACAAAAGACATGGGGCCGGTGAACATAATGACCGGTTCAGCTTCGTCAGAAACTGTCAATGTAAGCGGCCTGTTCATCCGCGGGATGGAGTTTGCTGAGTAGGTGATGTTCTCCTGACGAGGGACGATGGGGTAGTTCCCGACCAAAAACAGTGGCAGCATGTTGTACACGATTGTTGCCACTGTTGGCTTCTGGCAGGCGATGTTGAGCAGAGTTGGATTGCAGAAAAAGGTGTCGTTCGAAGGCACGTCATCCAAGCCCAATTCCATCTTGTAGGGGTTTCCTGAAATGTAGTAGTCCGCGGTCCCGTTGTGTTCGAATCCGAGATAGTAGTCAAAATTCCACCAAGCTTGTCGAGGTATCATTGCGGTTGCCGAGAAGGGGCTGGCTGCAAGACTGAGAAGCAGAATGAGTGTAATCATAGCTCCCGTCGCGGCGTGGAACCGTCGATTTCTCGTCGGGTTGACCAAAGCAGACCAGAATTCCCAACTGCTCAAATATTGCGCCGGGTAGCCGAGGCTGAAAACGGAAGACAAGAAGCCAAGAGGAACACCATCATCGACGAGTATGCCGTAGAGAATACGATGTAAGAGTATATCAGATAAAGATATTAGAATCAACCCCTCGTGGGCCTTTGCAGCAAATTGCAGAGCGCTCAGCTCATCGGGTGTCGGGTGAGGGGAAGTCCAGCGGTATTCCGTCAGGTAGAGCCCAAATAGCATCAGAGTGATTGCCAGAGCGGGAAAATGGAATAGAGCAAAGTTTCCGAGAGCAGAGAGTCTGCTGTGGCTACACACCTCCTTGGGCGCTTCTTCATCTCTCCAAGACCGGAGCGTAAGCGTTTGCTGGAGGCGTCTCGTCAACTTGGGGGACTCCGGATCGAGTTCTCGGTAGATTGGCAATTCAGAGCCTTCGGGGGAGATGTCCCGATGGTGAAGTTGGGAATAGGAGGATGCATGGGCCCCGGAGCTCCGAGATTGTGGGAGGAAATCCCTGGATTGAGCATTCTCTGATGTCCAAGGAGTATCGTTTGACTCTTTGTGTGGAATGGATTCCAGAGTCTGCGATCTGTCAGAGGCATTCTTAGTGAAAGTAGCTGGGATAGACGCACGTCTCGAGAACCAGAACTGTTCCGTTGCTGAAAACGGTGCAATTCGATGTCATGGTGTTGTCGTGACATGATTTTCGCGAATCACGACTGGGCGTTGCTAATGTCTTGGCGCTGGGAAGTTGGCAAGATGAAGGTCTATAACTGTCTTGCGAAATTCGCATGAAGATGAGGTTTTCACCAGCTGGCCCTTGCGAGGATAGCTCTGATTCTGGACCGTGGACTGTCATGCAACCCGATCCTTTGCCAGGGCTGGGGTGGCTTTGCTTGCCGTCTTTACGAGCCATAGCCACAGATGATTGGACAAGCGGAAGTTGTTGGTTCCGGAATTCCCACCGCGATGCATTCGTGCTGACAGGGCAATTACCACGGTTAGAGGCGCAACTACTGGTAAAGGAAATGGCCGTAGACGCAGTGAGGACTCAGCCCCGGGGCGTCATGTAAATATTGAGGACTCCGACTTTTCGGTCGTACCATGTCCCCATTGAACTCCACCAGCTTTGACAACTTCCAGCCCGAGATCGACGGCACGACGTGGGCGTTGCCTTTTCACTTTGGAAACCTCGTCATTGGATTGTTACAATTAAGATCGAGGCAATGATTGGTGAGCCACCGCCTTGGGCCACCGAATGGACGAAAATGGAGATTAAGGGAAGCATTAGAGAATTTGCTGCATTGACTTCTCTTGCACGTTTGAAGTATGAAGATTAGAATTATGGTAAGAGGGCTTGTTTAAATAGGATAATATGTATGGCATTTTGGTCGGCCTTTTGAGTGCCGTTGGATCGGCCCACCCACCATCGCGATGCAAGATGCGAAAAGCAGGGGAAATACGGATATCTCGGTCAATATACCTGCAGACTTCGCCAGGATCCTAGCCGACCTGTACATTGCTCTGACCAACACACAGTGTCGGTATCCCCGAGGGGCATAAGCCAAAACTGCGGCTCTGAGATCAAATCGCCCCCAACAGCACGAGATAAGCCTGTCTTCGGTCACCATTTAACAAGTTTGAGGCCTTTTAAGATACCTTTTTCTCTCCTTCTCTGAGAACCAGAAAACTCTCGCCAACAATGTGATCGGCGGTATACCCGTGAACTAAGACGGGGGGGGGGGGCTCAGGAAACGAATTCAGCTACCCAGGTACGGTAATGTTCATCTGCTTCTGCCATAATTCAAAGGGAAAAAGTAAGAAAATAGTCACGCCTTAGCAAGGAGAGGAAGTTGATGCATTGAGATGGAATCAACGACTGTATGACGCTCGAAAGTTAGACTTGTATAAGCAGGCGAGTCAAAGTTTACTCAGTCAGCGAATTAATGAACATGTTGGATTCCTGTCAGCCTCTAGCATCACAAATGGCTGAGATTCTATTGAAGGGGAGTGTTAATGGCATGATCAACTACATTCCATGTGTGGTTCGCGACGTTTTCAGTCTGCTCCTCGCTCCAAGTTGCCTTCTTGTGTACAAGATGCCCTTTAGCATCAATACAACTCCAAAACCTCCCGTCCTTCTCCCCCGCAGCCGCACAATCATGTGTGCCTCTAAGCAAGTTCTCGGCACAAACATCTGGCGACGTCCCAAAAACTTGGCCAAGAGCTCGTGAACCAGCCCGCAGATACCAAGGGAGCCCTTCGAAAAGGCCCGTGTTGACGAGTCCCGGATGGGCATGCACGAAATGTCGTCTGCTGGCATTCTCTCCCTCTTGCTGGCCAGCATATGCTTGAATCATGGCATCGGTCATTGAGATGCAGTGGCTGGCCGCGTTTGCTAGGCCGTAGTTTTTCTTGAGGTCCAAGTCCTCCCAATTCAGCGAGGCCGGGTCTCCTCGCTCACCATCAAGCACGATGAGGACCTTGGCGTCTGGCTTTAGCACCGGAGACAGCTCGCGAACCAGAAGCTGCCTGCCGTAATAATGAAGTGCCATCTTGCGGTCGATTCCTTCAGGTGTTTCTGTCCGCCCTGCTGTCGTGAGGATGCCCTGAGTGAGAACGAGGAGGTCCAGATGTTGATCCGCAGCCGACTTGTACCGATCTGTGTACTGCTTGATCGAGCGCATCGACGATGCATCCAACGGACGGAACTCAATGTTGGCATGAGGGACGTTCTTCGGCTGGGTACGACCGCTTATAATGACGGAAGAGGGCGCAGAATCGGCAGCGATACGGCAGGCGATGGCGTAGCCGATGCCGCCTGTCCCTCCCACTACTAGGGCTCTTGTGACCATGCTTCTCCCTCGAGCGTGTTGGAAATCGTTGTTGGTGGACAGGCCGTCAACAAATGGCGCGAGGTTATTGTTCGTGTGTATGGGCAGGCCCGTTTCGCGGAAGCAGGATATTTAAGAAACAGGTTTTGCCAGCGCTGTCCAAGCTCGAAAAGTCGTAAGACTGCAAGTTCTTTCGGTCCGCTGATCACCTCAAACTCCGCGAATCCGCAAGCGAATTCCGCATCCCTAGGCCACCCCCGTAATGACGTTCTGCTCAGGTAATTGTAACTGTAGTGGCTAGTGCGTGGCATCTTACCTGGAATTAACGGAGACAGACACTGTCCGAGCATACAATAATTGACAATGACGTCGAGGCCCTTTAACCCGTCGTTCGGTCATGATAGACTCACCACGTGGCATTCAAGTTCGGAGCATGCGCTCAGGGACTGCCGGATTGCATCTGCCTGGCCTCCTCATCCCTTTTTACAAATCATATAACCCCAAACATATTAGTATCTGGAATGCGCCGTAGATGTGAACCATCACGGAACGATGCATATCCCACTAAGAAGCACCCATAATATGACCAGACCTTCTTTCTGCTGGCAAAAAGTATCAAGGGCTTAAGGCTAAGCGATAGTTATCACCTGATGCTTAGCTCGACAGCAAGAGGCAGGCGTTTATCCATTCCATTGACCAAGATGCTGTTCGCGCCCCGGCATCTCGACATAAAGACGACGAGCCCTGTCGCATCCTCAACTCCAATAGCGGTAGCTTCAACGTCTGTTTCTTCATCGAGTTCCTAAACAGCCGCACGAGATGGGTGGTGAGAATCTCTATCGTTCCCGTAATATACGATGTCTGGACCAAGCTCCAGAGTGAGCTTGTCAGCGGTAAAGATCGTGGTAACATACTCTCGTACAGCAGCTAACTTAGGCGGATGGTCAGGTACATCGCGAACAAGACAACAGTCCCTCTTCCCCGCATTCACGCATATGGACGGGGTGAGAGGCTAATTCGCGACAGCCCTACGACACCGGCTTGTCTCATTCTCGATTTCGTCCCCGGCCAGCGGCTCGATTTACAAGCGTTAGCGAATGATACATCAATACGGCGAAAACACTTCTACACCCAGCTAATTGAGTTCATGGCTCAGTTACGGCAGCTAGAGTTCACGACGTCAGGTTCGTTGATGCCAGATCACGACGGAGGGCCAGCACCAGTCATGGGCAATATCCTCTCCATCCCAATAAACGAATTTCAAATCGACCGTTGCGAAGCAAGATCTCTATCGACGTTCAACTCGGCAACTGGGTTCGCTTTACATCAACACAGATTGATGTCGGATAGATACGATCTGGATAGGATGACCTCAATTGCCTCGTTCGTACTCCTCCAAGGCTCCAACTCCCGCTTCTCCTTCTCTAACCTACCTACCTCCCGTTTTTTAGCTGCGATGGCGCCCCTTATCTCTGCTATCATTCTTTGATACTTAGAGACCGTTTCATCAAGATGGACAGTTTCCCCTCTGCCCTTTTTTCCAGAGCTGGAAGCGCACCTGACATCTGATCCCGTACGGAGTCGGGGACACTACTAAGATCCACCATAGCTTGAACCTCTGCCTCTTTGTTCTTTATCCAGGCAATTGCATCATCAATGATGAACATGGTGGGGCGTGCTAGGATTGTTAGGCCAGCTCCTTAGGAGACATTTCGGAAAAACAACATACTCGTCTAGCTGTGTAGACCTGGGAAGCCTGAGCGTAGAGATGTGGGTTTATCATGTGTAAGTCTCTAGAGCGATACGAGCTCATTTCTGGGAGCTTGGGCTTGGGTTGCACCTTTTATCGCTTGTCGGATTCCCTCGATGTGCTGAAAGGGTTCCATCGAATATCCAGACTCAAATGTGCCCGATCCAACAACTCCTAGCACTATTGTTCCGTTCCTTAGGCATTTTCCAACGCATGGCACTACCGGCATAGCATCCTTCGGTTTCTGGACATCGACAGGTACGAATAATATATATAAGAAGAATGAATGTATGCCTTTTTAGTCGTCAGTTAAGGTTCAGCGGGTGAGATTCACATCACTGGTCCTGTCTTTAAGATGGAACAGTAAGTCCGAGTAACGAGGTCTGGTTCGGGCAGGGTTCGACAAGCCTTGGAAATCCAAGCGAAGGGCATCCAGAGATAATGCCGTCTTGGTGACTGATTCAAAACAGATCTTCAGGGAGTGCTGGGTGGTGAACGGAAAAATACGAGAGCCAATCTCGGATGCGGAAGCGTTCATCTACTCCTGTCGCCTTATATTTGTTGAGAGCTGACGAGACGACGGGATTTTCCTTATCTTCCTCGGGCTGCCCATGGTTGAAGATTTGAAAGACCCATGTAAGAGAGTATATACACAGATGACACGGCAGACATATCCAACAGAGCCACAGTACACAGCTCTCGGATCGCATTGCTCAAAGGAAAGAAACGAGCACACGCAGCCTCCACAAAGAAGAAATTCCTTGCATTAGCGGTGGCCAGCCTTAATGGTGAGTGCCTTCTCATAGAGGACATGCTTGCCAGCCTCGAGCGCCAGCATCGCATATGAGAGTAGTGGTTGTGAGGGGTTATTACATAAACAATCTGACCTAAGGGATCGGCAACCAAGTTTGCATATGGATTACATGACATGGCTGAAGCAACATGGGTGGCGTACTGGCGCCCACATATCCTGGGAGGCAGCGTCAAGTCGCTAGGAGATTGGCGGCCAGTCTCTCAGTACCCCTCCCCTCCCCTTTGTCCCTTTTATCGCCTATCCAACGGAAGGTGATTGAAGAGATTGAACTGTACTTCATCTGCAAGCCGTGTCACCCACCCATACCATTTCAGTCACCACGTCAAGCAACACGCCGTGTGTCCCATGCGCTAAAACTTCCATTGCTGTCATTTGATACCCAAGTGGGAGCAAGCTCTACGGCTGCGGTTGCTCAGCCACCAGGCTCCTATCGCGGCCGTCCATCCCCCCTCGACGCGCTAGCCTTGCTGGAACCATTGCAGATCACTCATCAGTCAGTTAGCGGCAAGCACTGAGTGTAGACTACCGTACAGTCTACTGAAACCCACCATTGCAGTCTACCCCCATATGCAACAACAATTATCGGTGATCACTATAATAGAGTCATAGCGCCAACGTAAATAGCGGTAAGCACGGCGAAGCAACCGGTGCAGCTTGCCGTCAGCTCAGTTGCTCCTCTCCGATGTGGATTCGTGATATCGTTGTCTGCGTCTGGTCCAACCAGGGCTGGAAGTTGGTCTGCCCTCGACACGACCACTGCCATGCCGACCTATTTCAGCATGAGTACTTGGGCAGAATTGCACACCTGTTGATCGACAAGAAAACTCACAACGGAGTGCCACTATAGATGGCAATAGAACATCCACGCGCTGGGGTTATCGGTGATGTAGCTATGCAGTGATTGCTGAGCGGCAGTCTAAAGATTTCCGCCTGTGTCGGGCACTTATCGGATTGCAGCTCACCCTCACGAATGTATGGAGGCCTATGGTTTCACGGTATGGAAATTCTCAGTGTTTGATGAAATCCGCTAATATATCCGTGACAGTTGTGTATGTGAACGATCCCGCCAGACCCTAGAACTCAGAACTTGGAACCGTGGAGGTGTATCAGATGGCCCATCGGCGCGGCTAACGTCAAGAGATGTTGCTTCTTCCGGGGTTGAACTGAGAGTGGAACGCGTGTCCATGGGCTGGTTTGAAATGTTCATGATGATGTCGATGTCGAGTTGCTGGCAAATGCCTGGTCGTGTTTGAATTCCAGCCGGAAGAGACCTCTCCATAGACAAATAGGACGTCCGGCTCCGTGAAAAAGTATGCGATGGATTCCTCAGGTCAGAACCTCCATAAATTTTACTACGAGAGACAAGGTCTTGACGGCTCGCCCCGAAGGCAGCGAGTTGTCGCCGTTGGATGGAGACAGCGCAGAGATGCCGAGCCGGGCGGCATTCGCTTTAGCCGATCCGTTAATATACATCGAATTCACGGCTGGATCTTCCTTGAAATCCATCGTAGAACTGCCGTCAACCTCTAGACTCGAGTTTTACGCGCTGCCGTGGATGTACGAGTTGTGGGAGACCAGCGCTCCCACAACTGTAAGATACGATGGCGCACCCTTCGAGGACCTGCCGCATGTCGCCGCTGGGGGAAATAGCATAACCAAGGTAGTCATTCTAAGAGGACTGGTCAAGCTTAGCCATGATGCAATTCCGCCGGCCGAGTTCAAGTTGAAGGACCTGAGAAGTAGATATGGCCTTCCACTGTTAGATTTACCCGCCAATGTCTGATCATTTACCTGGATGCTGACTGATAGTACAGATCGCATTCACCACTTGACAACAGAAGGCCAACACAGCAATAACCCCATCTGCCAAGGTGGGGTGATTTCGATAGAACAGCTCTACGAATCCTACCTACCTAGCCAGGGCAGACCGTTGACTTCAAGCCCCTTCTTTCTCGCTTAGGAGTTCTGTCCGAAAACAGGCCACGGGCTACCGCCCAAAGTGGAGAGGCACCGTGCCCGGGATGAGTTCCGGAGACAGCCACCCTCCGGACAGGGAATAATGATGTGTTGTTCCTCCCTTAAGGTCATCTTGCGAGTGAGCTACGGTAAAATATCGCGCAACTGGCGGCGTCGACCGAAATACGGAGATGCCATTGGTGGCTACAAGCCGACAATGAACCCCTCTTGATACAAACGGCAACTGAGCTGGCCTGCATACGTATGTGGCATGCCCTGCACAGAACCGGTGAGGATGCAACGGTCCTCCTATTCCAATCATACCCCGGCAGCGGGGTCTCCCCTTGTCACTTTGAGCCGACATGGACGGGCCGCTTCGAGGACCACCTCAGACCCCTCCGTCTCTGTTCCAACATCGACTTTTCATCTTTCTCCTTTTCGCTCTCCAAAAGATATTGTTACATCATGCCCGGAAGCAGCCCACGAGAACAAGAGCCGGCCTCGCCGCCGAGCCCCGGCGAGCAGGTCGTCGAGGCCGACGACATCGATGTCCCCGAACAGGTCATCGAGGCCGACGACAATGATGTCCCCGAACAGGGAGATTCCGACTCCGCCTTCGGCCGGGATGCCGAGAGCTCCACAGCGTCCATCACTTCGAGCATCCTTCACTATAGGACGCTTCATGGAAGAACATACCATAGCGAGAGGGGGAATGCGCAATACTGGTAGATGCCAGCCCTAGAACCTGTGGAATTTTGACCTCCGCAGTGGCTTATCTCAGCTCAATATGGTCTAACGCCGGGTAGGGGATCTAATGACGAGGCTCAGAATGATACCATGGATATCGCGTAAGACATATCACGACTGGTTTCAATATTTGCCCCCGTTAATTATCCAACCAGCCATCACATGTTTACTCTGGCTCAAGACGGGAAACTCCACTTCGCTCCCATCGACCCCAAGATTCAGGTATGTGGTGGCGCTTCTGGGAGGTTTTCAGAGTGCTGACATGCGGCGGGTTCAGAAAGCCTTAGATGTTGGTTGCGGAACTGGTAAGAACTTGCTGCCTTGGCGTGCTCGCGACAGAGACTAATAGCAGACGGCTTATAGGAATGTGGGCGATGTAGGTGATGGACTATGCTTGGATGAAGTCATGGCACTTACAGTCTTAGTGATTTTGCCGACGAGTATCCCGGCTGCGAGGTCATTGGCACCGATGTGTCTCCTATTCAGCCTCCCTGGGTACCCCCCAATCTGAAGTTGTAAGTTATCTGCCTGCTTAAATAAAAGCCGACAATTAGTTCTTACCCATTGCTTCTCCCAGCGAAATCGAGGATTGCACCCAGGATTGGACCTTTGCGGCAGACTCTTTCGATTACGTCTACATGCGATACCTCGTCGGATGCATCCCTAATTGGACGGAGCAATATAAACAAGCCTTCAGAGCCCTCAAGCCAGGTGGCTATTTGGAGAGCTTTGAAGCATCGCCGAATATCGAAAGTGATGACGGCACTGTAGCGCCTGGATCCCCATTAAACCGCTGGGGTGATATCTTTCACGAAGCCGGTAAGAAAAGCGGCCGCACATTCACTGTTATTGAGGAAGGACTTCAGCGCAAGTGCATGGAAGAGGCCGGGTTTGTCGATCTCCAGGAATGGAACTTCAAGGTAAGCCTACTGGTAGTTAAAATCTCCTGTGCTTTAATGTTAATTGTTTATAGTGCCCGATGAGCCCTTGGCCCAAGGACCCGAAATTGAGAGAGGTTGGCCTCTATGGAGAAGCCTTCTCTACACAGGATACTGAGGGGTTTGTCTTATTTGTCGCTGATATGCTGGGGTGGTCGATCGAGGAGGTCCAGGTGTTTATTGCCACTGTACGACGAGACATTCGAAACCGCAGAATCCATCCTTACTTTCGGCTTAAAGTTGTTTGGGGACGTAAGCCTAAGGACGCGCTGGTAGCATAAGCGCTTGAAGAGGTAGTCGGGAGGGTGTTATTGTCGAATAGCTTAGTGTGCCTTTCAGTATGACCTTAATTTAGCTTGTCTGTTGTGTTCTCTGTGCCTGACCTCATATAAACATGATGAGAAGCTTAGCTACCTGCCCCTCCTGGACTTTGCCATTCCTCCCGAAGTAACCTACACGAGCCTTGTAGTCCATCGTGTATTCACTCTAAGACTAACTCTCCTTTTCTGCAGATCTTACTTAAATGGAGCTTCTCTAGGTAGGAGAAGTGAAAGGACATATATATAGAAATGTGTAAACGCTCGATGGGGAGTGATAGAACAACCGCTCGTTGCAACTTATGTGCGCTCCTCCCACACTACCGTATCAGAACTTCAGGGCGGGAATTCTGGGGTCGGACATTGTGATGGAAAGGGTTCTACTATCCCAGGCCAGCTGAGTTGTACGGCATCGGGAAGCTATTTTTAGTTTCAAGCATGTGGCTGCTCGCCTTCCTACGAGCAGGGCGTTCTGATTCGGATGGGTTGACAAGTCACATACACATTACTTCCGCCTGTGTACTAATCGAGTACGTCTTGTCGTATACCTTTTTCAACAGATGCCCACAACGTGTGCATTGCCACTATGGATACGTCGCGTGGAAATCGCCGATTTGTTCTCGAGCGGACAAGATCGACAGTCTAAGTATTTAAGGGAGCTTGTTTCCCGCCCCCACCAAAACAACCATACCGAAGTCCCAATTGCGAGGAATTCCACTGACGAATGAACTCGCAAGGTTTGTTGGAATCCAGCCGCATCGGCGTGTCAGAAATGCCAAGGGTGCCTGGAAGGATTACCCGTGGGACCCGATAATCTCAGCTCTGGGCGATCAGTCGATCAACCCGCTGAGAATGCTTCATGTATTTCTCAACGCCGGCTATGTAGAACCGATATACATTTGCATCTCCGAGTGCTATTTATCTGTTTCGTTTTCATACCTCTCACGTAAGGCTATGACATTGGCTTAAATCAAGCCATGAGCGACTAACAAGTCCCCGGATTCTATGAAAACGTATCTTCGATGATAATCACCGACCAGTGCGTCTTGTCTGGTGGTCAAAGTAAGCTTGAAAGGCCGGAGCGGACTCAATGACCCACGCTCACAACGAGATCAACGACCGTCATTGAGTAATCCACGCAGCCCTGCCACGATGCATCCGAATCGCATGTTGGCATAACCATGCGTCTGCCGTCAGCACAAAGCCCCGGCCTTCAAGAATCGGCCCATTCAATCAATGTCCTGAGCCGTAAAGCCCCACAGGGCTGAGTCGTCGGCAAAAGCCCCTCTCCGAAGCAGCCCTATGAGCCGCCACGATGAAGGCCGGACACTTCTCGGGCCAGAGGACTGCCATGGAATAGCTGACAGTGCCTTAGTGTGATGGTACGCATGTCGACTATGACTTGTTTATCCCACATGCAAGCTGGAGCTTGGCTGGGAGGCCGTGCAGTGATTCTTTCTCACTTGATGGATAATTGCGTCACCCGAGTAGCGACGCCTTACTATATAACATGGCTCGCTCTTAGCCAAACTTGTCATCATTTCTATGTAGCCCTATCGAGAACTTCGACCATACTATCATTACTAAGCCTGGCTCAATCTTTACAAGTTACCTCATATATTGTCCTCGGGCCCAGTCACGATGCGTTGTGATCTCGGCATCTTCGCCCTCGCGGGCTTGGCCGCTGCCATCCCAACGTCCATGGACTCCATGAAGCAACACCTTCCTCGGGCCTTTAACCTCAAAGGGCTACTGGCCCGCGATGAGGAGCCATGCAAGATTCTCTCAGAGGCGTACAAGGCAAAGGGCGGTAAGCCAGACGAAAGGGTGTTTCTCGACGTGCCTCCATCTATCGGAATCGCCTGCCTGAAGTCCGTTCCTCTCGACAAGCAGCGTGATCTCGAGCTTCTCGACTACCTAATCCCTTACGTTGAGTTCCAAAGCACCATCGATGCCCTTGCCGACCCCCCCGACGAGTACCTTATTCCCGGTGTCGATGTTTTGGGCGGTATTGAGGTTATTCGGTCAGCGCTCAAGAGAGATGGTTACTCCAATCAGTACGACATGATGAAGGAACTACGATCGCTGGTGAGAAGTCTTGATGAGGCTATGAAGCTAGATCTACGAACTAATGACTTTTTCTTATAGTTCATCGCTGCCCATGACGGGCACTTTGGCTATTCCAGTGCTTTGCTCAACGTACTGTCCTTCTACCGGCCTGGCTTCAGGTTCGTGTCGCTATCGAGTGATGGGACTCGGTTGCCCGAGGTCTTCATGCTTACGGCGGCCTTGCGTGGCAACAAGGGCGAGCTTGACTATCATCCTTCGGCCGTCTCAAAGATCGATGGTGTCCCCGTTACGCAGTGGCTGGAAGACAACTCCATGTACGCCAGCAGCCTTCAGGATCCCGACGCGATGTACAACACGCAGGGATACAGCGTAAGTGGAAATCTCACCGGGGCGAACGACATCCAAACAACTGCCTTTGAGATCCCCGACTCGCACACCATCAAGTTCAGGAACGGAACCGAGATCGCCATTCAGAACCAAGTGGTGATTCCTCTAGCGCATGATTTCACAGACGTCGAGAATGGCGAGGATATCCACGAAAACTTCGAGATGCCTCTTCCGAGCTCTACCACTTCGTCCGCGGTTCAGGCAATGAACACTTCTACTCCAACCCCAGCTTCCACAACTGCCACACCGACTCCGACTACCGATAACATTCCCAACTACCCGTACCCCGTGGCGAAGGACCCGAGGGATCTCGTTTCAGGGTACTTTCTGAACGATACTGGGTACGATGATGTCGCAGTCCTCTCGATTCGCGGCTTCTCGCCTCTCGATAGCGAAGACACCAGCGGAGACGGAACCGAGTTCATTGTGGAAACCCGAGATGTAATGAGCAACTTCCTCAAGAAGGCCAAGGCAGAGAATCGGACCAAGCTCGTTATTGACCTATCTACGAATGGCGGCGGCAGAATCAACCTTGCCAAAGAATTCTATCGTCTCCTTTTCCCCGATGGAACCTTCAACGCGATGGATCGCTGGCGCGCCACACCCTACTTCGACGTCATATCCGGCATCGACTACACCTCCTTGTACGAATTGTTATACGGGGGAGGACCGCCTACCGACTCCAAGGGCAAGAAGATCACAAGCGGAGATGAATGGTTTGGCCCGTACACACTGGCAGCCGGTCAAAATATGACTGCCGCCTGTCTCGAAGACCCGGAGCGTCCCTGGAACCCTGACGAGCCGCAGTACTACTACAATGGCATACGGAAGAACACCACCGTCATCAAGGAGGCGCTGTTCGCGCCCGAGGACATTCTCATTGTGACTGATGGCTACTGCGCCTCGGCCTGCACCATCTTCACTGGTTTGCTCACGAGGAACCACGGGGTCCGCACACTTGCTCTCGGAGGCCGCCCTGTCAACCAGGCCATGCAAGCCATGGGAGGTGTCAAGGGGACTGGAGCCATGGACCGAGCCAATCTTGTCGCTGGTATCAACGCTTTCAGAGCCAATTTCGAGGAAACCGAGAACGAGGAAGGCATCAAGGCCATGGACAATGCCAAGGACGTCATCCCAAGTATCGAAGCACCGCCGCTTCGTGATATCGGCCAGGGTTTCAAATTCAATTCGTACAGCAGTTACACCGAGGACGACCTTGATGGCTATCCGGTGCACTTCCGCTACGAAGCCGCCAACTGTCGCCTGTTCTTCACGCAGCAAATGTTGGCGGATATTTCGGAGCAGTGGCGACGTGCGGCCGAGGTGGCTTGGAAAGGTGCGCAATGCGTGCCTGGTTCGACAACCAGTTCAGACGGAACGATTGGTGACAAGGCTCCCAAGTTCGACAGGCGTGTACGAAGCAAGGCCAAGGCTGTCCCGAACCCAGGGTGGCCTTGAGGCATGAAAGATCATGGAGCAGTAGGTAGTTTGTGTACATGAGACGGATCGGCCTCTTGTGTAGGTGGAGGCAACTCATAGATTCCGAGGACTTCAAATTGACATTTATCTTATCATTCTCCAACATCTTATCCCATGACCATAGTTTCCCCTCCAGGCTCAAAACCGATGATCGGCAATGAACTAGTAATCGGCCAAGTACCTGAGATAATCCTCTTCAAGATGACAAGAATCACCCTCCTCCCACGGATATTCAATCTCAGAGGACCGAATCAATTCAGCATGTTGGACGCTCCTCGGCTCGATGATGAAGGGAAACTTGACCGGGTGACTGATCAGACCTGGTGTCACCTCCACCTTGACATCAATCTCTGCACCCTGCTCATCAACAGCTTTCCTGACGCGAAAGACGGACAAGAAACGCGAGATGGTCAGGAAAAGACTGTCTTGTGCCAGGTGGCGGCCAGGGCAAATCCTGCGCCCGTAACCAAAGGCGTGATTGGCCGGGTCGGGCTCGTTCCGCGGCTCCAGGAATCTCTCTGGATCAAATACGGATGGGTTCGGGTGAACCTGCGGATCGTGCAAGAACCACCAAATTGATGGAAGAAGATATGCGCCCTTGGGAATCCGATAGCCATCGTAGGTTATTTCCTCGTCTGCCATGTGCGTCGTGCCGATCGGGACCACAGGAAGCCATCTCATCGTCTCCTTGACCAGAGCTCTGACGTATGGCAGTCGCTCTCTGTCTTCAAATTCGGGCAGTTTTCCAATACCCACGACGCTGTCAATCTCTGCTTGGGCGCGACGTTGAGCCTGCGGAAAGAGCATCATGGCCAAGACGAAACTGCTGATGGTTGAAACGGTCGTATCGGCACCGCCTCCGTAGATGATTGCGGCGCTGTTTTTAATGGCTTCTTCGTCTTCCTTGCTCGGTGTCCAGACCTCGCCCGCCTCATCGTGGTCTCGATCAACGAGAGCGGCAACGTAAGACTCCCGGTGCTTCTTCTGCGAAACTTGTCGGACAGCAAAGGCGTAGGGGACTTCTGCTGCCATGCGGGTGATCTCTTTCCATTTCTTGGCAGTTTTTTTGAAAGAGGTGCCGGGAAAACCACTTGGGAGATGCTTAATGAACGGTAGTATGTCGACTGTCCAGGAGAGAGGAACATAGGCGATTGAGAAATTCTCCATCATCCTCTCAATCAGCGTCACTAGGGGGTCGACTTTGTGAGGCTCAATGGAGTAACCGTATGTGATCCGGAGAATAATGGCGCTCGCCTCACTACAATAAAACGAGTTAGAAAACCCGGCCTTGTTTGGCCTAATCTGCTTGTAATTGGGTAGATGAGCCACGTACGTTTTGATATGTGCGATGACGTTGGCCGGATCATCGAGGACGCGTAGAAGAAACCTCCGCGACTCCATGTCTTGAATACCATAGAACTTTTGAACGAGGTTTTTCGTACCCATCGTTTGGTGCATCAGTTTGCGATGGAGGCGATGCGTGGTGTTGTGGGGGAGGTTGGGAGTGAGCCCTCCGTAGCCACACATCTCGTTTGTGAAGTAGAGATCGGGCCGCCCGGAGGACTTTGACGATGTCTTGACCAATATCTCCTGGACCGCACGCTCGGATTGGATGATGACCATCGTCTTCCCGAGCATCGTCAAGGAGCTGACTGGGCCGTATCTCTCCCTGAACTTGGCCCAGTGCTGGTACTCGGGCATTCCGCGTGGAGGAAGGTCCAGGATGTTTCCGACGATGGGAAGGGGCCTGGGGCCGGGGGGCAAGTTGCGGGTCGCTTTCCATCTTGACAAGACGTAGTAGAGGAAACTGCTGAGCAGAAGGACGGTAATTTGCGCCGAGGCCGAGATCATGGTAATGAAGAAACGTGATGAGGCTTTGGAGAAATGAAGTGGTCTTTCAAGAGGAATTCATGAAGTTTACTGAAAACGCCTGACGACGGGCCCATTATATATCATCTCTGCAGCTTCTGTGTTCAACATTTCTCACCGGATTGGCTGGGCGATCCCTTGGTGAAGAGTAGAAATAAAACCCATCAATGAATGAATGTCTTATGTCTCCCCTTGCCGCCGGGGCAATGACGTGGCTTTGCACGGCATGTAGTCTCTCAATTTCCTGCAACTATACCAATCCGTCAAGATAATGGGTGATCACATGCCGCAGACTTCCCGTCCTGCAGGCTGCAGATCGATTCACTTGCACCTAGTGAGAAGAAGATGACAACAGATACGTACGTACGGTGTGATGGATGGAGAACAAGGTCCAAGTCGAGGACAGCTATTCTGGCGAGGTGACGAGGTCCAATCGTCCATCCCTTTTGCTCGGGACTTGCCAACCTACGAAGCAGCTGTTGATGGCGCAATCGAGGATCACAGCGGGTGCCTTTCCGTACTCAGCAGTGGCCGAGTGCGGGGTGGACGGGATGCAGTCATTCATCTGACCCTTTTAATTTATGCGAAGAGCTGCATCCCGGAAGGATGGACAATTGCCGATCGGCAAGTGAACCGGGTGTAACGCGGGGTGGAAGCGGAGGCTGTACGAAAAGACAAATGGCAATCCGAGGGACGGGAGTCAAGAGTGTCACGTCCACGGTTCCTTGTTCAATCTCATGATTAATGGAAGATCGAAACGGTAGCGCGAGCACGACTTCCCGCCACCCTACAGACAAGGGGGAAGGGAGCGGGAGCTATTTTTTGGGAAGCAGGAGCTAACAATGAGTGACGGGAGTTGAGATGGTGGCTTCTCAGGGTGGATCAGGCCTCGAGGAGCATTCCAGATCTGCCCGGGCACGCTGATCTCAACAGACGCAGCTGCCGGATTCCCCTGAGCGCAAAAGAGCGCTCGAAAGGCTGCTGCCGTGTATACATGCAGCGCGAGCCTACCTATTAGCTAGCTTGAGTTATAAACGAGGCCAGAGGATGCGCTGCATCGCACCGTATTCCATCATGAAACTCGTGTTACAGTTCGCGTGCGTCTGCGCGTGAGATCTCACCACTCCACAAACATAGGCAGGAGGATTTCCGACCCAGCCACCAAGGTTGCCCGAGGAACCAATCGGCGAAGGGTAATTATCACTCCCCAGATGAGTGCATCTAATCGTCCGTGTTGCCGGCTTGGCCGTGGCCGGTCCTCCCGGTCCTGCTGCAAGGATGCCCAACCGAGGAGACCAGAGGAAGACCATGGCTTCGCGAACTGACCACAGAAGGTGACCCGTGTTGGTCCCTCTCGAGCGGCCAACGGAAACACTGGACGAGCGCAATAAGCACGCATTTTAGTCAACGAAAACTCGTCTCATCATCTCAACCCAGTACTTATCTTTTTGAGACTGTATCTGCCCCGGGTCGCTGAGCGGGGTGATTGATGCATCAATTGTCGCCCCACCACGTCAAACGTAAGCATGCGGGAACTCGACACGCATCAGCATAGGTAATTAGCTCTACATTACTTGCCAGCGTAGGTACTGTACCTCACGCTAAACGTGCTTGACTGACTCGACGTCATCAGCCAAAGATTTTCGTTGTGTCTCGGTTGACATTTTCCGCGATCAAGTACGTAGGGGTGAGGCCCCAGGGAAGCCAACCTCGATGACATCGTTCCTTCCATTAAATATAATATTAACAGGGCACTTAGCAAGCTATCATTTATACACAGGAGCACTAATAAGTTCGACTAAGAATATCCCTAAGTGGTACCGGGGGGGGGGGATTCCTTTTGTGCCTGTGTAGTAATCGGAAGCCGTATCGTCGCTGTGGTCCTTAGCCACCACCTCTCTCATCTCGGCCCTGAGGTGTCCAACCCCCCTGAAATTGTTTGAGAACCGCATCCATGGGAAAATATCAGCTATTGCACTTCCTTTGACGTGATCCCAAGACCACATCGCTTCAATCGACGCGGTTGGGACGCAACCCAAGACCACATACTCCCTCCTGAACTGATTCGGTTGGACCTCGGCAAACACGGGTCCCTAATCCGTTGCAGCGTACGTAGCTTCCCTCCGGCAATCTCCAGGGATTGATAACCAAGATGTAGACGTTCTTCTTGGTCTTCGCCAGATTCGTTGCACAATTAAACGCCCACATAAGGTACGGCGTGGCTGAGCTATCCTTTCATACCTAGTTCGAGGTGTCCGCGAGCCTATTGGCTCCCAACAAATCAACAAAATGCGTCTAAAATGACGTCATAAATATACGGAGTCTGTCGCCATCACCTACTTCCACACCCGTAAAGAAAACCAACGTATCATGACGTCTGCGAGGAATACAGTTCTTTAAATTCGCTAAGTAGTGGCATCTAACCTTTTTCAACGCTTGGTTATTATTCCAGTTCTGGATATAATCATCAAGCTCAACGATCCCTCTGCACGTATGCATTACAAGTCATTATCTTATTATGCTCGTTATAACTACGGCTTGGTGCTAAGATGATTGCTCAGTCATTCTTCACTTGGCGCCCCGTCACACGACCACGACCACACACTGTTCAGCTGCTGGTAAGTAACGAAAAACACCCGCCACAGAAGTACCGAGACTGGGTGACGTTCAGGCTGGCATTGACAGTATTGACAATACACCAGTTCCAGGTCTCTTGCCTTCGCAGCTCTTCTCGATTCTTCACGCACAGTCATGACCTGCTTCGACGGCGAGAGAAGCCGTCATTTACCCCATCCTGTGAACAACGGAAGGTTGTAAGACTCTGCTCCGTGCAGAATGTTGTGGTGTCGGCACGGCCAGGATCGGGCAAAACGGCTACGGCAGAAGCTATTGTGGCCGCCCACCCAGACAAGCGAGTAGCGGTACTCACCTACTCGAAGAGACTTCAACTTGAAACCCATCGCCGGCTTCTTACTTACTCAAACTGCGATGTCTTCACTTTCCACGCGATGGCCAGCTCGCTTTTTAGAGTTGTTGTGCGCAACGACACTATGCTATCGGAGCAGAGAAGAAAGGTCTTTCGTTGCAATGAGCTTCCTCGATGGAGTTCTGCGCCCTTTGATATCATTGTGTTGGACGAGTTTCAGGATTGCACCGAACTCATATTTTGGCTAACTAATTGCTTCATCCTGGCTAACGAGCGGAAGACAGTCGGCCAATCTGCCCGGCTCGTCGTGCTTGGTGACGAGCGGCAATCAATCTACCGATTCCGCGGTGCCGATCACCGCTACCTTACTCTAGCTCCTGAGTTACTGCATCCTATCAGCCCCTACCCCTTCGCCAGGGTTTCGTTGAGCCAAAGCTTTCGACTTTCGAATCAGACAGTTCGGTTCATCAGCCATGTCTTTCTTGGCGGCGAACCGTATATCACTAGCTCAAAACCCGGTCTCAAACCAATCGTCCTGAGATGCTATCCTCGTGACAGCTATGCGTTAGCCAAAAAGCTTTCAACCCTGATCAAACACTATGGAGTTAAGAACAGCGCAATTCTAGCACCGTCCATACGCAAAAAAGGGCCTTTGCAAGGTTTGACCAGCATATTGTCCAAGAAATACCGCGTGCCAATTGCTGTGTCAATCGATGACGAAGCGCCTCTGGATGACAAGGTGATTAATGGAAAGATGTGTGTTTCTACCATCCACCAGTTCAAAGGCAGCGAGCGGGATCTGATCATTCTCTTCGGCATGGACTCCTCTTTTTTCGAGGATTTTGGCCGCAATCTTCCGGACGACTGCTGCCCCAACGAGGTTTTTGTGGCTCTTACACGTGCCGCGAAACAGCTTGTCTTAGTCCACGATGAGAACAAGAAGTTGATGCCTTTTGTATCTGTGGAAGCTCTGTACGATACAGCCGAGGTCGTTAATATGACAAGCAATCAAGCAAAAATTGCACCGCCAGACGCACCCGGCCGGCCTTTGGAGCTTGGACTTACTCTGCCGACTTCAAACGGCGTCCGAGACATGACTCGACACATACGGGGCGAATCTCTCGATGAAATCGTCAAGCGTTACCTGCGTATCCGACAACTCTCGCCACCTCTACCCGAGAAGGAGCACATTGACATACGGAATGTCGTGCCTTCGGACCTAAAAAAGGGATTCCACGAAGCTGTGGGCGATATAAATGGTCTCGTCGTTGTCGCAGACTTCGAGTACAATGTCACTGGAACGCTTAATACGCTCGGTCTCAACCAAAGTACCATTGACGCAACACCTCCAGTCTGTCCGCAGCAGCGCATCTCCTGGCTTTGTCGACACGCGTGTGAATATGAGGCTTGCCTCTCGGGCTATCTACCGCGCTCTATCCAGATGGAAAAACACAAATTCGACTGGATCAAACCTGGAGACCTTGCCCTAGCCCGGAGTCGACTCCAAAGGGAACTGAGAGATCTAGCCGGAAATCTTAGGTTTGAGGTTGAAGCCGAGCAAGAGTTCAACATTGGTGATGAAAAAACCCGACTTCGAGGTCGAGCCGACATCATCGCGGTTTCCTCCGCTTCAGACTGCAACCATGGTGGAAGAGTTGAGTCTATCTGGGAGATCAAGTTTGTCTCGCAGCTATCCGACGAGCATGTCGTACAGGCATGCACGTATGCCTTCTTGTTGACCGAACAGTCTGCGGAGTTACCTCGTATCATACTCTATAACGTGCGAGATGGAGAGAAGCGGGAAATCATACCGCGCGATGGGCGAGAAGGGCTATGGCACATGATTGAAAGCGCTCTGAGACTCAAACATACGACTTCAGGGGAAATGGAGTACAAAGAGTTTAGTGGGATGTGTGCAAAGGCAATGCTGGAGGTTTTGAGCACAGGTGGTTCACAGGAGTAACGAGGCGCTGAGTCTGTTGGCAAAGGAAGGACATGCGTGGATAGTGAAGCTTTGTTGTGCATCGACAACATTAATAGGGAGTCAAGAGATCGTCTCGGCAGCACTGTTGTGAACTGCTACCGGGGGCGCATGAGTCTGTTTTCAAGCTGCTCCTTGGATCAGGAGAGGTCGAGATCGATTCGAAGGGCTACCATGGCTGCGACGATTCGTATCCAACAGCTTTAATAAACGGGGGGCGGATGCCGGGAAAGGACGTGTTTACGGTCGTATGGCGTATACGGCCAACGGCGTGCAAGTAAGACAGTTATTAACGTAGAATATTGCTTACCGCAAAGAATGAGAGCGCTTAATGCACAAACAAGACCGTTAGAGCATTCCCCTCGTAGGTTTTCGGCCGTCGGGAACTGAGATCGAGGGAGAATGGGTATATGGATGTCAAATTTGAATACCCCCATCGGTCTCATCGATTCGGACGGTACTAAGTATCGAACTAAATATGCGAGATCAAAATTTCAAGCATGGTCCAAATGTATGGTTGTCCTTTGCCGCCCAGCCTCGATTCGGCCACCATCGCGATGACGCGGGCAGTCACACGCGCGCTTCGCCCCCAATTCTCCGACAAAAATAGCACGCGATATGCGGTCAAGCAAATCAGGCCGGAGCTATCTCTGTCTTGGCCCTTTTTCAGCCTATGAGGCCTTCTGTATGGTAGTACAGCGCTTCTCGAAACTGCACATCTCACAATCAGGATTCGAGGAATGCTTCGCCACAAGCAGCTGAAAGCCGGAGTCCTAGAGATTTGCCTACATAAGCCGGGCTATAACCCCGCAAAGGGCCGCCGTATGACGATGCATTTACTTCCTGGTCGCTACTCCCGCAGTATCATTAGCATTCGAATTCGACTACCTCGTCTATAATGGCTGCCAGGCGCGACTTCTATCTTCAAACGGCGGGAAACGGTCCCCTGGGTGATACGGCTCAGCCAGTCGCCACTCCACCCTCCATTTCGCGCAGTACTAGTCCTTCGAATCATCCTCCTCGTCCGGTGTCTCCTCTCCTCGAGGAAGTCAACCTGGAAGTCTCGTCATCGATTTACCCACCGACTCCTCGCGATGCATCGCTCGAGCGCCCGAGTTCGGGCGACACGCAAACGCTTGACGAGAAACCTCAAAAAAGACCCCGAGGCATTTGCGGCCGAATCAATGGTTGGTGGTGGTGGGAAATATCTGCCGCGCTTCTCAGCATTGTCGCGATGATCCTGTTGTTCATTCTCCTTGTACGAAGCAACAACCGTTCCCTCGAATCCTGGACATTGCCGATTCAACCCAACTCCCTCATTTCCGTCTTCACCACGGTAGCCAAGACTTCGATGATGGTCCCAGTGGCATCTTGCATCAGTCAGCTCAAATGGCGTCACTTCATCCGTCATAGCGATAAGTTGAATGCTCTTCAAGTCTTCGATGATGCTAGCCGCGGACCGTGGGGCTCGGCAATGCTGTTGTTGAACCTTCGAAGACGGGCTTTGATTGCATGGGCCCTTGCTTTCGTTACCATAGTAGCACTGGGGATAGATCCTAGTGCCCAGCAAATTCTGGACTTTCCCACTCGAGTCTCCTCGCTGAAGAATGTCACAGCGGCGTTGGGCCGCGCGGACAACTACATCTCAAAGGGCTATCAAGAGGGATACGTTAGTAAGTTGACCGCGAACAAGAAGAGACTATTTGCTAACAATGATCACTCAGCTAACTCCGAAGTCCCCAATCCGAATTTGCTGAAGCTACAGGCAGCCATCCTGAACGGGGCGTCGGGCGATATTTCTCAACCAACTTTCGACTGCCCATCGCCGGCCAGCTCATGCGAATGGGACGAAATAAGCACTCTTGGGATCTGCAGCGAGTTCAAAAACATGACAGATCTTGCCAGGCCTCGCACAAACTGCACTGGAGATATTGTCCTCCAAATGAACTGCACCTACGACTTCCCCGGCCGGCTGAACGATCGCATCGAGATGTCGTACAGTACCCAGGGGACCACAAATGGCCCCCGGACCGATCTTTTTCGATCCGTGTCTGCTGTCGCCTCGGACGATGTCACTAGCATTTATCTCCCCCTTGAAGCTGTCAAGGTCGTCCGCGATAGTCACGGAGGCCAGCCCCCGGACACGGAAGTCTACCAAGCTACCTGGTTTTGGTGCGAGCGGAAATTCGACAATGTCACTGCCTCGCCGGCAGGGCTTGGACGCAACATCGGCACATTTGAAAAACTCTCCTTTGTAGAAATCGTCTCGGCTGAGTTTGGGGATCTCGATGCCGACTTGAATTCAGATTACCGATACGCCAGTTACAGAGCCAATTCTACCGGGAAAAAGTACCACATCACAACCATGGTCAACGGAGCCCTCTGGTCCTACCTCGGGAAATTTCTCTCGCAACGTGTCTTCTATCATCCGTTGAGCGGACCTGCGGATGGCTCGTTAGATATCGGGTCGTTTCTCTACACCTCGGATCTTGGCAACATTACTGAGAACATCGCTACAACGCTTACGAACCAGATCAGGAGCCAATCACCGGGAGACAACTCCGAAGCCATCACCGCAGATGGGGCTGCTCTATTCAAAGAGGTTTACATCCGCGTTCGGTGGGGGTGGTTTCTTCTTCCCATGGTGGAAACGGTCCTCGTTGGACTTCTCCTGGTTCTGGTCATGATAACTACCAAGAGAGACCCTCTGTTGAAGGAGTCAGTGGTACCATATATTATCTATGGTCGAGATTTTGAGGTCAAGGAGGCCTTGAAACAGTGGCAGCCTGTCACGGGTGCTGAAATGGCTGAAGCGGCAGAGAAGGTCTCCGTGAGATTGACAAGGTTGAACGATGAGCCACTTGGGTTCATATTGGAAGGGAGCCAGAAGACCAGACTACGGGTATGAACGAGGAAAATAGAAACAGTTGATTCTTGAAAGCAATTCTACCTTAATCACTATATCTCAATCACCATATCTCAATTACCTCAGCCTTAACATCCCGCTCCGTGACAAACTCGGAAATGGGATACAAGTTGTCGAGTCCGAAGACAAAACACGTTCCCACAAAACAATAGTGATTGTCTACCTTCCTCAGCACCGATGGATGGTCTACTCCGTTCAGGATGCAGATAAGGTCGCCCTCCTCCACGTCCCTTGGGAATAGACCGACGTAGCCGAGTTTGGTCCCTGCAAGGCGCTGATGCTTTCCTATGCAGCATTTCGTCAGTTCGTTCATCGCCGTTACGAAATCAGGCTCGCCGTCAGTCGTATCACCCTCATCGACCGAGTTCCCGTCGCTGCTCATATCCTGGCCCTCGCTTGCGTCCTCGTGCTCACTCGTATCCTCGTGTGCACTCGTATCCTTTTCTTCGCTGGCATTCTCGAACGCGGGTATAGAATCGTCATCGTCAGTCGTATCATCACCATCCGCAGCCTAAGAAAGTCAAGTTAGTCAAAGCGATCTCGAGTCGCAAAAGTGTTTCGAGGTGGATGCACTCACCACCGGTTCCCTACCACAGATCAAGCTCCTCAGAAATGCGTCTCCTTCGTCCAAAACGCGGCGGTCAACGTCCAAGGTAGTCGGCCGTACTCTCACAGCAAAATCGAAATAGCAGTGGAGAACTTTGGCGAACAGCTTGGGAATCCGAGCATCACTTGGTCGGCCCGGTAGCTTGACCCAAGTCTCGAGCGTCTCGTGCCGTAGTGTCTCGTCAATCGCCAGCAACGGGTGGCATCCAGCCACGTACTCCTCGTGCCTCATGGCGAAATCAATCGCCCAAGATACCGGTGGCCCCAGTGCCAGGCAAAGTTCGGTGTTGCCGTAGTCGCTTCTCAACGGCCCCGTACGCTCGATGGCGTCCAGGATGATGACCGGGACCTTCATCTTTCCCGCGATGAACGTTGCCTTTTCGAATGAATTAAAGAACTCCTTTTCGAAATTGAGCTGGTTGCGCCCTTGAGGCGACGTGCCAGGCTTGTCGGTATCGTGCTGCCGGCTCCAAGACATGCCGGGAAAGTTGGGAGCCCATGACGGTGTTTCTGGATATATGTGCCAGCCATGTCCGATGCCAGCACATTCAAGCAGATGCAGCTCGCCTGGGGCATTCGCATGTTCGCTTTTGCGTCGGTATTCTCTCACGTATTCGACCAGAAACTCGCCACAGAGCTGGCCAACGGACTTGGTAGGCCGATAATCTGGTACGAGGGCCAGCCTGCTGATGCCGAGAAAGCCGTAAAAGTGATCTTTCGGTTCAGTCGAGTTGCTGGTAGCAGATAGCACCCATTCATTCCAGCCTGGGGCGTCTTCCGAGCCATCTAGTTCGGAGCTCATCGTTTCCGGGGTTGTGTCCACGGCCTTCAACAGTTTCTCCCGGGCCTCGAAGACATGTTTGATTCTCTTGAACCCGTAGGTGTTGGAATCGGTCATCAGGGCCCATAGCGTGCTGGGGAAGAAACTCGGTCGGGGTGGTGTTGGCGAGATCATGAATGACCGCGTCCACTGGTAAAAAGCCCACAAAGAGGACACAGACATGGAACGGTTTCCACTTGCAAAGATTGGCTGCCTTGCAAGCACTGTTTCTTGAAAGATCCAAACCCGGAGCCAGTAAGGCGAGTCGAAAAGGAAAAGCGCATCCTGCAGTCCGCACCGTTCCTCGGATCCATACGACTTGACAAAATCGGGGTATTTGGAAGTCCAAGACAAGTTGCGAACGTATGACGCAAGGAACAGGAGAGAGTGTACCTTCGGGATTTCCCCCTCAAACTTGGATATGTTGACGCCAAGCTGCTCTACCTCCTCTTGCATTCGATCCCGCATGGCTTCAAGGTCTGAGTGTGCATGCATTGTGAGGACCATCCCTAGCAACGTTTGATTGGTCTCCAGAGCATCCATGGTAACTTGTAGCTCTGGCATCAACTGTTCGAGCTTTCCAATCCAAGGTTTGACACTGGCCACGATACCATCTCCCTGGCTTAATGCATCGTCCAGGAGATGACTGGCGTCCGTCAGGATGCGAGAGAGTGAGGTTAAATCGAGCTTGCCCACCGTCTCAACCAATTCCTGGTCGACTTGCCATCCGTGATCCAAGCATAGTTGGAGAAGCTCCTGACATGTAACAACCACTTTGCAGCCTTCATCATGAATGCCATCCAGTTCGCGAAGGGGAAGCAGGTATCGATCGTCGTGGTCGCTGGCGATAGTTGCTGGGCGCTCGTGGGCCACGACTCCGATCCAGTGCATGGCGTTGTACGTGGACTTGTCAGGTGCGCCAAGCCAGCAGATAACCATCTGCGCTTTCGAATAGATGTCCTTCATCAGTGGCACTTGCTGGTTCTTCTCTTCCAGGTCTTCCTGGTTGATACAGATTGCATCTACCCACAACCTAGCAGCAACGTCGGATTCCATCATGTGCCCAGGAGCGTACTCCAAGGCGCTTGCCAGTTCTGCCGTCACATCCATCGGTTTGCCATTCACAGTAATGCGCTTCTTTGCCTTTGGATCGCCCCAGACATAAGAGAGAGCACTGAAGGGGTGGCCATCGAGCAATGGGGAGACATTGAGCTTGCAAACGATTTCGGGCGTGGTTGAAACAATCTCCAGCAGCCGAATTTGATGGCCTTCAATCTTGAGACTTTCGTAGATTGAGGATGGACGGATAGCAAGCGATATCGGCGAGGATGACATGGTAGATCGTCTCGCGGAGGAGGGGAAACAATAGCCGAAACCCGGGAGGAAATGGCACTTTGAAGGCGTCGATGTTGTCGTGGTTTATGTGGACCGAAGAATCCGTGGCGTCTCGGCTGCGAGTGAGAAGACGTGATAGAACACGCACAGTGAGGAGGAACAAAGACTCAGTTGAGGAGTAGCCGGAACGGTGACGAGAGAAGTGCAGTCTCATGGACAATGGTTCGATGAGCGACAGTTGACAGAAGATGCAGCCCCGCCATAATACCCGTCTATCGGAAGTAACTTAATGCGTACCCTGCTCTTCAGGGCAATGTCCAGTGGAAAAGGAACGTCGAGAAGAAGACAGCGAGATTGTAGCTTGACGGTCTTAGAATGAAGCTACCCATAGGTCGCATAGGTTGAGATCTTGGTGATTCTTTCACTGGGTAGAACATTGAAATTCGAGAGAGTCAGGCAAAGCCGGGAGAATATTTCAGCAGTTACCCTCTCCACTACTACACAAGAATGAAATGGCCAGGTTGACAATCCTCCAGCCAAGCGTAAGCACCCTTCAGCACTCTCCCTCTTCCTACACGGCGATATGTCTTTGTAGCTACCGGGAAAGCCTCCAATGCTAAGAAATCGACACAAATCGGCTCGGTCTCGTCGTCCAACCTAAACAACTGTTGCAAGGGAACTGCAATGACGTCCTTGGGCTCTTCGGGCGTGTCCAGAACAACCCACCCGACCATGTCGCCCACATCGGATAAAATCTTGTTGGTTTTCGCGTCTAGTAGTTGTTCCGACCAGCCAAAGTGAATCTCGGGAGGCCACCGTTCGAATCGGCTGCAGCGCGGTATGTCTCCAACCGTCGTCGCGATGTTGAGGGTGCGGAAAACGCCAGAGACGTGAAGTTCTTGTCCGGTGTCTTGCAGTTCCTTGCCAAAAGAGACGTGGGAGATTGCTTCAGGCTGTGTGAGGTACTCATTGTTCGTCCACCTCACCGGACCGTCCACAATCATCCAGCTCCAAGACGGACAGCTAAATTTAGGCTCGGCTTTCAAAGAGCGAGTCCGTGGTTCAACTGGTATCCAGAGCAGTTGGGAGTGCAAAAGGTCTTGGGTCCCGAATTCGAGAACACCGAAACACATCTTGGCGCCGAATCGGGTGCTGAACCGCTCACCCAGGCCCATCACCGCCTTGTCCTTGTCTGATTTGTACGTCAGCTTCGTCGCGCTGTAGTCTTGGACGCAACCCTCCCACATCTCTCGAAGAGTGTGAGCGACACCGTAGCTGCGATCTCCGACTGTCTGTATGACGTCTGGGTTGAGCGTGCCTCTTGTCTCCCGCCTGTTCGGAATTCCCGTCTCTTCCGTTTCCCAGTATCGGTTACACCTCCAAGCCAGCTTCGTTTCCGAGAAGAAGATGCATCTTCTTGACAGTTGTCGTTCTTGAAATACCCAGCCGCGAGAGTACCACGCCCTTTGTTTGAGAAGCATGTGTATTTTACCAGTGACAGGAGCCTCCTGTATGAAAATCTTCTGCAGTCCGGCTGATGGCCCGTCGTCGTCTTTGAGTACAAGCGTGGCGGTTCTGAAATTGTTTGGGCCACTGAGAAATAATCCTCGATCCATTCCCATTGATCCATCGATACCTTTCGAATCGGTGGCTGCGATGGTGCAGTAGGAGCCCTCGAATATTTCCCCCATAACCTGCAGCTGCTGCTTCAGGTCATTGGGGTCGTCCTGAACGATACACAGTGAATCAATCCAAAGAAAGCGTTCCCCAAGCTCCCTGGTGATATTTATTGCATCTCGAAAAGTAGGAGACAGATGGTTGTCAGGAAACGACACATGCCATGCCTTAACGGTCGCCAGTGTCGTTTTTGGAGGCTGTACCTTGCCCCAGCAGTGACTGAGAGTAAGGTATCTACCGGCTTTCGAGCGATTCGTGGTAAGCAGGCGTGGATGCTCTGATCCGTCACTGGGCCCTACATCGAGAACCCGGAACGGGAGGAGGGTAGAAGATTGAATGTCGTCGTACGCTTGTCCAGAATATATACCACGTCGACACTCGTCGTGGTCAACGCGGCAGTCTTGAAGCCAGTCGCGGAGTAGGCGGAGATTGCGTGGGGAATTCGCGGCTTCGATGTCTCTCTTGGTGATGATGCCTTTCTGGAAGAGACTCGATTCTGTGATGGGTGAACAACGTTGGCAGGACATTTGGAGATGGATGCAGACCTTCCGAGGTGCAAACACTCAGCCAACTTCCATAATGATGAGGATCAATCCTAAATTGGCCAAAACGAACACCGTTTCCATCGTCGTTGGCCTTCCAAGAGATTCGACGACGGGAATTCTGGGTACATTCGGGTTTTGTCGTGTGACCGACACATGTTTGCGTGTAGTAGGAGTTTAAAATAATGGCGCATAGGCTACAAGAATCCTTGGATTTCAGGATGGCGTCATAGTCCAACGGGTGCTGAAAGCTATCCAGTAGCATTGATAACGTGATGGTCTGGCATGCTTGGCATAGACTTGACATGGCTTCGATACAAAGGAGGTTTGTATATCGAGGGCATTGAAGCCTTTGAAGGGCGGCATGTCAGGTTTCTTCAGGTGGCAAGGCATCACTGCACCCGCCAAGGCCCGAAGTGGATCTTGAGTTGATAACATGGATCAACCAATAGGCGGTTCTGTCTCACGTTCTCAATTAGATTGTGATATTCGCAGTACGACTTAAGCAGCTCGATATACCGAGCACACCTACACTCCAATGACTAAACCCTTCTCTTCAAGTTGCAAATGAGTCCCTCCTGTTGCACAAACCAGATATTCTTCGTCTTCCACTCCGCGTCAGGATCAGCCAGCGAAATCTCAAACCTCCTCAGAAGCTCCGGGATGATCTTGGCCATTTCCATGACGGCAATGTGTCTCCCGATGCAAGTTCGGGTTCCCGCGCCAAAGGCAAAGAAGGACTGCTCCATCATCTTCAACTCCTCCTCGGACGCATCCGTCCACCTCTCGGGCCGAAAGCTATCTGGCTGGGGGAAGACGTCTGGGTCGTGCTGCGTGACCCAGGCGTTGATGCCGACGATGGTTCCTTCGGGAATGTGCTTTCCGCAGATGACGGATCCGCCCTGCGGTACGTGGCGCTCCAGGAGAAGACCGACTGACGGGTGAATCCGGATGCCCTCCTTGATGGCGGCTTGCATATACGGCAGGTGATTCGTAGACTCCTTGAACGAGACGGGCGAGCTGAGCTTCCCTTCAGCGGCCGCGTCGTCGACCTCTTTGAGCACCTTTCGCATCTTGTCGGGGTTCTTGAGCAGGTGATACAGAACAGCTCGAATCGCAATGGCCGTGGTATCCGAGCCAGCAAAGACATTGGTGCTGAGATGCACGACGATGTCGCGCGTCGACATCCTCTCGGGCTGCGAGAGCTTGACGGCGTACCACTTGCTCAACATGTCGCCGCGCTGATCGAGAGCCTCGACGTCGAGCTCGCCGCCCTTCTTGAGCGTGGCTCCCGTACCAGTTTCCAGGCCGAGCACCGAGTTGACCGCCTTTAGGGTAAATGTCAGGACCTGGTTCCAGTTCTCCATGGACGGGATGAGGTAAGGGAGGAGGGGATTGCCCAGCAGGAATTTGTGCCAGATGGGGACTTGGCCGATTTGGCTGGCGTATACCTGGTTTTGTCAGTAAAGGCTGGGTTGACATCTCATGGACTTGATCTTACGAGAATGTCCTCAATCGTGTTGATCATGCCGTCAACGTCGCCTCCCGTCTCGAGGAAACCGAGCTTCTTGGCAAAAGTGAGCTCTCCCACCACATCAAACGTGTAGAATTGGATCCATTCTCCCAGATCAACGGGCTTGTTCTCGTTGGCGTAGGGCATCAGCTTGTCGAACAAGAGCATGCTGCACGAGTCGACGGCGGGCTCGTTGGTCAAGAGCGTCGTCAGGCTGAAGGCGTTGGCGATGGGCTTCTTCATTTCGCGGTGGTAGGCCTCGTCTCGGGTGCCGAACAGGTTGACTTCTGGCTTTCCCTTCCACGTGATTGATTGGATGGGGTAAAAGGCAGTCTGGAAATCAACAATTTGGCCGTGTGAAGCGAGTGGAGGGTGTCCCGTACCTTGGTGTAGCCGGACTTGAGGCCGTAGATCTTCTTGATTTCTCGCGGATCCGAGACGGAAACATGGTTGGGGCCAATTCGAACGAGCGAGCCGTATTTCCGATGGAGATTGATCGCAGTCTTGTGTGCCTGGCCCTGGCGAACGTCCCGGTACCGCCAAAGGGCCGTGTAGGCTGCGAGCGAAGGCCCGGGGATCGACCTGAGGCCTGACCGGAACTTGTTTCTCAAGAGGCTGAGGAAGATCAAACCGACGAGCAAGCCAAGGATTGCAGGAGGAGTAGACAATGCCGAGAGGATCTCGACCCTGTCGGGTTTATCAAACATGATTGTGAGATTGTCTGTCGATCCAAGATGATTCGAGTCAGCTGTTCAATGTATCTGGTATCAAGTCTGTTAAGCCAGAAATGAAATTATTTTCTTGGGCCGCATGTCCCTTTTTCTCGGCCATCGGCATCATTTATATGCAGTCAGCATCAATGCGTTTCATGACGAGGATCAAGGCACGTCGGAAGGCAACTGATTCATGTTAACTGGAGCCTCCAATGCCGAATCCTGGGGAAACATGGGGTTTGAGCAAATGAGCGTCGACTCGGCCCCGGATTCATCTCCACATGTCCGGTTCTGGTGAGGCTTCGCGATATCTAGCGGCCTCGACCCCGCATCCAGAACGCGCCGGGCTTGCCTCCATGGCCAATAGATTGGGTGAATTTCAAATGCCAGGTCGGAAGAGGGATCAAGTCTGTCGGATGCAGGATTCAGGAGACGCGGCAACAGGCTCGAAACGGTCGGGAGGGGGGTTGGGAGGCTCGGGATCGACACGAGGTGATGCGGTTTTGGCTCCCTTGAACCGAGCGTTGTCTACACTCGACGGGGACTACACGGGGGGGGGGGATTCTGCGATGCTACTCTATATTCCCACCTTGAATTCCATTTGAGTGAGTTGCTACTCTTTGATTGTCTCCCACTGACAACGGAGGAGCCAGGACCCCCAGCTCCCCAAGTTACCCAGCACCATGATATGTTGAGAGTCATTCAAGTGTGGTCCTCTCAAGACATCCGGGCATGAAATCGTCATCGGGAATAGGCCTACATCCGACATTCAGCTGCAACTAGCTCAGATCCACGCTATCCTGAGAAGGCTTTCGATAGTTCGGCTCGATTCAACACCTGACAGCGATCCAACAGAATCGAGATTGATCTGCCACCAGCTGTTCCGCTTCTGTCGGCACCATCACGCTCGGGGTTCACACGCATTCTCGGCATGTGGTATTGAGATTATTACCAGCTTTTCTCAGTCTTCCCTTAGTATGGAGTACATGTCTCATGATCCGCCTTGCAGTTCTATCGTCGGATCAAGGTCTGTATAGTCCATTTTTAGAGAGCGGCCTCGAAAAGCAAGGCTAAGCGACAGAGGATGAGTCGGGTAACGGGAGAAACGATAAGAAATTCCGAATGAATAGCGGGCTGAAAAGCGATGGAAGTAATCATGGTTAGGCAGAAATAGAATAGAAGAATAAAAGTAAAGTGAGACTCCCATGTCGCTCGTCCCTTGGCCTCTCCCAGAAATATCCGACACATCGCCGGTTACATCTTAGCGAGACTTGAACGAAACAGTGTCGGCGGGCAATAGCATCGCGACAACCCCAATGGCGACGTAGCATCCACAAGAAACCCAGATCGGAGCAGATGTAGTGACGTCGGCAAAAGTAGCGATGAAGGGCGCGCTGAGGGAGGCAAATCGCCCAACAGCCATGAGAAGTCCGTTTCCAAGACCTCGGTTCTGCACGCTGAGGGCCTGGGGTGTATACCTACAAGGGTGATAAGTCGCCTGGCCGTCGATGAGTGTTTCAACGAGGACTCACGAATAAATAATGGCGTAGAGCGCGTTGAGCCAAAAGTTGACCATGCACGAGAAGGCGAGGTTTTGGGCGGCATTCCTGACCGAAGTGAAGGCGCCGGAAAACGCAGCGCACATGGCTCCCGTGATGAGCATGGACAGCTTGGACTTGAAGAAGGGGCTGGAAACCATGTACATGCTCACAAAGGGCCCGAAGATGCCGACGACGGAGGAAATGGCCCAGTCGCGGTAGGTGATGTAGTTGCTTGACTCACCGAGCTCGGCTCCGTGGGCTGCGAGGTAATACGGGAGGAAGATGGTGTAGAGGGGGTATCTACCAAGATCAGCATTCATGAGCAGTGTGGTGCATTCAAGGGTCGCTTACGCGATACCAATGAGCGCCCACATCAAGGTCAGGCATATCATCAGGCGAACTTGCTTAGGGCCAGAGAAGAGAGCAGCCGCTCTTCGAAGGTTCTCGCTGACGGACTTGACCTGTGCATGCTCCGGGGCAGCGTTGGCAAACTGGTCGACAGTGGCGGTGTAGTCGGAGCCGTTGGTAGAGCTGATGCTGTTGAGCACGTCGACAGCCTCTTCGATGCGTCCAGAGGTGATGAGCCATCTCGGAGACTCGCGTGAACGAATGACTAGAGCCCGCACAAACGCCATGACCAGACAGATTCCGCCCAGGGTGATGTAGAGATATCTCCAGCCCATATTGTCTTTCCTTGCGCAAGTGTCGGGCGTAGAACCGCTCTCGCAGCCAAAGTTGACAAGAAGAGGCCACGCTAAGTCGTGTCAGTTAGGACGGAGAGTGGTCCAAATCTCGTGGAAACAAGTACCAACTAGGCCAGAAATGGCGTTTCCCAAGCCCCAGATGCTGGCAAGACCGGAGAGGACAAAGGTCCATTGACGAGGGATGCTCTCGGCCAGGATGGTCAAGTCAATGGCCACTGGCTCACAAGATTAGTCAAGAAGGATGTTCAGGGTACGCAAGAGCAGCAGAACGTACGGTTCCCTCCACCAAAGAAACCCGTGAGAGCAACAAATACATTCAGCGCGGCCCAGTTTGGAGAAGCAGCAGCAATCATGCTGATGACGGAGACGGCAAAGATGGATGTCTGCCAAACGACTCTCCGACCCACGTTATCGGCCAGGCCACCAAGAACGATGGCGCCAAGAAACAACCCGGCGTAGAGGGCCACTGAGAGGAGAGTGGCGTACTTGGGGCCAAACTCCATGGCAGCCTGAGGAGTAACCAGACTGATGGAGACGAGCATCATCTATCCTCGACGTATTAGAACTTGGTCAGAACTTGATTAGAAAGGTGTCGTACCTGGTCTACCAGGAACCCAAAGCCGCACGAAAAGGTCAACAGCCACTGGAACTTGCCAAAGCCAATGGCCTCGATCACCTCCTCCACCACGTTCAGATTGAACTCCATTTCGCTGCTGACCCCGTCCAGGGAGATGACGGTTCCCTTGGAGTGGCTCGAGACCCGCTCGAGGGCCTTCTCGGGGGATTTGGTGTCATCCACATGAGGGGGATCCCCGTTGGGGTTGGGGCTGGGAGGAGGCATGGCGACAGACCACAGAGAGGATGGTACGATGTGTTTCAAGTGGAGAGAGGCAGGCTTGAAATGGCAAAAGAGGCCGTGTCGGTGGAACAGGTATGAAAATATATAGTTGAAGAATGACTTGAATTGACTTGCCAATCATCGCCCGCCCTTATCATGACCACGCGGGAGGTCATGATCCAGATCAACTAGGCATTTTGCAGCCTAGGCTTGATTAGCGGAGCTTATCTTACTGAAGTGGCGGGGGATCAAGATGCGCCTTTGAGGGGAACACGGAGCCAGACGGATCACAAGGGGAGCAAAGCCGGAAACGGTCCGGAGACGGCCCGGGTCAATCCGCCTCACGACATCCGGCTTTTCCGCCTGATAAGCCGCCCCATGAATCATGACTACCTGAGAGACCGGGTCGAGAGTATTTTATTACTCTGGCCATGGGCGCTTGGACATGGGCTGGGGTAGAGCAAGTCGAGTCAATCAAGATGGCTACCAACGTGCAGTGTTACTTTGTGCCTCCGACGGGCGACGTACCCAACAATCGGCTGCCAATCTTGCACTATCGAGGCGTGCTGCCCGAGCCGCTGAACGAAGAAACCGCAACACGGTTGCTGACGTCCAACAAGTGGGAGAAACGGGGGGCTTGGGGCCATATTGGCATCCGGCACTTCCACCCAAACAGCCACGAATGCTACGGTTCGTCCATCCATCCTGATGGGACACTGGGTGTGTTTTGACTTGGGCTCGGTGTAGGCATTTTCCAAGGACATTCCAAGCTCCTGCTCGGCCGCATCCAGGACGGCAACGGAGTCCAAGTCGACGTGCGAAAGGGCGACGTCGTTGTGCTGCCCGCGGGCACGGCTCACTCGAGTCTCGAGAGTTCCCCGGATTACCGGTACATCGGCGTGTACCCCCAGGTAACATTTCCAGCTCGTCCGTGGCCGTTGGACTGATGTACTGACTCGGTGCAGGGCTGCCCAAAGTGGCAGAATGAGATGGGCAAGAGGCCGGTCTCGAATTTCAGGGAAACGATCAAGAGCGTCGAGATGCCGGAGCAAGATCCCGTGTACGGAGAAGACGGGCCGTTGGTTCTATTGTGGCAGCCCGACATCCTGGCCAAGCTATAGAGTGGCCTGCCTGTTTATCTTTCGTGGCAGCACCAGCTACGAGTGCTTGATACCCGATAAGGTTCAATTAAATTATACCTGGTCCCTATGTCTCTTTGGGGGCGTGATTCGTACAGCCAGTCTATCACTCACTCACCAGATGCGGATAATGCATCGCTGGCCAACTCTATACAGTCCCCTTCGAATATTGACCTACCCAGTGCAGTGCTCTCAATTGCCATCCGCTTCTTAGTGCTGCAGGAAGCACCGCCGGCCCGTCAGCGACGTGGACCGCCCGGATTGGCTGTAGGACGCGCGACTCGTCCACAATGCGGAACATGTAAATCCCCAACTCTTGTAAATAACTCAACCTTGTCATTCGAGATGACGTATCGGCACATCCCTTTGACAAGCAACTCACAAACGAGGCTCTTGATCCTCGGCCCTTCCCAAGGCAGACTTGACGCTCTGGTCGGGTCCCTGAGAACATGTAACTTGGACGCGTCATCCGGGTCTCCCGTCCCGTCCTCTCCGTTCGAGGCTCTTTCATATGTCTGGGGCCCGCCGAGCGCGACGCACACACTAACCATTGGCAACTCGTCCCTGCCCATCACGGCCAACTGCGATGCCGCGCTGAGGGAGCTGAGGCGGCCTTCGAGCGAGCGCATCCTCTGGATCGACAGCATCTGCATCGATCAGACCGCCGCGGGCATCCCGGAGAGGAACGCGCAGGTGGCCATGATGGGCGATATTTACCAAGCCGCGTCCGATGTCCTGGTTTGGCTTGGAGAAGGCGACGAGAGGACGACGGCGCTCTTGCGGCATTTGAAACGCTTGTACGTGATCCGGGATGACGCTTGGGAAGACGTGAGACACCGGCTGTGTTCTCGATTCATGGTTCAATGCGGTGGGTGTCGTAGTAATACACTTCTCGTGCTTCCAACGTGGACTGACGTGGGCACAGATGACAAGTGGAAAACATCGCAGATAGCGGCAGCGCAGGAAATCCTCGAAAACCTGCTCGGCAGATCTTGGTTTGAGAGAATGTGGACTCTCCAAGAGCTGCTCCTCGCGAAGCACGCCACGGTCATGTGCGGAAACCAGTCCATGACGTGGGACTCGCTCTTTGACGCTCTGGAGCTCATTGAGGCCTCATTTCCTCTATCCAGCAAGGGAACCCGAAACTCTGTCAACTGTTTCTACGCGTGCTCCGACTTTAGGGAACTCTTGGAGGACCAACGTCAGCAAACCGAGGACGGGACAGGTGCCCTGTCAAGAATGGTTCACCATTCGCGAATCAGACACGCGTCGGACCCCAAGGATAAGGTCTTTGCACTCTACGGCCTTTCGCAGAAGCTGGGCAGGCTGCTCCCGCGGCCAGACTATACCCAGTCCATCTCCGACATATACACCAGGGCTACCGTTGCCATCATGCAGCATGATGGCTCTCTGTGGCCACTGGAGAACGTGTGGAGTGCGAACCGCCGAAATTACCTCCCGTCGTGGGTTCCGGATTGGAGCGACGACTATAGATGGTCCGACGACGACCTGATTGACCTTGGGCATGTTCCGCTCGATCCTGCTGATCGCGATATCCCTTGTCACTGGGATGGACCAGCGGAGCCGGAGACACCCCAGATTACGACATCGTCCGACTTCAAGCAACTCACGCTCAGCGGCAGGGCCCTCGGAATCGTCCATCAAGTGATCGACGACGCCGACAGAGCGCAGGCCCAGTCCGACGTCCTCGCCGCGCCTCGTCCGTCGCTACAATACGAACTGGCGAGGAGGAAGCACGGAGTAGAAACCATCAAGCTTTTCCGGAAGCTGTGTTCCGGAGCCACCGCGGGGTCTCAGTCCGAAGCCCGACTTGTGCGGCTGCTGCTCACGTACAGCCCAACCCAGCCGGAGACGTCTTTCACAAAAGGCGCCCGAGATCTGTGCCGCCTCTTGGACGAGCCAGACCCGGATGGCCGGCGGTACGTCTTTGAGCGGGCGAGAAAGAAGTGGCTGAGGATCGCAGACCAGGCCAGCAGATATCCCGAAATGCTCTCGCTAATCGAGTCCGATCTTGACGCCGCACTGGACGTGATCTTATCCGAGGCTGAGACCGAGTCTGAGGAAAAGTGGCTTCCGGGCGACTGCAACTTGTTTTTCCCCATGGGAGGTGCTCGGAGTCTGTACCAGCTCGTCAGGGGCCTTTGTATCAACAGGTCCATGTTCGTGACCGATACGGGGCTCCTTGGGTATGCCCACGGATGCGTATTGAAGGGGGATACCGTGGTCAAGTTTGCCGGTTCCTCGTCCCCAACCGTGCTCAGATCCCACGGAGCTGGTTTTCAGCTTCAGGGACCTGCGGTGGTGAAGGCGAAGGATAGCATGGCCGATATCCTGCGAGGCGCGCTGGAGAAAGACTTTGTCTTGGTTTAGGCCGCCGGGCAACAGGCGAAGCATTCAGGTCCCCGAGCTGGCCATGTACGCGCTCAAGATAGGCGTCGCGCCGTACGTGGAAGCGGGAGAAAACATATGGAACACGGTGCACATCCACGACCTGTCCAGCCTCTTCTTGCGGCTCGTCGAGGAAGCAGCCGAGGGGGCGTCCCGAGCTGGGGAGAAGAGGTGAATGCAACCCATCACATGTTTCCGCTGCTATTAAACGACTGGCTTACGTGTTGGAAACCTAAAAGTGCTCCTTGAAATACAACCTGAGCAGTTCCAGCGCCTCTTCCAGGACATTTGTTCGACAGACATAGCCAAACCGCACGAATCCCGCAAACTCTTGTCCGTCGCCAAAACATCTCCTCCCAGGCACAAGAAACACTTTGGTCTTGGCCACGATATCCTTGCAGAGTTGCTCATCGTCGACGGGGGCTCCGTTCCTGGAGAACTGGACAAATGCCACTGTGCTCGCCGTTGGCTTCACCCAGGAGCAGACGTCGCCGTGGTCATTGACGAACTGTTCCAGCAAGGCCAAGTTCGTCTTAGCGATGGCCACGTTCCTCTTAAGGAGGGGGATGCGAACCGCGTCGGAGAGCGCGTGGCTGGCGATGCGGTCGTCGATTTGAGAAACGCTAATGGTCGTGTACTGCCGCGAACAAACGAGGGCGTCCATGATGGCCTTGCTCCTCGTCGCGGCCCATCCGATGCGAATGCCGGCCATGCCAAACGCCTTTGACATTGAGCCGGTGGCGACCACCTTGTCGTAGCCCAATGCTACGGCGGATGGGGGGACGGCAGCTGGGTTGTCGAAGAGGTCGTGGTACAGGGGAGAAAACACCTCGTCGCAGAGGAGAACAATGTCTCGACTCTTTGCAAAGTCCGCGATCTGCTGCAGGGTCGACCGCGGGATTGGCATGCCGGTGGGATTGTTCGGGTTGTTAATGACAATCATCTGTGCGACCATGAGTACGCATCGCCGGATACTCGCTCAACCATACCTTGGTATTATCCCTGGCCAGATGGATGAGCTCTTGGACGTCAGGCACGTACCCGTCCTCCTCCTTCAGCTTCCACAGCGAAACCTCGGCTCCCAGAGCAGCCGGAACGCTGTACAGCTGCTGAAAGGTGGGATAGACACAGACAACGTGATCTCCGGGCGCAACGAGGCTCTGAAACACGGAAAAGTTGGCCGCGATGCCTCCCTGCGTGACCAGCACGTCCTCGGCCATCAGGACGCCCGACTTGCCCAGCGGATTGTCGCCGAGCATGTGCGCAATGGCCTGGCGCAGCGTCTCGGAGCCGCGGGGATCGCCGTAGAGCAGAGGCTCCGGGAAGTCGACTGGGCTCGGGGCGGTTTCGTCGGCTGAGAGGGCCGACAGCTCTTTGAGCGTCACGGGCGCGGCGCAAGATGCTGCCGCGTCGATGACGCCGGGGATGACCTCGTACTCGTTCATCCACTCCTCGAGCTCAAAGGGGGGGAATTGAACCATGATGCTGTCGTGATGGGATTGTTTCTATGCTACCGATAGGTCCTTATTTCGTAGATGATGCTCGAAGGGCGACGTGATGGAATAAATACAAGGGAAATGTAGAAGTAGAGGCGGGGTTCAATTGCTTGCAACACCAATGTCATGTCAAATTGTCAATCCAAGGGCGCGCCTCAAGCCGTCCATGTATTCGGAGAAATCCCGCGACCATGTCCGCACTTCGGTTTCAATCACAATCCCCCGACCTGTATCTCTCGGCCGCCTCGCTCCAGAGCCGATACAGACTCCCTTCACAGCCCGTGGCAGGATCTTCTGGCATTGGGACGGCCATCGTCACGGCTCTCGTGGCCGCGAGGTCTATCGGCTTGGATCCGTTTTCGGATTTCCACTGAGGGGAACCCTTATCGAGGAGTCATCAGCCTCGCTCTTGACGGCGCGCCGAGTGTGACTCACGTTTGGGAAGAACGAAATGTATCCGTAGTCATCGTCGGCAATCAGGTTCGCGTGCGAAGTTCCCGCGGGATGCACAATCATGTCTCCTGCATTCAGAATCAGCCGCAGCCCGAGAGCTCTCGAGTCCTCGTCGTCGGGGTCGACCTCACCAATCATTCCCCAAGACAAGACGATAGAAAACAGAAGATATTTCCTCATCGAGAGCAAATAAATCCCATAAGCAATGCCGAAGCCAAAAAGGATAAGCTACATTGGCATATTCGAAGCCCCAGTCTTGTTAGTACGTGTCAAGACCGGGGGCTAAAGAGACTGATGTTCTGAGCACTCATCACTCGTAAAGCGACGTCAATAAACTTATAACCACTTCGCTATAGCTTGTTTTTGTAAAAGTGAATCGATCGCGTATTCACGTACGAATAAAGACCCTGGCGCCCCCATTCGCCACCGATACCACTCTGCTTCCAGCCGTTGAAGAAGCCCATCGGGACCGGCTTGGGAAAGTTGTTTACCCAGACGGTCCCTGCTTCCAATCGCCGGGCCAGTTCCTCGGCTCTCTTGGCGTCTTTCGACCACACGCTGGCCCCGAGACCGCTGTGCGTGGCGTTGACGCGTCCGACGACCTCGTCATCAGTCTGCCAAGTGAGGACTGGAACGATGGGGCCTGGTATGGTGAGTATTATGAATTGCGGATCAGGAACTGGAGTGCTCACCAAACTGCTCCCCTTTCACAATCATGGAGTCCTCGGGCGGATCTTCCACCACCGTTGGCGAGATCCAAAGCCCCTTTCCAAGCTCAGCCGATCCGCCAGCAACAATTTTGTAGCCGTTCTTCTCACAGTCGTCAATGTAAGACTTGACGATGCCGTATTGCATTCTGTTAGTGACCGGTCCCAAAACGGACCACTCCTCGGGCGGCCTGTTGATCTTCATCTTGGACACCTCCTGCACAAAATGCTTCATAAAATCCTCAAATACATCCTCGTGCACATAGACTCGCTTCGTCGCCACACACATCTGGCCAGAGTGGAAGAAGCACCCCAGGGCGACTTGCGCAGCCGTCGAGGCAACGTCTACATCAGGGCAGACGATGCACCCGTCGTTGCCGCCGAGCTCGAGAGTGACCCTCTTCAGGGTCCCCGCCGATGCCTCCATGATCTTCTTGCCCGTGGCGGTAGATCCCGTAAAGGAAATCTTTTGGATCCCCGGATGTCCTGTCATCCAGCCTCCTAAGCCAGCGTCCCCGTTGAGAGCTTGCAGCACGCCGGCGGGGAGGACGGCCGCGGCCAGCTCGACAAACTTGAGCGTCGCGTAAGGGGTAAACGGGGATGGTTTGACGATTACGCAGTTTCCCGTCAACAGACCAGCTGCAATTTTGCCCATGGCCAGCACGAGAGGGAAGTTCCAGGGGCAGATGGCGGCGACGACGCCCAGGGGCTCGTGGGTGGCGACGATCTTGAGCGTTTCGTCTTCGAAGACGACTTCGTCGGGGAGTGACTGCGAGGCTAAGTGACAGTTAGCTACAATATGTTGGTTAGAAATGGTCCTTCATACCGTTAAAGGTGAGAAAGCTGCAACAGTCGTCAATCTCCAACTCGCTCATAAATGCCTAGAGACGTCAGACATCCGCCAGCCCACCCAGACTGAATTCCATGAGGACGCACCGATTTGCCCGTCTCTTGCCCAATGATTTTACACAGCAGCTGTTTATTATCAACCAATATTTTCTGCAGCTGTCGAAGCTTGTCCTGCCGCGTCTCGATGGGCAAGCCAGACCATCCAACAAATGCAGCTTGAGCGGCGTGGATGGCGGCATCGAGGTCTTCGGGGGTCGCAATTGGCGCGTCCCACAAACTCTCCCCCGATCTTGGGGCAAGACCGGAATCGGTGGTCTTGCTAGAGAGTTTCTCATTGTTGACTATGTTGTGAAAGGTTGCGTCCATGATGGTTGACGACGTAGGGAGACGGAAGGCCAGGCATACGAAAGCAAGATTGAAGAAAGGTGTTAAACTTCTATAATATACAGACTTTGTGGAGTATGCATAAGCAGCTACACTTCCTTGTGCGGTAACTTAGTCCTCCGACATCAACCACGGCTCTTCCCAACGCGGGGAAATCCCCGCCACTCGGCACGGCAAGGGTATGAGAACCAAGCTAGCCATGGATAGGCAGTTAAACTAACAAGATCCATCGGCGATTTGAGTTTCAAGGGCAGCTAACCTGGTTTTAAGGGATATACCGAGGCAAGGCTGTCCTGTCTCGGCTCTTAGGCATGGCAGATGTGAAGGTGAAGTCACTGGGGTTTCTAAGCTGGGCGATCCGTCGCGGAGGCTGAGATGATGAAACGCCATGAGGACGGCGGTAGGTGCGTGCTGGACTGGCAGGCCGAGGCTGGGAATAGGACGGAATATGGCGTGCCGCCGGCTACCTCCATGATCTTTATGCTTTGCGCTCGAGGGGCGATGGTCATGCGAGAGTATTGCTCCAAAGGCGAGTATTTAATGTTAGGAAAGAAGACGATAATACACATATATATATTATGGCTATTGAAACTGTCAAATGGTGCTGGAAGTTCACAAACAAGTTGAACAACAAGACCAAGCAATAAACGACCAATTGAGACGTCAGAGTTTAACCCTCACAGTCGAACCACGTACTTGCTCAGTGTCTAAGAAGAATTAGAAGCCATTCCAACTGCAGTCGAGAGAAGCTTACCTTTCCAGAGGCGAAATCGGCGAGAATACTCGTCACGTCATCCAGGCTTGCCGTCTCGACAATGGGCTTGACGGCTCCCCGTCGCACAAACTCGAGCGCGTCGAGAATGTCGCCGCGAGTACCAGTCACGGACGCCGTGATCCGAATGCCTCTGTCGATAAACTCGAGGGGGTGGATCGTCATGGTTCCCGAGGGCGGAGGGATGCCCAGACAAACCAGCGTGCCAAAGTTGGCGAGGATGCCGATGGAGGATTGATACGCCGCAGGCGAAGGGGCGGTAACGAGGACGGCGTTTGCGCCGCCGTCGGTCAGCGCCTGCACCGCTGCCGTGAGGTCCTCTTCCGCGGCGGCATCGACAAAGTGGTCGGCTCCCGCCGCCAGGCAGTGCTGCTTCTTGGACTCGCCAATGTCAATGGCAACCACTCGATGGCCCATGGCCTTTGCGTACATGATGGCCAGCGCTCCCACGCCGCCGCCAGCGCCCGACACGGCGACCCATTGGCCGGCCGAGACGCCAGAGACCTTCAGCCCCTTGTACGCGGTGACGCCGCCGCACAGAATCGGGGCGACGAGCTCGTCGGCCACGTCCTTGGGCAGCGAAATCACGTAGCGCGCGGGCACGACGGCGTACTCGGCAAAGGTGCCGTCGACCTTCCACCCGGACTGCTTCTGGCGCTTGCACCGCGTCTCGCCACCGTCGACGAGGCACATGCGACACTCGCCGCACACGTCGCGGATCCAGGAGATGCCAACACGCTGGCCAAGGCGGAAGGCGTCCGGGGAGACGGCGGCGCCGAGGCGGGCGATGCGGCCGACGCCCTCGTGGCCGAGGATGGCGCGCGTCGGGCCGAGTCCGCCGGTGGAAAGGCCGTAGTCGGTGCCGCAGACGCCCGTGGCGCTGAGCTTGACGAGGACTTCTGCTGGGCCGATGGCCGGGATGGGGACCTGGCGGGTTTCGAAGACGGGGAGTCGGCCTGGCGTCTGTACTTTGTAAGTCTGGTGCTTGGATGACGGGAGCGATGGGGAGGGCGTGCCTTCAAGACGGACGCTTTTTGAGTCGGTGGTAGCGAACCCATCTCGGTCTGAGGACTCAGTCTGTAGAGGCACGAATGAGGATGTGTGAGGCCAAGACAGGTCGTGATGGTTGACTTTGTAAGTAAGTACAATCTGGGTAGCTGAGTAGCAACCGGCATCGAGACTCGAACAACTACCGGTCGTCGTGCCGTCGAAATAACCCGAGGTGGAATCGGCACTGCCCCCGCGCTGCGGAGAAATGGCCTCGTCGCAGATCAGTTCGACGCTTGTGAGCCGCGGTTTCGAGTTGAGGAGCGGGGGAGGCTCGAGTGTCGAGCAGCGCCTTGATGCCTCGACGGGGAGTTGGATTGGTCATGGGGTCTACACGTGTTAGTGGCTGCAGTGTACGCCTCCGGTGCAGACGCCTTTTACGCGGCTTGACCCTCTTGCTGACGCTGTCGAGCATCTGGGTCCTCTGCGCGATGGGGGCATCGAATTTCAACCAAAAGCCTGATTTAGATACCACACAGCCAAACTCAATAGACTGGATTAAAGGGATCTCGCTGGACTATGACACTAGGTAGCCTTCGGGGCCTTCGTTTCTCCGTACAAGTCATATTGCTACCTAATCATCAAGCACATAATGCACGCCCTTTCACAACATTCACAAGGACGCCCGGCCTCGTCATCTACAGCTTCGTCTTGGTCGACTTCCCCTGCGCGTCCATCGCGTTCTGCGCCTCATCATCCTTGAGCACCCACACGTCCTTGTCGTACCCCCGCGGCCAGACGCCATTCTTCCCCGGCGCCAGGATCCCGTTGGGGTCCAGCACGTCCTTGATCTTCTCGTTGAGCTTCATCTGCGCGTGGTCGTTGAAGCTGTACGTGCCGGCAATCTGGTCCATCATGGCCAGGTGCGTGCGGTACTCGCCCCAGCCGTGCTCGGCGCAGTCCTTGATGAGCTGCCGGATGAGCCAGCGCGCCTTGAGTTGCTGCTCGGCGTCTTCGCGGTCGAAGACGATGCAGGCGATGTGGTCTGGATTCGTCAGCAGCTAGTCTTGGTCGGAGAGAAGGCGACTTACGCATCTCTCGCATTCCAACGGTAAAGGTGCCGATAAAGTCGAGTCCGGCTTCCTTGAAGCGGCGCGTGGTAACCTGATACTGCAGAGTAGCATCCTTGCCAGAAATCTTGGAAATGGGAGAAAAGAACAAGTGAGCGCCATTTGGCAACCAATCGATCCACCTTAGTTCGTCGTACGACGGAATGCCCGAAAGAGTCTTGACCCTCGTCCGCAGAACGCTGTGAGGCTCGTGGCGGTCCTCCGGGAGGAAGAACTTGGATCCCGGGATCTTGAGGAACGCCTCCTTCACGACGGCGAGCATGGCGCTTCTGATCGGCTCTGGGCCCTGGAGCAGACAGTCAGTCAACCGTCGCCGGTCTGGCCATGGGCGTCGCTTACGTAGACGGCGCCGTAAAAGTTCCATCGCCCGAGATTGACCTTTTTCGCAATGGCATCAATCTCCGCGTCCGACAGCGGGCCCTTCTTGCTCGTGTACGACGACTTGGGGCCCATGACGGCGGCGTCGAGCAAGATGTGCCTCAGGGTCGGTACGTTTTGAAGGACCATTTGCTACGGGCAATTCGTTAGTTCTCTGGCGTCGCCAAGGGGACCGAGACTTACCAGTCGCAGCGGTCGGATGGTGTCGACAATGGCAGGGAGATCATCCTGTGTGCGTCAGCGCTTAGCCACGGTGTCTTCGGCTTTCCAGGCAGTCGTACTTCCCGAGGAAAGGTAATCATGTAGGCCTGATATCCCCCAGGATTCGGCATCAACTAGGACGGCATTAGATCCGGCATCTCGCGCTGAGGGAGGCCACACGCACCCAGACGCCCATCTTCACGACGATGCCCAGGTTGCTCTGGGAAAAGATGCCGTCGTTGTACGGTCCGAAACCGTAGTTGAACAGCTGCCAGCACCGATTCCCGGGTTGTTCGTCGGGCCTGAGCCCGGCCTTTTGCACCGTGGGATCGGGCAGGGCGCCCATTCCTGTGCGGACGAGGGAACCGTCGGGAAGGATGACTTCCATGCCGCAGTGCATCATGAAATGGTCTGCCTCGGATTAGGCGGGTGGCCCTGGTGTAGGCTTGCGTAGCACTTACCTCCATATGGAGCTGAGAGGCAATATCAGCAACTGGTCCATTTGGTGAGAGAAGACGACTTACTATAACCGACACCTCTTTCGGTCGTGTTGCCTGCCTGGATTAGCTACCGAATTCTCACGGCTTCGTTCTTCTTACCAATTATAGAACCGCCGCCAAGATCGGGTACCTAAAGTGTACGAGAATTAGGTCACTTCATCTTCTCCATCGCACCCGACTGATACTAACGTCAATCCAGAGATCCTTGTCAAGCCCTCTCTCAACAAGGTAATCATAGAGACCTTGGTAGGTAATGCCAGGCTCAACCAGAGCGTACGCCCCCTCGACGCTGACCTCCAGGACCTTGTTCAGGTGCCTGCCCAAGTTGATGCCGACGCTCCCGGGCACTCGGGGAGCAGTCCCCCCATATCCCACGTTTCGGCCAATCGAATACGGCCAGACGGGGACCTTGAACTCGTTGCACAGGCGCATGAGCTCCTGCACCTCGGGCACGTTTCGCGGGCAGACGAGCGCCGACGCGACGAAGAAGTCCCGGTCGTAGACGGCGTGCATGTCGTGGGCGAGGCACGGGTTCATGTAGTCCCCGTCGGCCAATTCGACCTCGGGCGAGACGACGGTCACATTTTGGGCGTCGCAAATGGCCCAAGTCTTCTTCACAAAGGCTTGGAACTGCTCCAGTGTGCAGTTGGGCGGGAGACGACGCGGCGCGGGGACGGACATGTCGAGTTCTGGGGGATACGATGAAGGAGACGACAGGCTCAGGGCGAGACACGCAGGGCATCCATCCCCTATATATACCAATCAACAACTTGGCCTGCATAATAACAATGAAACGCTCCGCGCATCCAACTCTTCCAAACTAGGAGACGGCCGACGCGCATCTGCCCTCCCCGCATCGGAAGCCGGGCGATTCTCCACCGCCGCATCCGAGGCGCCGGAGGACCCCCGCATCATGGTGAGAGGGTGTATGTTGACGCTGTGTCGAGAGGGGTTACCGTGTGACTAGTGTCCGGCTTTCGTTTCGGCAATTGGCGACGCGGGTTGTAAATGAAAGTACGTGAGAGTTGCATTATTGACAGGAACTGGCAGGATCCTCAGCTTGAGTACTTGTCAGTATCTACACGTCCAGTCCTCGGGCGTTGGAGAGTAGTTACATGATCAAGAGTTCGAATTAACAACCCATCGCGTTCACCTATATGACAACCCATCGCGTCCACCTATATGGCAGCCCAGATCAGGGACTGAGTTCCTCGAAGACCTCACTGTAAATACGGTTATATTTACCCTGATCATCGACCTCGCGTTTGTGCGGGTTTAATCAAAGACCCTTCAGTCTGGAAGCAAAAGAAGTCGGACAACGACTTGTAGCGATCGCTCTCCCGCCGGGAAATCCACCATGGTCGTCAAACTTGCACCTTCTCGCTGCACCATGGTTGGCGATCGCATGAATAGCGTCAGTGAGTGCAGTGGTGCAAGATGCAGCTCGCGCCGCTCGAGCGAACCACCATCAGCCGCCAGATGCTGCATCGGAACCGAGAGCATGCCAAGCTCGCGAATCCAATGAAACTCTTTACACACAATCCAGTTTCAGTTGTGATTGTAATGTTGAAGCCGGGATGGACAAGTAGAGGCCCTCGGCAAGACTTCCACATGTGAAGCTGAAAGCAATGAAGGCGACACAATAGGAACCGCCGAGGTTGACATTGAGGTTAGGTCCGAATTTTCAAGGGCGACAACATATTAGGGGCTACATAAATATCTACCATTGTATCCCCTATCTCCTCATTCAATTTCCATTCTTCCTGCTTTTTATTGTCTACTCCGTAACAACCTAGAATATAGCAACGATTGTCTACCCTATACCAGCCCCTTCAGTGCGGAAAGCAGGCTTCTCCAAGCAGTCACGAAGGGAATTAGGTGTCATTTAATTTGCTCCTTAATAGGGAACAACACTAACGGCATATTCTGGTACCTTTGGATGCAGGAGTTAGGAGAATCATGAGCCACGCTTGTCTCAAAAGCTCCGAATAGATGCAATGCACTCGTCAAAGCAGCCCTCAAGCTTTAACTTGCGATCGGACGCAACATGGTCAATCTAAGGACCGTTAGATACGCGTGTCTCATGTTGAGACAAAGTACAAAGTCCCGCAATAAGAAAGGTCATCTGATGACCTTGGTAAGTGAATCGGGTCCCTGCGTAAGGCCGCCCGTTCACTCAATACGAAACGCTCACAGATCTCATCTGTAGCATCTATTTCCGGTGCCATGCGGCGCCATGACCGCATCAGCCACATATAATTACGTCGGTTTCACGAAACAGGATCAGGCGCCATGATGCCTGGAGAGCGGTCAGCGCTTCACCGTTGCTGAGGCGAAAAGAATGGGCGATGAGGCGAAAGCTGAGAGGGTAGAAATAAGAAAAGGCGAAAACGTGCACTCACGCCCCTCCGCCCTGATTCCAAACAGTCGGATTCGCATCGGAGAAATGTTCCAATCCAAGGCGCAGACTCATGTCGATCTCTGGGTGGGAGGAGGCGGGAGATGGGCTGGTGACATCATCGCCACTTCGCCCGATCAACCAAGGCGGTTGCTCTAATTGAATTGGATGCTCTAATTGGTGATTCCCCAACATTTCACAAAGTAGGGCCGTTGTCGGAGCGATTGAGTCCTGCAGAGGTGACTGCTCGATGATTCGCAGTCGATCCCCTCGAATGAGCAAACGGTTCTTTTCGTTTCCGAACGTTTTTTTTTCTTCCCTTCCCTTCTTGGCGTTGTCCGACCCTGCCCAACTGATGCTGACATTTGGAATGCAAGCGTGAGAGGACAGAGGATGACGTGACGTCGCTGTGACGGAACGGGAAGAATACCTTGCTTTCCATCCTCAATCTTGTATTCGTCCGGGCGGGCATTGACAAGCCGAAGGAAAACGCGGGGCAAATTCATGCTGTTGGTTAACTTGGACCCTCGGCCATTGCTGGCTTATCAGTTTCCCCGCAACGAGGGGGCTCGTTGAAGGCATCTTTCTTTTTTCAGGTTTCTGACCTTGGGTCATGTGTTTGAAGGAGTGGTGAGGGGCAAAGGCGAAAAAAAAGGCGACAAAAATAACCACTTGTAACCGGTCCGGGGGGGTGATGACGGCTACGTACGAATACGCTCGGTCAAGAAGCCTCCGGATCAACGGCTTCTCGATGATTTGCAGCTGCCTCTTACGAGACCCTGTCACGTCCTGTCCAGGTTCAACTTCTCTGGCCGGGCGAGACGCTGGACCGCCGGATACGGATCTCCCCTCCAACACGCCCATACGGCCGGGCCGAGGCCGAATGCCGGGATACAGGAGGGGCGCTTCTCTCGGCGGGTGGAGATGTGGACAAATGGCGGGGTTCGGGATGAGGAAGAGGAGGAGGAGGAGGTCAGGAGGAGATCTTCTCTGTAGGAGGGTAACGAGTTGCACAAAACAGTCATGTTGACAAGCTGTCAGCTGCGGGATAACGGAGAGACGAGGGGAATATGGCAGATGTCAGATCGGGACCGAAGAGGCGTACAGTCTGCATCGTACTGTGCAGCGCAACGATCACGATGGATAGATTTCATCCATCTTGGAAGAGACCCCTTTAGCGTCGCCAATTTGGCGGGCATGACCCTCCGCAAAAGACTAAACCGGCGGCACTGTACTCCATGGGTGCCGCCGACCTTGATATTGATGGTGAGGGCATCGCAGCCGCGGCCGTTCCCGGAGAGCAAAAACCTGGGGAAGGAGAAAACTCAAGGCATGACTCAATTACCTCGTCATTGGGCTACCCTTTCTTGCTTCCCGCGCCGGGGGAAAGACAAGAGGGAAAAATTTTCACCCTTCTCTACGAATGCGACAGACACACGACACAAAGGACAAGGTCCCCTAAAAGGGCACGAACCACGAAGCGAGTCAGGCTTCGGGACGATGTGAAGGAGAAACGGGGGCAATTCCGAAGCCGCATGTGTATCGACCATGTATCTGCTCCTACGCGGCTGTGCTGCAAAGTACATTGACGGGAAACAAGGTACAGATGCAGACAACGCATAGATCTGGGCCGCCCAATGGCCTCTTTTCTGATGAGTTCCATTCCGACGGACAAATCACAGCTTGCCTTTTTTTTTTCTTCCATCTCTTCTTTCCTTTTGCTTTAAGGCGGCTACTTGGACGATGCAGATTCGCCATTCCCCACAGAAAAATGTCTCGCCCTGAAGCCCAGCCAGGGCCACTGCAGGCCAACAACAAAAAAGGGTTTCACAGCTTGAGACTTTGGCAGCGCGAATACGTCCCGTCGTCTTTCCCGGTGGAACGTAGGGGAGATGCACCAAGTGCCCAGAGCCGGGTCACGACAATTATGACGCCAACAGCGGAACAGATGAACAAGAATTGGATTTATTTTTGATCCGCCACCCCAGAGGGAAAAGAGCAAGAGCCCCAGAGCCCCTTCCGTTACTGCAGGGCCCATCCTGGGGGCGTGTATTGAGCCAGAATTATGGGGGTGTGCTTATCATACCCCGTCGGGCTGGCCCCAATTCAGGTTCAACCTGATGAGGTAGTCGCGAGGCGAATGGGCCTCGCAAAAGGGAACCCGAAGACTTTGTTGGGCCGACAGCTCCCATCGAGGTGAAGATAAAGATGCACTGTGAGGTCTCGTTGGGCCTCTGGGGGGGAAGAAGGTCTTCGCATCGACGTATGGATGATGGAAGAGGACAACCTGAAGCTACCGCCGACCATCGAAACCCCGCTCCCGGCCGTGTTATACGGGTTCGTGGCGCACTGCTTCCTGCAACGCAAAATGAATCCGTCAAGACGATTGCTTCATTCACCCATCATCAGCCAAAAACCCGGCGCGGATGGGTCAAAATGCTCCAGGATACGAAGGCCGCATGTGACAGACGCGGGGAAAGAAACACCTCCTCCTCTCCTCTCCAGCCCCCGTCCCCGCGAAACAACAAAAAGGCGAGCAAATCGCAACGAAACCCATGCTTCAGGGCAGGCATGCTGGGCCCGGCGACTGGTCAGTCGCTCGTCTATTGCAGCTCGATGATTCGCTGCCGTCCGCCGGCCAGATGATCTGGCCTATCGTCACCAGCCCTCTCCGGACAGCTTCGTACGCGTCCAGCGCCCACGAGACGCGGGCCCAGCCTGGCCCAGCCCAGTCCAGCCCGACCTCAGCCGTCCCGTCAGCCGCTCCGCAAGTGAATGTGATGGGAGATGCCTTCCTTCTTTCAACCCCGTTGCCGTCCGAGGCCGAAAAACGCCGCACATGGCCTCGTCAGCGACGCATCCAGTTCATGACTGCGTATTGTCAGCATCCCTTTCGAGATACAAACTTTCGTCATCTGCGCTTCCGAGTCGAGACGAAGCCGCCGCCGTTTGTGTATCATTGTGCTGTAAGGCCAGCGGTAGCAGCAGGGGTCTCACTTGGAGCTTACTTGGAGGGTAGCTCTCGGGCACGGCGTATTATCTCAACTTTTAGCCATGTGTCCCCGGATTCGTGTCACCCACCACGGTGCGAGAGCCGCGTGAGGGGCCATGCGTGCGAATGAGCTTCAAGGGCACGGCTTTTTCGGTATCCGGACTTTGACCCGGCTGTGCACTCCAGGTTCTTGGCCATGCTCGTCACCATGCCCTAGGCCAGGCGCAGCAGCGGAACCCCAGGACTTCTTCTACTTCACCGAGCTCAGATGTATCAAAGCAATCGCGTCGCTGCCTAGCTGCGATGATGCCTCGCGCTTTTGAGAGCTGAGCTGCATCCTATTTGAATGGCTATGCTCGATTGCCTTACACTGCCCGGGCCTGTTGCCTACACTATCGACGTGGCTTGCGTATGGGCGAGCAGAGCCGCCTCGCGCGTATGCAGCAAGCACTCTGGTTGGGATGAAATAGGCAAGCTCCCCGGCAACTTGGGGGGTTGCCGCAACCAATATTCCGGGAGTCGCGCACGGCGTCCTACAGTAAGACGCGAGGTTACCGCCATCGAAACTGGTGTCCGTTTGACTAACACGGCCTAAACTGATTCATCCCCTCACATCGCGCCTCAGGTACTGAAACGTCCGGCGGCTTGGAAGCCGCACAGAAGAAAGATAAGGACCATTCTCACAGACGTCGCAGACACTCGCAGGCTCACAGACCATCGTACCACCGACTCAATCATCTCATTCACTCGGCAAAGGCCCGAGGTCGGCTCCGACACGGACAGCCTCACTATTGTCGACAGTGCCAACCCTCAACCATCATCAGCACACCGAGACCCTCTTCTCCACAACATCCCACTCCGCCCACTGGTTCGTTCCCTCAAGCGCATGTCCCCCTTTCCCATCCTCCATCCTCCATGGGCTCCATCGCAAGTCGCCGCCTCCATCGTCACATCATCTACACCGTTCGACTTTGCTCGGGCCTGACGCAGGACGCAGTCGAGACGACGTGAGTTGGGCTGACGATGCACCACAAAGGCCACGACACGATGCATGGGAAATCTGGCAGCCATGCCCAAGTGTCGGCCGCAACCTCGCGTGCTTGGTCGACGAGAGACGGCGGCAGCACAGTATACTTCCTCTCGCGACTCGGACCGGCAGCTTTATATCCCTCCATCCATCTCAGTCGGAGCCCCAGATGCTATGCTAGTTTGGATAAGGCACATTTCTATTCTCTAGGTCGTCCCCCAACGACCCTCCAGATGCGGTTGGAGGTGGGAGAAACGAGAAAATTTCGAACATGAATCGTCCAGTCGCGGCTCGTGCCCTCCATCCAACTCGAGTCGGATGCCATTCAACACAGACGCAAAAACTTCTCACCCTCAACAAGCCGTCGCGGTTCCTTTAATCCCTCACGCGCTCCGGCCGCCGCGCAAGGATAAGTTCTAGAATATGGCAAAGAAGCCACGACATGTCTGAATAACGGCATTCCAGCCTGTGCCCATGCTGCATCGGTGTTCCCGACATGGGAAAAAATTCCAGTCTGCTGCGTTCGCTCGAGCTTCAATCCCGCGCTCCCCGCAAAGCCCAAAAAAAATTACCACATGGGATAAGCCGTGGGGTCTGGACCCCCACTGGACGCCCGCTGAAGACATTCGCTGTAGGGCGCTGGAAACGTCCACTGTGCGCCTTAACCGCCGGCGAACCACAGTGCGCGGGCGCGTGTTGCCGGACGGCGCCCGTCCCACTCAGCGTTCTCACAGTGTGGGTTTGCCACGAGCAACGGCCCTCCCCCAATCTTGATGTTGATATCGCACACAGTTGTCAGTCGGGCGCCCTACCATGCCACACCCCTCCCCTCTCCTTCCCACACCCCTCATCCCCCTCGCTCCTGCTCTCCCCCGGCAAACCCGCCACCCACCGCCGCGGTACCCACACAATCTGCGCCTGCCTCTCGTTTCCCTCCCGTCCCGCGATTTCCTCCAGCAGGGGAAGGAGGTACCTTTCTCAAGGCAATTCCTCGGCTCCGCCCCCGTCCTTCCCTTTTCGCCTCGTACTTCTATCCCCGGCCGTCCACCTCGAGCATCACCTCTTCTTGCTCCCCCTTCATTCTTCCTCACTGTTGTGCGGGTCTGCACCTCCATGCAATACACTCTCACCTGCTTTTCCTTTCGGCTTTCTGCTCTTCTCTCCTGATACTTGCTTGACGCAACCATCAGTTCACCCACAAACAACAAACAACCCGACGAAGCAATACAAAAGGACACCGTTGCTCCCTTTGTTTTGTTTACTTGCTTGTCCATTCCTCCCCTTCGCCTTGGATAAACAAAGAGCATTCCGCAACCACCAAACACCAAGCGCAGCGCAGGCCGCAATCAATTTACCTCTTAAACGCCAGCGTTCCACCCTTCTTCCCCTTTTCCTCCCTCGACCCAGAGATCGGCAACACATCCACAGTCACCATGGCTTCCTCAACCGAATCATCAAGCTACTACTGCTACTACCTCCCCGAACTCCAGGCCGTCGACCCCTCAGCCCGCGAAGTCGATGTGAGCGCCTACACCTGGGTCCAGCCGACCGTCATCGAAGACGAGGACCTGACGTTTGGCGGCAAGGCCCTGAGCACCTGGTACGAGGAGGAGCGTCGCCGCCTAAGTAGCGGCAGCGATGACGGCGAGGAGCGACGAGGTCGCGAGCGCGTGAGGAGGAGACACGACAAGAAGTCCAGCAAGTCGCACAAGAAATAAACCCGCTGCAGCTTCACGGCATTGTGGCCATCAGCTGGCTTTCGACACCATGATACCCTCACCACCGCGGCGTCTACCACAATGCCTCCCTTGACGCCTCAGTCCGCCACACCTCATTCGAAGACATAGACTCACCTTTCTCACTCACTTCATCTCCCACCCGCAAACACGACTCCTACACGGGATTTCCTCATCACAAACAACAAACAACATACCAACCTTGAACAACCTCCTCCTCTGCCACCCGTCTCCACCACTCCTCTTGTCCACCGCGACACCCACCATCGCTCGCAATCCCAAACCACCATCTCCAACTCCTGTTGTATTTTTGCACACGACTTCGGCATCACTACGGTACTGGCTTCTGCATTTAGACTTTCTGGGCTCTCATCACACTCGGTCACTCATCACGGATACACAAACATGGATTATCACACATCATTCCGGCGTTGATTTAATATTATTTTGCTATTGGGATACCCAACTCTTTCTTCTACTGGATCATGGACTGGCACCGGCTTCGGACGCGGATGTATTGGGAACAGGACTGTGTCCCCTTGTCTCGGCGGCGAGAGGAGAGGGGATGTCAGGACGGGATGGCACAAGGAGCGAATTTTCGGAGCGCAGATGGTAGCTCACAACAAACTGAATGGCAGGAATACCATAACTTAACTTTCACTCACTGCTCCATTGTGCCTACTGTTTACGTGACGCCATGATGATAAGACGTGTTTGGAGGTGGTGATGTGCGCCCTCCCTCAAGCGGCATTGGCGCGTGGCATTAATGTCGGCCGTCAACAAGTTAAAGGATGGACGCGGTTTAATTAGCTCGATGAGAAGGCCGAGAGCGCGATGAACGCGACGGGACAACCATCCAACCTTGGTTGTTAGAGAGACGGCAGATGGGGCGGAAGTGTGGCTATGGGTGGCTGAGTATGTCAACCAAGAACCAAGGCGAATCGAGATGGAATCACAGACGGATGATCAGAGTGATGAGAAGACTCGCAATCTATTACGTCGTCTTTAAGCATGAGACAAGCGTGAAAAGCCTTAACTTCTTTATACTCGGCAACAAACGGCCAAACGCCACCTCCGATAGCCAACAAGAACCGATGCACCAGTAAACAAAGCGCAAGCAACAAGCATTAACCACCAACAACAAAAAAAGCGTTTTCCCGACCGCCTTCTGCGAATAAGATTGTGCCAGGCGGCCTCCAGTCTACGGCGATGGACAGACAAACTCCGCGGGTTCGCCATTGGGCGGTTTTGCAGTGCTGGTTTTGTTCGCTATCATCAGTTGGTCATCTGCCCTCTGAGCGTGTGATGGACGGATGAGGTCATGCATGTTCCCGGGCGTCACCGGGGAACTGGAATGGGTAATTCTTTATTTACTCGGCCATGGCGAAAGAGTCAAAGGGAGGGACGTAGGGTCATGGAAACGAGATAAGAGAAGGGGAGTTACTACGGGTAAAGCGGGAGCAAACGAGGGGGATCATCGCCCGCGAACAATGACGTAGCTCCGAGTTCGGGAGTTCGTGGTCCCTTGCATTTTTTTCTCTTGAGAACCGGGTTTCTTTGGGGGGGGCGGGTTCTCTAAGTTAGTATTCATAATTATGACTTGGAATAGTGACGGCGCTGGCTACGGTTTATTTCCTGTTTTCCCAACCCAGAAACCATCGTGGAAGGTGCCAACACTACATCAACAGGCTGACCGCGTCTCATTCCCATCATGACACTGCTGATCACGCCCGCGAGAAAATTCCCATGCCACTTTTCGATTCCGGGGCGTTTCCCATCAATGTGAGCCCATGGCCCATGTCCAAGCTCGTCATCGAGAAGTGGTCAAAGGGAAGAAGGGGAGGGGTCCCTGGGGGCTGCACTCTATGAAAAGACAGGCCACCCGCACGTGGACGGCTCCAGAAGGGTGGCATGTGCATCAGCCGGCAGAGACAGGAAGGGCGGGTGGATGATCGGGTGAGGGTATCGCGTGGGGGGGACGCTGTCGGGCTGGCGATTCTAAGAGGTAGTGCCTTTTTTGTTGGAGGTTGTGAGGGGGTGCGCGGGCTGGAGGGTGTTGTGGTGTTGTTGCGATGGGGATGGGTGATGGATCATGGGAAGCCTCACCTTTCAAAGGGCGTCGTTCGATGCTGTGCCTGATGTATACGCGACTCGACCTCGACGAGTGAGTGTCGTGTCGGAAGGGCTGCTACCTGGTTCCGAGGTGATGCCGGGAAACTTCAGGTCGCATCGGATGACTATCCGCTTGGGGCGAGGTGGTATCGGATGCGACTTGGCCATGGACGGCGCAGAGCCGTGATTCAGAGCATCGAGCTTCATGCAAGCCTGAGATGGGTAGCAAAAGTGAGTTGGAATTCATGAATACTGGCCGTTCGATAGATGTCGTCGAGGATTCAGCATCTTCGCTGCCACTTGTGCATGTCATCGCCTAACACGTCATTCTGCTGCCGGATGTAACATACTTGAGATACGGCCGATACTTCTTCCTATTTAAGTAATGACAGATCGTCCAAAGCACACCCATCCTAACAGTTTCACTCTCCTTCACTCCTCGACGCGCTCACCCTCGATGGCCGTGCATCCTCCAATGCATCTCGTACCCTCCTAGAACGGCATATTCCGACCAGCGCGAGATCGTCCCGACTAGTCAGGGCAGACAAGAGTGGGAAAAATCGTTGCGACAGGGGCCGCTAAACGGCTCTACTGCGAGAGGGATTCTATTCTTCAGGCATTGTTTGTTGCAAGCGCCGTGATACGTGTCATCGAGTAACGCGGGGAAGGACGAGTACATTTGGATGGCTTTGCGTGCGTCCAGTTGGTCGTGCACTGGATAACTGCATTGTCAACAAAGGCTTCCTTCTGCAAATGAATTTCGTGACCATTTTGTGTTTATATGAGTCTCTGGTCGAGTGTTGTATCCCGATCATGTTCGTATTTGACCATGCCGTTGCCAGGCTCTGGGCCAGTCCCATTCAAATAAGGCAGACGAAACAACGAGCCCATGATATGTCCTGGTACAAATCTAAGATGGCAGTACCATACTGCCGTGAACTTCTGACGAGTGAGCCCTACCTAGAGAAGGAGGCTGTCCAACTCGAAAAAAAAGAACAGCCCTCAACAATGACCGCATATCAGACTTTGCAGGTCAGACATTGGAAGAGTATCCATGGCCATACGAGATAGCCAGTGGAACCTAGCCTCTTGAATAAGGAAACATTCAGCATGGAACTTCAACACTACCTGCTCGTCCGAAATGCTCAACTCATATATGGAACACCTACCACCGGCGAAGTCGCATCCATCAAGAACGCCAATGACCAACTCGTCCAATACTGTCCACATCAAACCCACCCCACGTCCGAGTTCTATTCTAGGACTACAGGTAGGTTCCAAGCTAGCCATCAAATCCAACAGCCACGGCGTCCGCCAACGCAAGCCACGACCCAGCTTCCCCAGGAATGCGGGCATCGCCGAGTTACTCCTGGCCTAGACTGCAAAGGAGGAGGGATCCAGACCCGGTCAGAAACCTACCTGCTGTGCGGGACAAGGGAGTCGATTCCAGCGTCCGAGCCGGGCCTCTGATAGGGCTGAAGAAGGGGGGGGGGGGGGGGGGGGTGTTGNNGGGGGGGGGGGGGGGGGGGGGGGGGGGGGGGGGGGGGGGGGGGGGTTGTTCGGGCGCCCCTGATAGCCTCGAGGGTAAAAGGCGTAACAGCGGCGAGAGAATTTCTTGGACGTGCTCCACCGTCTTGGATGCGTCTCGACTCGCGGTGCTACTGGGTCTTTTTTGCAGATCATTTTGGTTGTTATTGGGCTTTGCTTGTCCTGTCATTGTTCGTGGGCGATAAGCTCTGGGGAAGTGCGGTTCGTGAATGTTGACTTTGTGGCGGCGGAGGGGTTGAGGTCAGGGGATATGTGCATGTGGTTTATGTACCTAGTTGAAGAGGTAAAGGGAATGGTAATGAGGGAGAGAATGACAAGAAAAGAATAAATTATTGCCGTCCATCTTGATGAATTGAAGCATCAACTCACATGGATGTTGACAGTAATCGAGCGGGATACCCAATCGAGCAACCCTTAACCTACCCTTGAGCAAAACGGCAACATGTCGCGATGCTGATCTCTACATTCCACCATCGGAAATAAGGCACGCGGCGCATCTTCGTGACAAGTCTTTACGCCCGCAACACACGGCAAGAACACTTATGCAAAGGCTCGCCGTTGCTCGCCGGTCTGACGCTTTTTTGCTCTTCCGTTTCTGCCCGGCAGAGAACCATCCTCCACGACCAACCAGATAGGTATCCTCCCAAAAAAAAAAAAAAAAAAAAAATTTATTTAGGAAAATAAAAGCCATCATCATCATGAGATTTCCCTCGTCCGCTACACCCGACCCGCCGGCGCCGAACCTTATCGCACCTTCAAGCCTCGAGAGGTATCGGTGACTCCCCCCCAAGCCTCCCCTCCCCAGCCTCCAAGCTAACACACGCCCTCGTGACCATTTTCTCTGCCCTCTCAAGACATTTCCGTCTCGATTGCTTTTCTGCAAATGTCTTGATCTGTCGCTGTCTGGTCCGGCTTCTCTTTGGTCCGGCTGCCCCCCCCTTTTGCGTTTTTGGCCTTCATGCTCCCGCAACACGCGACCCCAACTCTCTTGTCAAGAGTCTAGACAATGGAGGCTTTCTGTCCAGACCAATGGCTTGCCGTCAGAGGCGCAATAACCCCCCAGTCGAGCGTGGATATGGGAAATGGTCTCTCGCCCTGCCAGAAACCCGCTGACGATCAGCAATGCACTGCCGAGTATCCCTGTTCCATGCCATGCCCTTGTCCGTCCAGCTTTTTTCATCACACACGTCCCAAGTCGTCATTCTGGCCCCGAAAGCGACCCGGATCGCCAGTGATTCTTTCCGCTTCTGCCGGACCACGGCCGTGACGGCACGTCGACTTGTTCCTTTCCAGCAGGGCTGACGACGCAACGAAATGCAAATCCAAATGTCTGGGGCCCTGTCTGCGAATGTCTACGAATGTCTACCAATGTCTGGGCGAAATCATATCATTGCCATGTGACTAAAAAGCGCCCACCCTCCCTTTTTGCGTGGAGCTTTCCCTGAAGCTGCAATCGCTCTGCATCGCCGGTGGCGCATCCGACCTATGCTAGTTGCATTTTCAGATGCCATCGAGCCGGAAGCCTCTCTCTTCTGACGGCCGAGAAGGGGCTGATGGGCGTTATGCAACCCCTTCTTTAAGCCCGTTGGGCACCCATCTTCCCGGGTCACACACAAACAGAGCCGGATATTTATAACTAGACTGCTTGTCCCCTCTCCAATCTCGACCCAAGGCCCCCTTGATTCATCCATCCTCTCTCCCGGTTCCGCCACTTCTTCTTCTTCTTCGTGTCGAGCCCAATGTGATGTCGACCCACCTCGACAGAGACAACGCATCAACCTCTACGAACTCGTTTCAATAATATTTATTACCGCCCTGCTATAATTAACACTTCATCATCACTCAATTCGAAGCTCTATTTGTTAAATCCGACCAACCGCCCGCGGCCACTTATCCTTTTAAACCTCCCACCGCTCTTCCCTGTTGCACACCACTTACACCAACACGCCCAGTGCTACCCGACGTACAAAACCACACGCAAAGCCGCATACCCATCTCAGGCCATGTATCGAGACCGCAACCGCCTCTCCGTCTCCTCCGCCGTCTCCGAAGACACCATGCATCACCACGGCCAACCACCCGCTACCACTGCCGGCATGCACCACCGCAGCCGCCAGGCCAGCACTTGCTCCGAGCGCAGCTGCGAGGGCATGACGGCCGACGAGACGAGGCACCTCTGGCGCTGCATGCTGGAGCTGCAGCAGCGGTACGGCTGCTACAACTCGACGAGGCTGGACGTGGCCGTCGACGCCGGCGAGAGCGCCATGGACCTGATGCGTAAGTGTTTGAGTCTGTAGGTAGTCTATGTGGACTAACATTTTCTACAGCCAGCCGCTTCATCATTGACACGCTCAACGAGTCCGTCATCGACCTCCCAGACGAGGGCCGCGAGCTGCTGAACCGCCACTACGCCCCGTCGTCGTGCAACGAGCGGCACAGATGGCAGTTTTGGAAGAGAGACTAGCCGGGACGAAACGAGTATTGCTTTTGGCGCTTCACTTTTTGGGACGGACGGGGTTTGGGTTGTTCCTTGGGGCGTTTGTTGATGGGCGTTCGTTGATGGGCGTTTTGTTCATGGGCATGTTAGATGCGGCGTCAAAGCAGCGGGGAGAAGGGAATCTGGACTGCCTACACCTTACGGTTGATTCATCATGGGCGGCGTTGTTTTGTTAGGGGATTGAACACCCAGATCATATTCATGGAATCAAACATCCACATGTTCATGGATTCGTCATCCTCCTCACAGCGTAGTCTTCATAAACTCATGCCCCCCGTACCCCATGTGCTCGGCCTGCAACTTCATGCTATCCAGCACCCGCTGCTTCAAGTCCTCGGCGACAATGTCCATGCCCGCAAACCCCCCGTGCGTCTCGACAAAGTCGTGCCACCTCAAGACGTCCCACATGCGCGCCATGTCGTCGACGCCCAGCGGGATGAAGTTGGGGATGCTGTACAGAAAGGCAAACGAGTTCAGGCCCGGCGGCCGGGGGCGCGCCTCGCCCAGCGCGTCGGCGTCGCTCCGGCCCACGCCCGACGCCGTCGTCATGAGCGTGTCGGCCACGAGCAGGTGCCGGTCGAACCGCAGCACCATGCTCCCCGGGAAGTGGCCGCCCAGCCGCACCGCCGTGGCGCCCGTGGCTCCGACGGCCGTCTCCGTCTGCGAGAGGAGCACCTGGTGCGTCGAGGCCATCGTGGCCCAGCGCGCGTCCACGTCGGAGAGGTAGACGGGGCACTTGAAGGCGCGAGCCCACTGCACGTGGGTGCTGTAGAAGTGCGGGTGGCTGATGACTATCGCAGCGAGCCCGCCCAGGCCCTCGATCGTGGCGACGGTGTCGTTGTCGAGCAGCGAGATGCAGTCCCAGAGCACGTTCCCTGCGGGCGTCTGCAACAGGATGGCGCGCTGGCCGATGGCGAACTTGGGCGTCGACGAGATAAAGGTCAGGCGCGGGTCCGTGGCGCACGGCGTGAACTCGTTTGCGTGCGCCTTCTTGACGTCGGCCAGCGTCGTGAAGGACTGTCCCGACGCGGGGACGAACTGTCGCGGGTCGTCGCAAATGTGACACGTCTTGACGAGGGCGCGGTCGGCGGTTGGGAACTGGGTGCCGCAGGTGACGCAGACGAGCCACGAGTCTGCCGTCTGGGCGTCGTAGGGCTCTGCCGTAAAGGCCATTGGTGAGGCTGTCGCGAGAGCTGGGATATGCAGGGCGAGAAGCAAGGCGAACTGCGATGCCTGTCCTTGTCGTGTTTGTTTATGCAGAGGCAGGAATCCTCACTCAATCTCGAAGCCAGAAAGCCTCGGGTTTCACGTTCACATGAGGCGAAGGAGGGGTAGCTTGGGTACTTATTAGGTCATTCATTCTTCCGTCCCTCGTCAGCATCCCCCACTCACGCAACCAATTCCCAGTGAGACCCTCTGCCAACTCGCGTCTCGCTATGAACTCGAGGAGCCGACGATGATTCCAAAGGCAAAGATGGGGCCCATCACGCCCTTCAAAGACTGCCGAGAGTGGGGGACTCGTCCTTGGTCGATACGTTAGGTACTCGCATTGAGGGGTCCGCGGGAGTGGGGTGACAAAGGATAGACATGTTTATTATGCTTATTACCAGTGACTTCGTTACTCATTCATCGTCTTTGTGGTATCAATAGTCGAACAAACGGCCTATGCTGTCCAGCACCGCTCAATCGTCGAGACAAAGCAGCCGCACAACCACCAGGGCTTGAGCATAAGACACCGCGACGAGGCCCTAGGCAGCGGGCCTTAGGGTTTGTAACGGCATATCCTCTGAGCTTGTGGTGCCGGCATGTCTTTGGGCATCTGATACATCCATGCTCGATCGCGAGCCGCGTGGTCCAAAGACGCCGTGGTTTGGGTCGGGTCGTCCAGGCTCAAACGTGCCAGAGCGGCTCTCAATGCTTTGCTTCTGCTTCGTCAAGAACTGGTCATACAGCGCTACAAGAGCTACAAGGAGGGCCCCTTCGCAACGCCGTTAGTCGTATGTCCAGACGAGATGGGAAATCTACTTACCAGCCGTCACAATGAAGCTCGCGACACCAGTGGCCGTTTGAACGCTTGCTTGTGCTTCGAGCTTGAAATGCAAGACTGCAACCATGGGCCACACAATCATCACAGCTATGCTCAGCACGGTAGGCATCAGAATAATAAGTAGCGCGCCATAGGCCTCCCAGGCACGAACCATGTATAGGGCTCTGGGCATTCCTGGTTGTGATTCGAGGGCTCCGTCAATCGCGTGACATTCGCAACCTGTCCCAAGACAGCGATATACGCCGAGTCGTCTCAGGGTTTGGATAATGTCAGATCCGGACAAGCCGGACGGGTCGTTGAAGAGCTTGACTTCCCGAAACCCATCAAACCCGAGATCGAGAGTTGTGACTGTCCGCGCCTCTCGCCTCCCCGTCATCTGCGCGGACACTCTTGGTCAGCTGCCACAATGAATTCCTTCTGTTCGGGGACTGGTTACCTCAATAACATCGATCCTTGATAGGGTTTTTGGAGTAAAACTGCGAAAGAGGGCCGCAGGGCCGCACAGTTGAAGAAGGTAGTAGAAGAGCTTGATATGCTTCAGAGCAGATTGGTCATCGAGTTCCGATGGTGCCGGACAAGGAATCTCTATGCCCATCCCATCGTCCTTGTATAGAAGGATGACGTGATGACTATGAGCCCTCTCCCACGTCGTGTGGAAATCCAAAACTGCCCCTGGCACTAGATTCGACATGTTGAGGGGGTAAAGATCAGAGCAAAATAAATATAGCCAAGCGACTTGCCATGCGAGTTGAGACCGGAGTCGATGGATGAATATAGGTTCCTGATGGTCAACCAAAGAAACACGCCAGGGTATCTATCATACACCTACAATGAGGTTTGTCAGCCGAAATCTCCGGCGGGGATAAGCTGTCAACGCCCATCCAGCCAGCCCGGTCAGAACCAGAACGAATACAACAATGAATCTGACAACCGGGAAGCGACTTCCACCGGAACTCGAAGCTTGAGACTTTGTAGCAACGACCAAACCAGCAACCATCATCGACAGGAACACAAGCGCGGGAAGAAGTGTCAAAATTGGGAATATACGCCAGAACTTGAGCGGGCGTAATCGTACAGGCCGGGGAGTAGCTCCTTCCGCGTTAAGAGACTTCGTTAGATACTTGTCGTCAACATAGAGCCGGTTGATGACTGTGAAGTTGGCGGCAAAGAAAGCGCGAGACATGGCTGTAACTCGCGCGGGAAGCTTCAAGGTGTTGGCCTTGACAGAACTGAACGTGAATTATTAAGAAGCGGTACCAGCTGGCATTCTCGTGAGGCTTGGTGTGAACTTATAGCACTCTAAAAGTCTCCCCCTCGACTTCGCCCCCTCGTTCAGGAGTAAATAATTGGGGAGCTGAGACGTCCCGCAGCTGATACTGGGTATCAGCTCGCGCCGTGGCTGACGCCAACGTTTCGTAGCGGCAGACTCAGGCTGAGCAGCGCTTAAAGTATGCCTTGCGAGCTCTCCTCTGTGTGCCATCGTCGTCAATCATAGGAACCGTCAGTGTCGGTTCAATCCATGACTCTACGTGCGATATACCGACTATTAAACTCAACGAAACAACAGGCATTCCCCCGATTAGCATCACGTCGCCCATATGCGACTCGCAGACTCCATTGGATGCATTAGCAGGTACTGCTCCACGCCTACGATGGCTTGGCGACGCCACCAACAACGTTCCCTACCGCTCGCATTGTCTGTTGAGAGGCATCCATGGATATATTCCTGCCAGTTGCCGACCATCTCGCTGAACGCCAAGTGGCTTCCCAAGATACAACGGACGGGGTCTTCCGAAATGGCACTCCCAAAGAAGGGCGCGCGGTAAACTTATCCCGTCCGGTCCACGCGATAGACCCTTCGACTTTAAGATTAACGTCGATACGAAGGACGTCAACTGGTCTTGTGTTTAACACCGACATATCAGGGCTTGGCCCGCTGTCTGCGTGGCTTCAAAAGGCAGGTGGTCTCCAACAACTCGGGCGTGTTGATTCGTGAGCTTCTAGCCATTCATTGCGGGCAACGGGGGCCGAATTTCCTACCAAGGTAAGATTTTGATTCGGCAGGCCGCCGTAACCTTGAGGGAATGGAGAATCTACTTCCAGACGGGTGGCTCCGTGGTGTTCGTCTGAGACATCGCCCAGGTTCTTCGAGACCAAGACAAGGGAGTTCCAGTGGTAAGACGACATCACCCTAACTCTATTGCAAATCCTGAAACATGTTTACAGGTGACAGGTTGCCGTCTTATTGCTTTGCTCTGCGCATTCTTGATGTACGTCGGAGTGTATCGTGCCTTTGGAACAGGGTGTAGGGACACAAGGACGCAACTTCCCGGACTTCATGATCAGTAATACTTCAATAACGTAGAATCACTGCCATTCGATTGCTTCTTTAATACTCAAGTATATGCGCTCCTCTATGCTTCGAGTTTAATGAACAGTCTGTCCGTGTTGCGATCTGCCCGGCTCCTCGCATCCGATTACAAAAGTCTTCGTCGGCGTCGGAAGATTCGCAACCGATTTATATGGGAGTTTTTTACTCGACAAAAGAACGGATATCTAGCAGGAGTTCCGAGTGATACCGCGCGCTTTGGCTGGAGGGGACTGCCGATGGGCACCCGCGGAGCTGCGAGCGAGTGTCCAAGGAGGAGGACCGTGAGCACGACAAAGACGATACGACATGACTGTTCTCCGTCAACTAAGTCTATGGCGAGGCTGTACTAGGCAAGGTCCTATGACCAGGCGTCAACAACTGCCGTCGCCGTAGTTGCTCCCGGTGAGCGGGAGGCCAGTAACTATCCAGACAAGGCGGGGGAGTAATATATAGAGACACGAAATATTATCCACGTATTCTTTCTATTCTGCTATACTTCTCATGGCATCTCGTAATGTCCGGGATGAAGATAACTTGCGTTGAGCGTTTGAAGTTTTGAATTGCAAGGAATATAGCGCAGCAATGAAAATTCGTCCAGGTACTGACTGCTTAGACACAACCAAAATACCCATGTGTCTGTCGCTGCATTAAAGTGCATTAATAAACAAATCATTGAATAGCAAAAAAATATGCAGTGGGAATTCGGGACGTTAAAAGGTAGAAACAAAAGGAAATAATGAAAAAGGGAGCAGGAATCGAACAGAGGACCTCGCTGGTAAAAAGCGAAGCACGGCGGCTTATTTGGTCGCGATGCACATGGAACGTAACCACCCGGCCAACGGTTTGACTCTGGAGAGGCATTTGCCTTGTGGAGCTACTTCGTTAAGGGGTAGTTTGTTGGTCTGGTATATAAGGGTAAGATCTAGACCTTGCTATGGGGCAAGGAATGTGATCCCTCGTTGGTTGTGGTTGGTGGCGAGTAATACGCCGACAGAGGAATACGATCAAGTGAAATCAATACCTTGAATTCTGCACTGTTATTAATCTCTCTCTCTTATTCCTTCCCAGCTGCACCATCCAGTACATACGACCACAGCTCTTGGAAAATACTGGATCCCGTCTGCTCTCCGCACGTCAAGCCAAGAAGCGGCGAATTAGTACTCAAGTCGGTGACGATTGGGGAATCCTCGCTGTTGTATGTTTTTGTCTTGATTGGCTACTATTATATTTTTGCCGGTCGCGATGAAGGCTTCGGCCACCATCACCCCCCAGCTCGTGTGCGAATGGCTGTCATTACGCTGACATGCATGGAGACTGTGAAGCTCTTGACAAGTCTTCGAGGTCGTTTACATGTTCCTCTCCATATACCCAAGGCCCAAGAGGCTTGATTAACGACAAGCAATGTGCAAAGACTGAATAAATAGTTGCTAAAGTGGCATGGGCCTGTTCATGACACCCATCTCCACGCAACGCACCTTCAAAATGTCATCCATCCGTCACTCTCATCCCGTATCCTCCTCGCCACTTACTTGTTTGTGCCTTTATACCCAGCTCATTAGGTCCAGAGGCAAAGTACACGCAAGTCACACATCGCCCTGGAGCCATCCACTCCGCTGGCTCTTGAGTTTCCCCCAGTTCCTCAATGTTTTCAACCACCAACACCCATCCCATCTTTCCCCAGACCACACCATCAACCGAACCGATATTCCCAGGTGGCGCGAGCCTTTTCAGCTCGGAAGATCAACCCGTCGAACCCAGCTGCACTAACGAGACCCTCGCCGCCTCTCCAAGACCTCGTGTTCTAAGCGAGCTGATGGACGACACCTCGCGACAGAGTCTTCCGCCCCAAAAACGTCCGAGGCTTGTCCAAGCAAGCTTTTCATCACGCAGCTTCACCCGCAGCGGAAGTCAGACCCGGTACCGCCGTGGTTCAAACCTTTCCGTCTTATTCGTAGCTTGATCGGGAGACCGATGAAGCCGTCGAGGAGAGAGCTGATGCACCCCCCGATCATGGACGACGCGCATCCGTCTGCGAGATGCCAGACGAGGGGCCTGTTTGTTGCATGCTTTGCCTGTCGGCGCGGAAGACGGACCTCACAACCCTATTATCCTTCAGCCTCTTTTTTTCCTGCACGCGTCGGCATCGACCATGACGCTGAACACCAAAGACCAGCTGGCGATGCTTCCAACCCAAACCCCTCGGCAGACAAAATGTCTCAGACACGTCCCTTCCCGCCCTCAGCCACGGATGCCGTGATGTTTACAAATCACTCCACGTCGCTGCACCCATCCGTCCCTCCCATCCCGGCACCTGCAAACGCGCATCCCCGTCCGCCTCCTCCGACGCTCCGAAGCTTTTCGTCCGCGCCGGCTGCAGATGAAACAGCCCACCCTTCCCTCCGGCACCTATCCGTCCTGCACCGATCCGTCTCTCTTGGACCAGGGGGGAGGGAATGCCTCTCTTTCTTCTGCTCTCGCTCTGGTGTCGCACCGACGCAAGCCCAAAACCAGGGCCCGCCCCGTCGACAAAAGTTGCATCTTTCCGTCGACGCGCTCCGATGCGATGCATCTCTTCCCCGGGAGGCCTACGTAATCCCCCCCTCCCTCTCCCATTCTCGAAAAGTCCTACATGACCAGTCACACAAAGTCCCCCGCCGCCGACGCCGCCCCCCAAGCCCTCCCACAAAGAAACCGCCCGCAACCACCCACCGCAAGGCCTCTCCTCGTGAGGCCTACCTGAACAAAACGCCACCACCGGTGACAGGAAGAAAAGAAAAAGAAAGAAAAAAAAGGTGGGCGGCCAAGGGGCGGGCGCATCGGACGCCAGCAAGCCCAGCCCCGATACAATAGATCTTCCGCCCTCCCCAAGCAAGGGATGGGGAAAACATAAAACCACAAACAATACTCTGTAGACAAGGCCAAGAGGAACTAGGCATCTAGCTTCGTTCAGGTCGACAATGGCGACGAGCCGTGACTGGCTACCGCACCCAAGGTTTGCCGCCAAACAAAGAAAATCATTGAATGAGAGCAGAAAGAAAACGTGGCGCATGGCAATGACCTGAAACTGGACAACCAACCGGCGGGCGGTTGGCATTGGGGACTTTGCGTTGGCGCGGGTCGGGCGCGTGAGAGTGTGTTGGCCGCTGAAAGTCTGCCGTCGCCATGTCGTCATCAGGCTTGTCGTCTCTGTTAATAATCGACTTGGAATCACACTTGCATGCTCAGATCATCCATCCGTGGACCGGGGGACGCACACCGGTGTGATTGCCTTGCGTCCCAAGCAAGCATGCAAGCAAGCGCCCTCCCTCCCATCCAGGCAGCGAAAGAGCTGCAGCAACCCGAGGCGATTCGTTGGCTGGCGGCGGCAACAGTAAGCGAGAAACACACACCTCGAGGAGGAGAGTTACACGGGGCTCGCTTGTGCCCATTCAAACTCATTGTTCTACGCCGGCAAAGGCAGAGGCACAGGCAGAGAGGCATCGCGCTGGCAGCGTGCCACCTGTCAAGTGAAACTTCCTTTTGAGTGTGTGCATGCGTAGAAGCACAAGACCCTTCTTTCATCGACGGAGTCAAGGACTTATTCATCAATGGCCAAGCGGGCGGTCGTATACTCTCTCCTCCTCACTTCAGACGAGCAATCATGATTGACCAGTAGAATTCATCTCTCGCTAGGATACACACATCATGGTACAACATCCTTTGTTTGTCCGTGACATCCATCATCCACTCTTGGCTCGTAAACTGTTTTCGCTTGGTTCTGTTTTGTCCAACCTGCCAGTCCTAAGCCATCATTGACCGCTGCCATCCAATGTCTGCTTGCCTGTCGCACGCCATTATGCACAAACAACACCACCACCACCACCACCGCCTCGTCCGTTGGCAAACACGGGTAAAATATGCAGCAAAACAAAAACGAACTCCAGGACCTTCCAGTCCACGTTCGCTCCTCGTTCCCTTTTTTGGCCTGCCTGTCCGTGTCTAAAACTTTTGAATTTTTGTCAATGCTGCAAGAATGGCTTTCCCTCCCCCTCAAACGCCCTGTGCCTTGTCCTGGTCCTGTCCTGGTCCTGTCCTGTCCTTGCCTTTCCTGTCCGTCCTGTCCTTTCCCGTCCTGTTCCATTCCGTATCCGTTTCCTGTCCGTTCCCCTAAATATCTACAAGGTCTAAACAATAACAATTGCTATGTGCAAGCGTCCGCTTCCCCCAGACGCGTTCGAGTGTGTGTGGGTAATAACGCTTGGTGCCGTCGTGGCCGTGGGTGGCATCGTAGCCCAAAAGGAGTGACAAGAGTCGGGGTATCTCAGAAAATAGAAAAATAAATCAAACAACAAGAAGCCGAAACCAATAAAGGGGAATAGAAGAAGAAGAAAAAAGAAAAAGCCGACCAAATGGTCGTGGGTATGTCGTCGATAGATCTAGTTCGTCGAGGTCGTAATAGTGATTATCGTTTGGGCACATCTGCCCTCGTCGTCGAGAAGCTCCAATTACTTTCGGAGGCCGACCTTGCCGGCCAGATTCTTCCAGAATCGCCCGCCCTTGCGCTCTTCGCTGTGCGTCCGCATCACCTCGTCCCGTTCCATCGGGCCCACAATATCCTCGTCGCCTCGGGAAGGGAACTTGCCTTCGGCATCGAGCAAACGCGGGACTGCGCTCGGCATGCCGTCGTCCAAGCGTCGCCACTGCATCCCGGCAAACACGTCGTCCACCGGCGGTCGGCTCAGGACGGCTGATCCGCCACTGCTTGCTCGCGTGCGTCCGCGGCCTCGGCTGCGGCTTCGAGATCCCGTCGCCGAGGGAGGCGCGGAATTGGTCACGGCCACGATCGACTCCATGAGGGAGTCGTGCGTCGACCTCCATCGCCTCTCCGTCTCCGCCCACTTGGCCTCGGTCAAGGCGTAGATCTTGCTGGTCTCGCCGTAGTTCTCGCCAGTGCGCACGAGGTGCTTCGTGTAGTTGCACCTGGCCGCATCCCAGTCGTGGCGCAGCTGTCGCAGAGCCTCCAGGTTCACCATGTCGGGCTGGTAGGGCAGCGGCGTGATGGTGAAGTTGGCGTGGCCCAGGCGATCGGACCATTCGTCATGCTCCTGCAGCATGGCGGGCAGTGGCAGGGGGAGCTCGGGGCTGCCTGGTGGGTGTCGGAAAGACGCAATGGAAGGCTTGGTGCTCAGGGAGGGTCTCGGGAACGACGTGAGCGTGGGCGCAGGCGATTGGATCTCCGTGGTGGCTGAGGATGGCGCCACGGTAGGGGACTGCAGAGGGGACTCTGGGGGAGGCTTGTTGTGTGAGCTGGTCATCAGTGGAGGCAGGAGGGGCGTCGTGGCCATGCCGCGTTCCCGCTCCAGGCTTGTTTGCTCCCGATGTCCCGGCTCAATGTCGATGGGCGAAGGCATGTTGACGCTCTCGGAGCTCTCGTAAAAGGACAGGGCGGGTGTAGGTAGGACGGATGGTTCGCTAACCGGACCGGGTCGGCTGGGGGCGGACATGGACGACGAACGACTCGAGGGAGCACCAGAGAGCACGACGCTCTCCAGGCTGAGCTCGGTTCCGGGAGAGAGGATCTGGTGACCCCTTCGGCTGTTGGACCTCCAACGGGACATTCCAGGCAATCGCGAGCCAATGCGGTTGGTGAGGCCGGAAAATGGAGACTCGGTGCCGGACTTCTTGCTGCGCGGGGAGCGGCCGTCGGCGGAGACGTCGCCGTCGCTCAGGAAGCCCATGTCGTAGTCGAAATCATAGTCGCTAACGAGGTTGCCGGGGAACATGAGGTCTTCGGAGCTATTTCGGTGCTCACACGGTTGGTCGCCTGCATCGCGAGTCGAGCTGTGTTAGTGAACCGGTTTCAAGAGGCTGCATTTGGATCGTGGGCAAGCGGGAAAACATACAGAGGCAGTCGTAGAGGCCGAAATGGTCGGGAATCTCACCAGAGTGGATGGAGTCTTCGGGTTCCAATGGCTCCTCCTGCACGTCGGGGAGCAATCGCTTGGGAGCCTTGTTGTGAATCTGCTGGGTGGGCGACACGGGGCTCTGGCTCTCCTGCAGCGAGGGCGGGAGGTCGAGAGACGAGGTCGAGCTCGACACGCGGAAGTGGCCCTTGGGGGAGAAGGTCGGGGTGACGGGCGAAGCGACATCGGATGAGGAAGAGTTGGTGGTGTAGTAGACGTAGGAAAGGTCTCGTTCGCAGTCGGGACTCGGCTGTTGGACCTCCCACTTGCGGCGCTCCTCAACCAGCTGCGGGAGCAGCAGCGGCTTCAGCTTTAGCGACATGATGCCGGCCGTCAGTCGGGGCCTTGAGAAGGCGGGCGGAATTGAGGTAGCCGTGGCGGTGTTCGTTGATCGCAGCCGTCGTATCTATGGTCGATTGTATGTTTCGATATGTGTTTGGAGGGGGGGTTAAGGGAAGGAAGAGGAGGAGAAGGGAGGAGGCAGTCGATCTAAGTCTGGAGAAACGGTTTGCGATGGCTGCGAATTGGGTGTGGGTGTGGCACAGCCAAAGTACTTGGTGGCGGCGCCGTCGGAGTCGCGGATTGACCCTGTCAGAAAATGTGGGCAGGAGCGAGGGACGTTGGCACTTGCGCGCTGGCGTTGGGCTCCAGGCTGCGGTTGCTGTTTCTGGCCTGGGCGCGGAAGGCGTGGAGGCAGGTGGGGTAGCCGGCCTAGCTCGGGGGGTGTGGATGGGTGGTGGTGGGTGGTGGTGGAGGGCGGTGGTGCAAGTGGGAAGGTGTGAGGTGGGCACTGGGCAGGAGGAACCTCGTGGAACCTTGCTCTGCGAGGGAAGGAGGGAGGGCGGCGGCTTCCCAGTTTTTTTTTCTCCCCTCTGGGCTCTGGCCTCCGAGTCTGCGCTTTCCCTTGCACGGCTTGTCAGCGGGTAACAAGTGGGCGGTGCTGCTGGGTCCGATCCGGAAAGCGCTGTTGCTGGCTTGGTGATGAGACAAGGCGGAGTGGGAGTTGTTTATTGTTGATGTTTATTGTGAGGTTGGGGGAGCTTTGTTGTGTGCGAGATGTGCGCCGATCGAATTGTGATGCGCGGCACAAAAAAAGAACCGGGTGTGGAGGGTATGATTCCGGGCTGCCTTTTCTTGGTAAAAGACTGCCTCGTGCCTTGTTTCTGTCCTGGTTGGCTGGTCTGTTGAGACTCGCATCAATTCGCAACGGTGGTTGGTCCGTTGTTTCTTGCAACAAAAGAGCCAACAAACGACAAGCAGAGTCGAGGAAAGGGATTTTTGAGGAAGCCCAATGGGTGAAGAAGCAGACGGCAAGAAAAGCAGCCGGACAGTGAATGGTTATATTCGATGCGGAGAGAACCAGGTCATGGCCCATGTATGTGCGTGGCCGGGCATGAGCATGAGCATGAGCACTGAGCATGGGATGATGGACAGGCTGGGCAGCAGCTTCAGGTCGGACTGGGCGCGCGGGGAGGCGAGCTGCTGCAGCCGAGCGAGAGGAGACGAGTCCCCCAGACGGTGTCGAGAATTGGCAGCGCTTGCAGTGAGTCCACGTGTTGAGCTGTCGGTTGGGCGCGAGTACATACTGGCGGGCATGGGGTCCAGCGTCCAGGTCCCGTCCGCCCTTGATCTGATCCAATGTTTTTTATGTTGTGCTGTGCTGTGCTGTACTATGCAGTAAAATGTAAGGTAACTGTGTGTTGAGCTGTCGTGTTATGATGAGACGCTGGGTGCTGCTGTGCGGTCGTTGAATGCGGTGCGCGCTGTGGTGCACCTTGCACCGTGCTCGCTCGGCATATAATGGCCGTCGAGTATAGGTAGGGTCCGAAGGGGTCATCTGGCAGGGGGAGAGCCCGTTGTGTTGTCGTGCCTCTATCGCCGGGAGCTGGATGGATGGCAGCCCCCGGCCTGGACTCGCGGGAGAGAGGGCGTGAGGAAGCCTGATTCGCTCGGAGCCGTCTTTGTTCCGTTTCTCTCTCATCGTTTGCGTCCATTCTACGCTTCCCAATTCGTCTACGGATGATGAAGATATGACGCAGTGATGTGAGTATGAAGCCGACAAAGTCATTGAAAGCATTGCTCGTGCCGAGATGGAATGTGACTCGGTGTTGCTCCAATGGCTCTGGGCCGGAGGTACCTTGTCCGCCTAGAATGCGCAATAGGTACTTCGGCCGGTCAGAGGCTGGCGGGCATACACAAAAGGTACTTGTGGTTGGGCGGTCCTTTCTCGCCGACACTGCAGCACCGACAAGTCCCAGCGTCGCCCATTCTCCCAGCTCACACATCCATCCGCTCCGCTCCGATACAACGCTACCACCGCTACTCTGCAATATCGACGTCCTCGCCCATGCCAATGGGATTTTCCTAGGTGGGGGAAGTCCCATTGTCCGGGAGCCCTGGCCGTTCGCTCTGTCGGTGCACCACCAGGGCCCCCGGCCAGCTGCCCAGGGCGAAAAAGAAAAAAGAAAATGGAAGCCCCGAGGGAAAAAGTGCTTCCTTGTCAGACGGGCCGGGGTCGACGAGCAGAAAGGGAAGGGCTGGAATGACGGAGCGTCTGTGTTGCTGCCGCCGCCGCGAGCGCTGGTTGGTCCCGACTGCTGGGCTCAGGCGCTGCTGGGCTGATTGACACACGACTCTCCCACCACTTGCGAACGGAACTGACACGACTTTTGCGTTGTCCTTCTGCGGACCGAGTCGCTGGCAAATGTCGGCGACAGGGCTTTCCTGCGAAGACGGTCGGATGGCACGAGCATAGCCCACGCGACGGAGGGATCACGCAGGAGGGGAGGAGGGCGAGGGAGCAGGAAGGGGAGAGGAGGGGTTCGATGATTGCCTTCGGACCCCTCATTACTGGACGATGCCGGGTGTCCCGTCCGCGCCTCGAGCCCCGATGCCGAATTGCTGCACGCTGCGGCCGTCAGTCACGCTCCGCGATGCTGCTTGCGCTGCTACATACACGCTGTATGTGCTGTCTGCCTGCGGCCACGCCTCCTCTCCTGGCCCAGCGGGGGGGGAGGGGGAAACTCGGGGAGTCTTTGCGGATAGTCGACGGCAGCTTGCAATTGGGACATCTCACTGGACAGCCAGATCTGACATGTCTCTGGTCCAGAGTGGGTGGTTCGGACGGCTACCTACATACAATCCCGTCCGTCTGACTGGAGTGTGGCAGCCTCCAGCTTCCAATAACAACACCCAAAGAAGCTCTCTATAACGTTTGGATTATAGTTGTCGATCCATTGCCAAGCTGGACCGAATATCGCTGTCTGTTATGATACAGGTTCACCAACCTGTCGATTTGCCCCAGGAGATGCTCGACCCCTTTGAGGCCATGTCTGAGGTACTCTGACGCCTTACTTGCTTCTTGCTTGTCCACTTATCCGACCCGATCTCTCCCAGTCCCGTCCAACCTCTCCTCCCCGTCTGATGCAATCCCTCCGCCTCTTTGCGCGCCCCCCTTCTCTTACCAATCCCGCCCGTCCTCTCCCTTTTTTTCCTCAATCGTCTCTTCACTCTCAGAGTCATCCCAAGAATCCTCTTCCCACTTGTCGTCCCACCTTTTTCGGCTCCAGCCCCGACCGCAAATTCGACGACAAAAACTGTCAACAGAGCAACAAGGCAGGGGGTTGCGAGACACCCCTCCTGGCGAGGAATGAACCAGGCCTAAGGCCCCGGAGCGCCGCCAGTCCCCAAAGTCTCGAGGCCCTGGCCTGTCCCGCCCGCTTCGCCGGGAGCCCGGAACTGGTCACCCCTGGTTTCCGGAGCCCTCTCCAGTCCAGCGGAACCCCCCATGTGAAGGCTTCTCGCCGCCTCCCGCCTCTTTGGATTCCCAATGTCTGAGAAGAGCCTGCTCGCTAGAGGTTGGAGGACGCGCTTGCTCGGAGGTATTGCTGAAAGCACGAGTCTTCCTCCATCCGCGCCTGAATTGGTGGCTTTTCTCTTTTGGCCACCGTCCCTCGGGTCAACCGTTGCCGCTCCCGGAGCCGCAAAAACCTTGACTGCCCGTTCAAAGGGCATCACGTCCCGAAGCCACTGACGACACTCGCACGTGAGAGACTCGACCCTAGCTAGGCCCTGGCAATTCCAGGGCACGACCGAGATAAAGAGTTCAAACTGCAGCATTACGTCTTGGATATCTCTGGCGGGCTGCCCACAACCCGTGGATCCCTTCTTCAATGAACTTGCCGGGAAGTCTAAAGGCAAAATCCAGTGACGCGCCAAAACGTGGTGTGCTCGTCTCGTCTTGTTTCTCCAGCCGGCTTTCCTTCGTTGCCACGATTCCACGTGAAAGACGGTCACCCCTTGAAGCCTAGTTCCCTCCAGACCGACTACTGGCTGACTGGTTAACTGGTGACTGGCTACCACTCTGCTCGCGCTGATTCATAGTCAGCTTTCCTTTTTGTTTCTGGCTAACGTGATTTGGCCATCCATGTCACCTCGTCACCGACTCCCAAGTCGAGGTGAAGCTCCATCGTAAATCTCTGCTAAGTCTGCATCACAGATTGGTAAAAATCCCACGAGATTCCTCCTGGCAAGGTGCCATGGTCGACACCGGGTGTCCAGGGCCCACGACTCCGAGCCCCCGACCCCAACTTTTTGCGCGACCCAGTTGCGCCCACCGCCAAAGCCCTCTCTCGCGATGGACTCGTGGCCGACGGGGCGAGGCTGCCCTTCCCAGCCTAGTGGCCGCTGCCGGAGCATTCCCAAGGGATGGGAAGCGACGCGGCCGGCGGGGCAACGGAAGGGTATGGAAGGCATCCTAGAGGGCGCAACGGCGGTGGCTGGGTCTGAAAAGAGGCCAAGTTGAGGCCGGCTGCCGCCAAAATGCAACGGCGCCGTCGATGCGACCGCCGTCCTCCAGAGCGCTGGGACTCTGCGAGCGGCCCTCGTCGACGAGGTCTGCTCGATCTACCGGCCGCTCATTTCTCTGCTGAACATTGGCTTAATGTCCATCTCCCGTAGCTGCAGCATTGTCGTCGAGATATGCGCCGTAGAGCCGTGATGCCTTGGGTTGCTTTGGCTGTGAAGAAAAGATGTGGCAATGGTCACGGGGTTGGATCTAGGTACCACCTGCCTTAGCTTATCCGTAGATGTCCCAGAAATCCTCAACGCCACTTGGCATCTCATCCTCTCTCTCTCTTCACCCGCAAACGAAAAGAAAGAAAAGTGCCCGGTCCGACATAAAGAAAAAAGAATCCACCCGAGAATCAGACCGACTGATGCTTCCCACGTCCTCCGCAACTCGCTCGCCAGCTTCCGAACCGGCCGACGGCTGAATCGCAAACAAATGGGAATGCTCGACTTGAGGTCCAATTCCCTCGGACTCGCTGTCAGCGTCAAGCTTTCGATGCGCGCAGGCCAAAAAGGCGCCCATCCATCCCGCAACGGCCACGATGCCCTTGTTGGTCGGAGGTTAAAGCCCTGCGTGCATTAGCTCCCAGCGACCGGGAGAGGGGGTACCTCGACTCGCGCCGCGTCGCGCACCCAAAGCCAAGTCACTCTTCCCTCGGCCCTGGCGGGATGACTTCCACATTGTCCCGCCGTTGTGCGGTGTTCCCGTTGTGTCAGTCTCTTGGCTGTGCGCCCACGCACCACAGACTGACAATTGGCAGTGTGCCCTTTCACGTGGATAGGATTCTGATACCGTCGCCTTGACACGTGCATCTGATACCGCCTGATCTGGAGAGAGAATCGGCTCAACCAAGATGCCGACATATTCGTCACCTTACTGAGAAGCGGAGTGGCGGCCTGTCAACGAGCCGACGACAAAGTACCGTCTGCTGCTTCTCCGAGTCTGTCACCGAAGTTTGGTACGCTACGAACAACGTGACTCGCCTTTCTCAACGCGCCCGCGACGTCGCGACAAGCATTTGAGTTCACACCATCCATGTCGTGGGGTTTCTTTGTTCAACCCACAAGGGTCCAAGTTTCAGCCATCGACCCTTGGTGCAGCACTCGGGAGGTGGACTGGAGAGGCTGGCCATGGTGTCGACATCTCAACATGGCAGTCGTAGGCCTTCACTCCGATTCAGACGGCTACGGATGGTCATGTGCTCTCTGTCCGGTCTCGGCGACCATAGTCATTGCTTATTATGACTCTTTTCCCAAGTCATTGAGCTCTCCCGTCTGAAGCACACGTGGAAATCTCAAGAGGACCGACGACGGGGCGCTTCTCTAGCCTGTCGGTCTCCCAAGCATTGTCCCCATTGCCTCGCAGTATCAGCACGCTTCTCTTTCGGGCAAAGAGTACACTCCTCGCGGCTCCTTGGCTGACATGTCTCCAACCACAACCCCATGCCCAACCCACGCTCACTGCAAATCCCACGCTGCCAAACCCCACTCCATGGCTGGCTTCGGTCTGAGTGGTCGACTATCGGTCATCTGCTTTGGGCAATGAACACGTCCAACGATCTGAGGGTCTTCTCCAGGCTGTTATCACGTTATTGGACGTCCTCTCTTCCCTCATCCGCTCCGGCAATTGTGTCGGACTCGTTGGCTCTCGCTAAGCCGTCAATAAACTTTGCCGATCCTTTCCATGCCCATCCGTCTTCACCAAATCCACGCCGCCTCGTTTTCGACCCGCTTTCTCTTCTGCCTGCGCATTTGCACCCGAAGCTCTGTGGTGCCTGGGGGACGAGGCATCAAGCTGTCCATGTACGAACCCTTGTCAGCTGTAGGCGAGCTCTGCCACAACCAAACGAACGGCGAGCAGGAACTCCCCAGAGCCACTTTTCGTCAGCAAGACGGATGGGATATCCCGTCCTGGGAAACTCGCCAAATTGCCGTCACCGTCATCCCAGTTCTCGGTGCTTATGCTCTGTTCTACGGGTTCAGGATGCATTCCTCAGCTGATATTTGTGGCTCGGACTCCCGGCGTGCATGCACATTATGTTCGGCATGCCGGAGTCCCGTCGTATGTGCGTTGAAAGTGTTGTGATTCCAATGTCTGAGCGGTTCAGTCGATCGAGTCCGTCGACGATTGCGGTTCCTCCGCCGTTCTGACCGGAAAGGCGCCACCGTTTCTCTCGGTAATGCCGGTTATCTGCATCGATTTGCACCGTCTCGAAACCCAGCGGGAGGTCTATGTATTGTTGGGACTTGCGACTAGGCTCAACATCCAGGACGCATAGGCAAAGACTTGACCGGTCACATCAGCTCGCCAAGCTGCAGCCAATTAATTTATTGGTGCTCGCTTACAGCTGAACGCCCGTGTCTATGGAGGAGTATGCGCGTCCTCGGCCGAATGAATATTGCGTGCACGAACATTGCATATGGATGCGACGACAATTACGTTCCCATCACATTGTTGGGATGATTCCTCGACAGCCTCGGCAGTTCCTGGCCAAGCGGCAGTTGTCAAACAAACGTCTGGAGAGAAGACGAAAGACGGAAAGGATTTTCAACACATGTCAAAGTTGGCAGGGGATGCCACACTCACAACCCGGTGGGTTTCACTTGGATTGCTCTGGGTCGGGAGCCTTTGACGATGTAACCATTCTTAGATGCCCAACCGTTGTCTCTTTTCCATGGCAGCACCATTGATTCTCATCCCTACAGGTTTCCGTCATGTTCCCGTCATCGATTGAGTTTTCCTAGCTGTTGGAACTCTGCTCCCGACACGAGCGGGCATCTTGCTGGGTTACATCGAATCTCCCTTGGCGCGAACCAAGATACCAAAGGGGACGCATGCAGCCTTGGGAGGAGCTGAAAGGGAGCAAAGGATAATACAATGGGCCGAGTTACATGCTGCGCTGCAACTGTGCCACAGCCTGACAGGAAAGCCTTCAGCCACGCCGAAGTCAGGGGAAGCATCCGGAGGGCTCTTGGGGTAACGCAGACACGACGTGGACGGGGGCCAATGGCAGCAACTCGAGCCTGGAGATACTCGCATCGCTTCATTTACACGTCACGTTCCGTGAGGGTGTCTTCATTTCAGCCGAGGGCCATCTTCCATCTCGCGCGTCGTGATTGGACACGGATGGCCGGGAGGCTGAGGAAGCTTCGGTACCTGCAGCGGGAGGGCAGTGCTGACGACGGCTGCTGGTGACTGATGAATGTCGGCTCCGTTGCAAGTTGAGGCCGGAACCTTGGGCCCTTCTCGTCAATTTCATCTCCACCCGGCTGCGGACTCATGGCGGGCGAGAAAAAGTCTTGGGCAGAAGCTTTGTCAGGATGGATACGCAAGGGATCCAGGTCCTCGAGAAGTCCCGAGTCTCTCCGCGCGCGGGCTGGACGAAGCCGGGATCAATCTGGCTGATCGACGGACAGTCATCGTGGGGAATCGCCCATGGACGTCGGCCGATCTCAGCCTCTCTGCGCATCACAAGGAAAGGCTCTCCCTGCTTCGGAACGCCTGAACGGAGAGGCTCAGCCGTCTTTTTTTTTTTTTTTTTTCCTCGACCCGCGATGTGCGCGCGCGCTTCTTTTTTTGTTCCCCGGGGAGGATTCATTAATAGATGCAGGTGAGGTGAGCTGACGGGCACAGGAACGAGTCTCGTCCAGATTGCTTTCTCCAGTTGGTTCATCCCATGGTGGCGACGCTTGAGCGTGACAATACCACATGGATTGCACACGGCAGGCCTCATTCAGCTACGGTACCTGGTGCACTACTCTTATGAAAATAGAAACAGCTTGTGCCTGGCGAGGCATTTTTGACCTCGGCTTCATGACGGTTGATTCCATCGATGGCCTCGAGATGGAGGGCTGGGGCAAGACGCCATTCGCCCCCATCGAGCCCTAACAGAGGAGACGGAAATGGGTGTGTGGTGTTCCTGTCGATCGAGGAGCAGGGGTCAGAAGATGTACTTGTCGCTGTGCTTTGCAGCTTCTCGTCGGCTTGTCCTTGACGGGAAGGGAGAATCTCGTCATGTTCTCGTTTTTTGCTTTTTCCCATCGTCTTTTCGTTTCGAGGACCAAGCGTCTTTTGTCTGTTGACGAATGGGTTCAAGGAAGATGCTTGGTCGGATCCAGCCATGTCGAAGCATCGAAGAGGGGGAGAGAAGAGGGAGGAGGGAGAAGTGTGTGTGTGTGTGTGTGTGTGTGAGTGTGCGTCCGTGTGTCGGCCCTTCAGATCGATCGGTCACATTTTCTCACAGGCACCGTTTCATCAAGCTGGACAAGCTTCTCAGGCACCCGAGGAAGGTGAGTGGTTGGCCGGAGACTAGGACGAAGAGGCGCAAAACTAATCCAGCGATGGGGAATGCAAGATGGGCACCTCGGGCAGAGAATTTTTTTTTTCCACTTTGCTTTTTTTTCCTTTGCCTTCCATTGCAGAGTTTCTCCTTGGCCAGACTCGACTCCACACGAAAGCCCTAGATGACGATATCGCGAGGGAAGAAGCGTCATCGTCATGGTAGTTGAGGAACTTGACGTGAGAGAGAGAAAGTCTCTGTTCTGATCCCTGTCCCAGAAAAACGGCCGTTTTCTTTCAAGCATGCATTTGTCCCCCGTTTGGATGAAACATGGCCGAATGCACCCTTTGACCTTTTCCTAAGAGGAAATTGTGTTTGTTGCTGCAGGGGGCTTCCTTTCGCGTCGTTTGCGAAATCGTCCAGTGTCGTCGTCTCCCGCCTCTTCCTTCCCCGGACGGGCCCCAGGAGCTCCCAAGCAAGGGAGCCATTGGTCATTGAGAGAGGAGACGAGAGGAGCGTGTCCCTCCCTCCCTTGGCCTGCACTGCACTGCACTGCACTGCCCGTGTGAGTGTGAGGCGAGACGGAGCTGGAGCTTCAATCCTCTCTTCACCGCCGCCAACGGACGGGTTCCTTTCTGCCCAAAAGATCACTCCATGGGCTCCCGACTGCACTCCCAGGGCCCCTCGACGCTTCGACTTCTCACAAACGTCTTGACTCTCTGAGACCGGTGTGGCCCTTGCAGAAGCTCCCCCGACCTCGTGGCTGGGTCGTCGTGTGTGGCGGCGTCTTATTCGCCGAGCGTCAGGTCTCTCTCTCTCTCTCTTTTTTTTTTTTCTCCCCCCGGCGCCCGGAACTGTTGCATCTCGACGTGACATTCGTCATTCTCGTCATTGATGGAGAGGCGGGAGAGAGGGAGAGAGGCTGAAGTCGCAAAGCATGTGACGAGCCCAACGGCCGAACCAGAGCGAGACAACGCAATGCCCAGACGTCCCAGACGGCGTGATCTGATCTCGACCGGTCAGAGAAACCGTGTCGCGTGTACCTGTCTCGGGCCCTTTGACCGCGTTTCCCCAGACTCAAGTCGCCCAACCAACTCTGCCGTTGGACCTTTTTTATGCGCGCGCCCTGAGACGATGAGTCCCGTGGGATTCGTGCCACGAGGCGAGGCGAAGGGCAGAAAAAGAGCCCGCGGCAGGGGGCCTTGTTGGTGTGGGTGTCGAACATTCAACGTGGCTGTTCCGTTGTTGCCTCGCCCGTACTGTCGGGATTTTTTCCTTTACACTGATTTTATTGTGAGGATGATGTTTTGCATGGTTTGATGTTTCGTTGGCTTGTTTAGTTTCTTTTTCTCCTCCCCTCCGAGGGTCTTCATCTGGTGATACTGTGCATGTTGTAGCGGTGAGAATTGAACGGGTAATAAGACGCGGCAGATGGAAAAAGAGGCCTCGGCTGAGAGATAAGAAGAGAAGAGGTACGATTTGTAATGTCCTCGGCCGAAGGGGTTAGATTGGAGCGTTCCGTGTGAGTTGAGGGATTGTCGCGTGTTTTGTTGTTGAGGGATAATTGGCAAATGTCCTGATGCGATGCGCAGTCCATGTACGAAGGGGAATTATTGGGAGACGTGGCGGTTGGTGAGTGTGGCGATGGATGCACGGCCAAGTGTGCGCAATTCCTCGGTCTGGACTGGACGAGGCAGAAGGGTGCCTGCTTGCTGCTCTCTTTGTATATTTCTTGGTGGTTTGTGGTTTTGGTGGTTGGCGATAACGTGGGAGTGGACGCCGTTGAGTCGATACTGAGGTGTTGTGACAACCATGGTGTACACGGCTCTGCGCATTCAATATTATACACTATTCTGAACGTGATATCGATGTCCCTTTTCTTCTAATCGTTGAAACGTACCTACAACGTATGCACGAAGAGTAGAGTCGTTTCAATTGTAATGGATCGAGCGAGCTATGAGCCTAGGTATAGGGTAGGTCTCTCTGAGGTGTCCTGCCATTGGCACAAAACATAGCTGGCAGAATGAATTGTTTCAAGTCAATGGGGGTTTATCTGCGAGCGAGGAAGTTTAAGTATACCCCAACAACCACAAGGGATGTGTATTTGGATATTCAGAGTTCGCATTAGATCAAGGTGAGGTTCCTCTCCTCCTCTTCTTCTTGTGAGATGTGCTACTTCACCATCACCTAGACACGAAGGAGAAGCACGGCATGATGAAATCGCAAGGAAAGTAGCATGAACTGGTGCTTTTACAAGCAAAACGCCCAAGTCCTCCTCGGACCGGCATCTCGGTTGCCAGCCGTCCTTCATTCGTGGTCGCGGGTGGAACAGCTCTACGCTTACACGGTAACTACATGCCAAACATTATAGACATGAAGCCGACTCTACGCGATACCCTCAACCCGAAGACGAAAGACCGACGCGCCTCTTCCCGAGTCTACATACCCGTAAGCCTACTAAACTCCCGACCCCCCCATGGGGAACCTTGCAGAAGAAACACATCGTTTCCATACCGCACTTCCAGGCCGACCACACGCTCCTCAACAACCCCCCCCAACCTCCCTCATCACCACCCGCATCACACAAGAGAACCCCTCGCAGAAACACCGGGACCGCATTGCAGTAGCATAACGTTCCCCTCCCGATGGGACTGACAGCAGAACCCCCCCCCCCCCCCCCCCCNNGTCCCTCGTCCCCTTGCCGCCCTCCCAGAACCCCCTCCCCTTCTTCCCGGTGTACGCCATTGATCGGCTCGCGCGGGGACTATGAAACGAACATACATGTAGACGGAAGCAGATATACGGGGTAAAAAGGGAGCCAATATGTTCTGCATACAAGACCCATAGGGTTCCATCCCTCCCCTTCCGGACCTGCAGATGGCTTTGTCCTCACCGACCAAGCCCTCGAATCATCACATCCTTCTTCCACCCGCGACGCTGTAAACAGCAGCCATGCCGCCAACATCTGGAACACGCCGCGGAACGCTTTTCCTTCAAGGAGAGCACAGCCCAGCGACCAAAAACTGCCCATTGCGCGCCGCGACGGTGGGCGAACTCTTCAGCCCGCGGCACTACGCAGTGGGAACGCCTCCATCCAACATGCACGTCAGAAGCACGAGGACGGAAACGCCGTTTCGAAACAAATTGCTCCGTGTGAGTTGATTCGTCGCCCCGGATCTCGAGCCCTGGTCCTGGCGAGGTCGTCATTGACGCTTTTTTCAACGAGAGCCGGTTTGGACGTGGTCGTCTTCTGCTCTTCATCCATTCGAACGTGGGCAAACTCTTAGTCGCCAAAGAAGGACAAGTCCTCTACCAGTCGCAGTCATCGGTGCAAACACCATCATCACTCACGCACATGTAGAACAAAGCAGGATTGATCCCACAACTCAAACATGGTATATTATATCCAAGGCATCCCTGCCAGATCCGACAAAGACAGCTCCGCCAAGTCTCCCTATATACCGCGGGCATCTGGCTCTCCCTATAACTCCAATCGCAATGCCGCACAACGAGTAAAACAACAAAGACTTGAACACGGTGGTATCTCCCGACCACCCCTCCTCCAACGCCCGCCAAGAAATGCCCAAGAGAGTCAGTCTCTGCGCCCAGTTCATACATCATGTCTAACAATGCTTCCGTGTCTGTGCCCTTGGCTTTTGGTTCCCAAACGCCAATGAGAAGCCAGACTCCCCCAAAAAGACCAAAAGGACAGGACCGACCAAAAACAACAAGACCAACAAGGCAAAAACAAACAAGAACTCGGACAAGATACACACAAAACACACAATTGGCGACACTCTCTGTGCCGTCGAGACGGACCATATCGGCGTCCGCCTCCTCACTCTCCCCTCCCTCCTCTCTCCCCTCGTCACCCGCCCTCAGGACTGGGATCGAGTCTGGGAGCGCGTCATCCTCTTGGGACGCGCCGGTGTCCCGTTGGACACCATTCCCAGACTCTCCGCGACCTTGGCAGCTTTCTTGCTCCGAGAAGGCTTTGCGATGCCCGTCTTCCCCTGGGTCGCCTTGGCCTTGGTCGCGGCCCGGCCCTTCTTGGACTTCTCTTCCGCCTGCACGTCCTCCAACGGGTCCTTCCAGACCACCGACTTCCGACCGGCCGAGCCGCTTGAATTGTTGGACGAGACGTCCGACGCATCCGACTCGTCGGCCTTTGTAGATTCTGCGACTCTAGCCAGAACCTGCGCAGGGTACTCCGCGTTGCCCTTATTCTTCTTCGTATTCATGCGCGTCTGGGCTGTGAGCTCCTGCTGGTCGGAACGCACCGTCGAGTTGAGAATCGTGCCACGGCCGGCACCCGAACGACCCAACTTGATGGGAGTAGGAATAGATGACTTGGGCGCTAAGCTGGCCCGAGTGCTGCGAAGACGCGTCGACCGTCTGGCCACGGGGGCATCTTGTTCTTCATCCTCCTGTTCATCCTCAGCCTTGGCCGTCTCTGGGGCCGTAGCCTCCGCGACAGACGCAGGATCATCCGTCATCTCGATTGCTGGGTCAGGCTTCTGCCGGGTGGTCTTGGTGGTGCGACGAACCCGTTTGGGGGCGGGCGAATGGTTCTCCTCTGGCTGCTTCCCGAGCGGCGACTTGGCTTCGTCCTTCTGGAGCTTGCGCTTCTTCTGAGGACTGGGAGTGTTGGGGCTCTTAGCTTCCAACGGCTTCCGCTTATTGGGAGGGGCAATTGGCGATCCGGCTTCGGTGGTTGATGTGCGTCGGGACCGCTTGATGAAGTCGCGCATATAGTCGCGCCCGGGACTGTCGTCATATACTTGTTGCGAGATTGTGGCCGAGGGCACCGAGTTCTCCGTCACTTCCGTGTTCTTCGCAGGTGTGGCTCTATAGGTCTGGGCCTCTCCGGACGGTGTGGTAATGGCTTTGGGTGAAGCCTTGTTGACAGGGGTGAAGGACGTGGTGAAGCTCTGCGCGGGGACAGGCGTGGTATTCATAGCCGTCTGGCTGCACTTGGCGGCGGGAGTAGGGGTGTGGACGACCGATTGCTTCTCAGCGGCAGGAATTGTCTCTTCTGCTTCGGTTGGAGTTTGCTGAACCAGGGCCTCTGCAAGCGAGATGGTGTTTGCAGAGGGTGTGATGTTCTCGGACATGGGGCTGGAGTTTGCTTCTTGAGCAACATCGGAAACTTGAGCAATTGGGGTTTGCGTAGGAGTAGTGCTTTGTTCCATTATGCCGCTGAGCGAAGGGGTGTGATTGAAAAGGCTCAAAGAAGAGCTAGCTTGCAACACCGAGGGGGTTCTTTGTGCAGAGGCTTCGAGCTGGTTCGTAGGCGTATCCATAAATAGGTTTCGGTTACTGGCGGCCGGGACGGGAGTGCTCTTATCAGGGTTGAAAGCTGGCTGTCGACAGTTGAAAGTGATCCGGGGAGAGTTGGAAGCTGCCAATGGAGAAAAGCCAAATCGCGAGTCGTCGAAGCCTTGGCTCGCGGGGAACATATGGGCGTGCTCAGCCGACAACTTAAACCGGACGAAGAGTCTGCCGTTCTGCTCGTTCACCACGACCTTAGCGTGTCCCGAGCAAGAATCGCGGGCCATTTCAGCAAGCTGAGAAACGGGAGATGCGTGGAAGATGTCCAGGTTTTGGCGCATGTCAATGTTCAAAACGCCATCTTCGAGAGTCGGCGCATAGCCATCATGGGCAGCGGAGGTGCTGTCGTCCTCGTGCTCGGCGGTAGGCGTAGGATCGGCTGCGGTGACATCGGAAACAGAAACGGCCTTGGAGGGATCGACAGCTTCGGCATCGTTAGAGCGGGCGGATTGAAAGATGGGAGCGATAGAAGTGTTCTGAAAAAGAGAAGCCTCGTCTTGAAAAGTAACCTTGCGCGGCGACGATGACTGACGTCGGGCCTGCGTCTTCAGGTACTTACGGAAAAGAGGTTCACTCTGTCGGCGACGACCAGTGTTGACATTCTTGATTCTGTGAGAGTCGCTGGCCTGGATCGAGGGGTTCATCCAAGAGATGGTGTTGTTGAACGCGGGAGACGTGGTGCCGAATCGGAAGTCGGCGTCGGTAGCGGCTTGGGACTCATAAGGACACTGGGATGGGACAGGAGTAGAGGGAGGAATCAAGGCCGCTAATCCGATAGGGCTGTCGCTCTGGCGTGGCGTGGAAGGAACCGAGGCAGGGCTAGAGGCTTCTCGTCGATGAGCTCGCGAGGGAGTAGGGGCAACGGGTCGGATGAACTTGATAGGTGATTGGGTTGCAATGCGCTCGGGGCTCTCGAAGTCGCTCGCGATGAGCGTGCGCTCGTCTGTAGGAGGTGGTGCCAACCAGCGAGGGGTATGGGGAGAAGAGAGAAGGCTGGAAGCATTGCGGGGGGTAACATTGACGGCATTCGAGTCGGCGGCTGCGCTTCGGGAATCGTCGAGAGTCGCGGCTTCGCTAGAGTCGGGCGCTCGGAAGGTGAAGCTGAGTTGCGAGGGCGAGTCCTCAGCGGCCATGGACTCGGATACGGACACGGCGGATTGCGACAGGGGGCTCGAAGCGACCGAAGGGGTGACGCCAGACGGGGTGATGATGGGCCTCGAAGGAGTTGGGGAAGCCCGGTTCGGGGTCATAATGGACGGGGCAACGCCAGCCGGTGTAAGACTTGGTCGCGACGGAGTAGAGACATCTCGAGGCGTGCCGAAGGATGGAGCAGAACCAGACGGGATAATGATTGGCTCCAACGGGGTCGGTGAGAGTCGGAGAGGAGTAGATGGAGTCGAGTCAGACTTGCTGGGAGAGGGCTCGGCCTTGGGACTAGATCCTGGGCTCAACTTGACCATCTGCGTCAGGCGCTTGAATCCTCCCTTCATGGTGCTCGTGAGCTTGGCGATTCGCTTGCGAGGAGATCGCGACTCGGCCTTGATGACTGGGGGTTTGATCGAGTAGGAAGAGTCGGGCTCGGTCGCGTCGGAAATGTCGGACAGATCGGGGGCGCCGAGAGGAGCAAGGGGGATACGGGGGTGGCGGCTGCGGCGAATCTCTCGCATGATGCGCGACGTCGTAGCGATGGAAGCAGAGGTGTAATCGATTTCGTCCATGCCCTTACGCACGGCGCGAGTGATGATGGGGATGACCTCTCTGTAAATGCTCAAGGTGTTTCCGCCAACGGGGTCGTTCGGGTTGGTGTATTCAACGGTGCGGTATCGCTTGACAGGACAGACTCGAGGGAGCCTACCAGCGCGTGCTTGCAGCTTATCGGTAAACGATGTAGAGGTAGAAGTGACCATGAAGTTGTTGGAAGCGTCGACTGTCGTAGGTTAGTCATTGCGCACCTGATCGCCCAGCACAACATACCCTTGGCACGCATAAGCAGATGAGCCGTTTCGGCCTCTGACGTGGGTTTTCCCTCGAACTTGGCGTCCTCGACCGAAGGCTGGTACTTCTTAAGTCGTCGTCGGATCCGGCGCTCCTCGTCGTCAACCTCGCGTTCGGCAGCAGCCCGGGCAGCCTCCTTCTGAGCCATGATGTGCGCGTTCACGACGGGTAGAGGGGCTGTCAGGCCGACGCGCTTCATGATGAGGCCGGTCAGGTTGGTAGAAGCATGGGCTCGGGTCGCGACGCGGGTCCAGGCGGGGGGTCTCATATGCGGAACGGGGATGGTGAAGCTGGTAGCGAAGCGCCTGTTGAGGTGGTGTTAGCATCTTCAAGTTCGCGAGAGCCACGCCGAGGACGAGCATACTGTGAGATTGCGTCGGCATCTGAGGGGGTGGTTTTGACCGAGTCGCAAGTAGGGAAGAAGTGGACGAAGGATGCGTCAACAGGAGGAGCACTGGAAAGAATGTCAGCCATCATAATAAACTCGACCGCAACAAACAAAGTCACGTCCGCTGTAGGAAACTCACATGGGCGTCGACGCGAAGCTGAGGCCCCATTCAGGAACGAACGTCTCTGCCATCGCGACTGAGGGCAGAAACGCAGAACAAAGGAGATTGGGATTCGCGGATCAGAAAGTAAACAAAGCACACAAAAGCCCGGGGCAACGAGGTAAACGCAGTGGGAAAATTGCAAACGAAGCTTTCCGAAGCTGTAGAGAAGACAGTAGAACGCAGAAGCGAGCGCGACAAGCGAAAAGCGAGAAGCAGCGGCGTGGAAGGAAAAAGAGGCGTCGAAAAGTTGTGGTGTGTTGCAGAAGAAGTGCGAAGCTGGGGCCAAAGTGGGTGTGTGGTGGTGCTGGGGTACTTTCCTTTTGCGACGCGTCGAGGTTCAGCAACTTCCAGCGTCGACAACCGCGCAAGGTCACGTGGGCGAGGGGTCCACACCCCTGTCAGTTGCAAACGGGCCGCTTGTTTGTCGCGACTGATGAGACTCTGAGTGTGAGGAAATAAAAGCGAAAAAGACGTCGGTGAGAGCCAATGGGCTGATTTGCCAGTGCACGGATGAGTTGTTCGCTTCTGTCATGAGCCGTGGTTTGTTGTTTATGCGGGAGTAGCCGATGTTGGAGTCTCACTTCACCGGGTCTGGTCACGACCAAGTTTCCATTCTCCAGACTGAAAAGCCCAAATAAGTGCCATGTAGACTGTAGAGGGCCAATTGGTTGAACTCTCCAAATGTGCCAACTTCCTCCATCTCTGTGCATGTTTGCCATTCTATCAGGGACAAAGACCGGCCAACCCAGCACCTCTATGTTGTGGTGATGCATGCCCTCGGCTTACACAAAACCCAACCATGGCACCACGTCTCAGCGCTTCAACTCGCCCGATGTCCAATGGATCACGATACCCTCAAGGGACATAAACAAATGACGCCTCTCATCCATTCGTCGCGTAGTTGAAACGCGGTCGCTATCACCGCGACCACTAGGAAAACAACAAAATGCCAGCCAATCATTTTTCACGCTCGAGGTGAGCGTCTGCTGGCCGAAATGGACAAGGGTCCCTCGCTTAGTCATCTGCTAGCTCGGACCCTGTGCGTCTTTCGGTCTTTGCCCCGCCGCGACAGTCGACTCTAGCGTTGAGAGCCAAAACGTCATCCCGCCAGGCGTCAACCAAAATCCCAACACCAGGCGTCACTAAAACTCCATCACCCCGTTCGAAACCCTCGAAACCCTCTACCTCCCCCCCGTCGCATCGCGAAACCCTCCCGAAATGAACCGCCTCTTCGGCTCCAAGCCCGCCGGGCCCAAACCCACCCTCAACGGCGCCATCACCAACCTCGACACCCGCGTCGCCGCCCTCGACACCAAGCTCAAGGCCCTCAACGGTGAGCTCGGCGCCTACCAGGAGAAGCTCTCCCGCATGCGCGAGGGCCCCGGCAAGCAGGCCATCAAGCAAAAGGCCCTCAAGGTGCTGCAGCGCCGCAAGGCCTACGAGGCCGAGAAGGAGAAGCTCGAGAGCCAGGTCTGGAACATGGAGCAGGCCCAGAGCATGCAGGACAACCTCAAGAACGTCATGACCCAGGTCGACGCCATGAAGACGACGAACAAGGAGCTGCGCCGCCAGTACGGAAAGATCGACATTGACAAGATCGAGCGCCTGCAGGACGACATGGCCGACCTGATGGATGTCGGCAACGAGATCCAGGAGAGCCTGGCCCGGAGCTACGACATCCCCGACGAGGTCGACGAGTCGGAGCTGGACGCCGAGCTCGAGGCCCTGGGCATGGAGGTGGAGCTGGAGCAGGAGATGGGTGGCGCCGTGCCGGGCTTTTTACAGGACGAGGTTGTGCCGCAGTTTGTCGACGAGCCACCAGAGACGGAGGACAAGGTGAAGCAGGTTGCGGGCTGATTGACGGAGCGATGGGGGCGTCGAGGAATGCGAGGCGGGCAATTTGGGTTTCACATTGATATCGGGGGCGTTGGTTGGGTACTCACAGTTCGAAACAAAGCACACCTAATTTCACATGGACTGAACTTGGTGAAGGATTAAGCATCTGTGTGTCTCGAGGTTTCCATCCGGCTGCTCTCCGTCCGTCCGTCCCGCTAGTCCCCAATCCCATGCCTGTCCCAACCCAGAGCATACTGCAATGCGCCATGCTATTAATCAACAAGGGAGGTACAAATACATGTCCTTTCAGTTGGACGGGTAGAATCCCATCCAGTACTCTTATCACCGCCACCAAAAACGAAACTCCGTCGCTAAAACGAATGCATGACTGCGCGGAATAGAACCGGGCCTCATTTGCGAGTAGCCGTTCAATCAACCGTGGCAAAGAATCGCACGGCTTCTTCCAACTCGGCATCCTTGTTGCAAAAGTCCCATCCCACGATGACCGGGGCCTGACTGCAGCAGATGATTTTCCTGGCGTCGAACTGGAGCTTGAAAACACGGGCTGGTGAATTCTCGGCCGCCGCGATGTGTGGGTGGTGGTTTTGCTGCTGCCCTTGCTGTCCCTGCTGGACGTGTTGACCTTGTTGGCCCGCAGCGGCTGGGGGCAGATTCTGAGCTTGGTTCTGAGCTTGGTTCTGGGCTTGGTTCTGGGCTTGGTTCTGGGCTTGGTTCTGGGCTTGGTTCTGGGCTTGGTTCTGGGCTTGGTTCTGGGCTTGGTTCTGGGCTTGGTTCTGGACTTGGTTCTGAGGTTGATTTTGAGCCTGGTTCTGGGGTTGGACTCCTTGAGGTGCCGCAGCTGCTGGGGGTGCTCCTTGCTGTGGGTTGGCGACAACCGGCTGTTGCGTGACGGGAGGAGGGTGGCCCTGTACGTCAGCCATGGGAATAACGGGAACTTGCGGAGTAGCCGCGGCATGCTGAGCGACAGGCGCAGGAGCAGGAGTAGGTGTGGCGGCATGTTGCCCAGCGGCCATGGCCATGAGTGCGGCCTGGGAAGGACCAGAAGCAGCCTGCGCCCTCTGTCTCGCCGCTTGATTTAGTTGAATGGCAATCAGGGCATCTGTGACGGCTTTACGGAGCTGGGCTCGGGCAAAAGGCGACATCTCCCGTTCGATAGCATTCTGCAGGTAGGTGTGATGTGCGAGGATAACAGGGTATCTAGCCATTGAATCCCTCAAGGCCGACACACCGAGGGGAACGACTTGGTCAATGAGGTCTCGATAAGAACCTGCAATTCGGTAGCCATCGCCATGTTGGTCGCGTGTAGATGCCGGACCAGATCCTGATCCACCACCATGAGGATAGGGAGGTCTTTCCATACCCAGAGTATTGGGGAGGGGATTTGGCCGGATCAGTGCGCCTCGTGTCAGCGCAAGATTTCCGGGTGGTTGTTGGACTGGGTGAGCAGCAGCTTCACGTTGCGCCGCTGCTGCCGCCTCCTCCTGGCGAAGGTGGTGAGCAGGTTTCCAGACACCTTCCTTATCGCGTCTCCAGATAATGATACTCTGATCGTAGGAGCCAGACACGATTCGTCCATACTTTCTCCCGCCGCCGCCGCCGGGGGGGACTTTTGCTCCGAAGGCTTGGAGATCCTCGGGCCGCGAGCTGCCTGCGTTCGCTCTACGACCGCGGCGGCGTCTATGCTCGACACTGTGCTCAATCTCTCCGGCTTCGACCGCCCGGAAGTACTCGGCGTCCACGGCCTTGGCTTCGGCCGCGTCTTCAGACTTACTGTACGGCAAATCGCCGAACCCGGCCTGAACAGTTCGAACCAGATGCGCGTGTCCCCGGAGTTGTGCAACTTTGAGGCCCGTTGGAGCATCGAAAATGCACACTTCGTAGTCGCTGCTACCGCTTACAATTCTTCGGCCATCGAATTCGACGCACGCAATTCCCTTATCGTGAGCTGGGATTGTCTGGGTACAGACTTGGTCCGGCCAATTCCAAACTTTGATGTGCCGGTCTCCAGACACGGAGACGACAGTCCGATCACGCACCTGGATAGCGTTCACGGCTGCGTTGTGCCCGTCGAGTCGTCCGATCATTGAAAAGGCAGGCCTCACGGGGAGCTCCTGGGCGAGATCCGGCTCGTACCCATAGCGGTGCAATTTCCTGGGTACGGGGTTGACAAGTTCTTGATTGCCATAGCCGAGATCGCCATGCCGTAGAGGATGACGATTGAAAATCTTGATCGTCTTGTCCTTGGATGAGGTAACAAGGATTCGGTGATCAAAGCGAACGTTCAAAACTGACTCACGATGAGCCTTAGTCAATTTTTGTAGCAGCTCGCCAGTGGAAAACTTCCAGATGAAAACATTGGAATCGCTGCTGCCAGAAACAAGCAAATCTTCCTTTGGGTCGGCATCAAACTGTAGACAAAGCACGGAGCCAAGATGGCCGACGAGGGGCGGTCGGACCAGTCGACGGGTTTGGACGTCCCATATTCGCATTGTTTGGTCTCGACTGCCACTGACGAGATACTTCTTGTCGAATTGGAGCGTGTAGACACATTCTTGATGCCCTTCCTCGGGAAAGCTAGGATGGGGCAGTTGAAAGGTTGTATACTTGCCCAGCTCCCAGTTGGACTCCAGTCGGCGTCGCATATTGTACAGATATCGCCAGTTAACTCGATATTTTGACGTCTTGACATCCCAGATCCAGAGCGAGGACGGGGGCATGGTGCTCGAGAGGTCGGAAGAGGATATCGGGGGCAAAGTGAAGTCGGGATCGCCACTAGGCTCCTTGCGCTTTCCTCTGCTGTCCGAGGAAGACGCGTTGCTCCATTCTCGTTCGATACCCATGGGGCTCGTTCCATCGAGGTCCATGTCGCCCAAAGGCAGGATGACGGGTCGGTTCGATGAAAAGGAGGACGCGGGGCTCCCAAAGATGCTTCCTCCCGCCATGTTCTCGCTAAAGCTGGCATTTCGGTCGCTATCCGTCATCTCCAGATCCTCGTCCCCGTGAACGGCGCGAATCTTATTAGGATGCGCATCTTGCAGGGTCTGCAGGCGGTGCAAATGACGAATGGAGAGGTTGAGGCCATTGTTGACCTTTGCCTCGCACGCCTCGATCTCGCTGTATACGGCCTTCCAGCCTTCCAGGTGATATAACGTCTCCCATAGCTTCCTGTCGAGGGCCAGATCGAACCAGGCGCGACACGTCTGCGTCACACTGACGAGGGAAACGGGGTCGAGATAGCCCAAGATCTTGAGACAAATCTCGGCGGGAAGATATCGGATGAAGTCGATGTAGAGGCGAGGGTTCAGGCGCTGAACGATCTCGGCGATGACGGAGGTGGGTAGTTCGTTGAGGAGGGTCATGGCCAGCTCTGGTGGCGAGGTCAGCGGTCGAATGCGCAGATGGTTTGCGAGGTGAGCAAGGGGCAACGCACCAGTACGAGTCTTGAGGGAGAGGAGAGACGCATTGGCAGAGAGCCAGGCGACAAGGTCGCCGTGGGATGTCAGGTGAGCGAGGGCAGCAGGGAGGTCGACGTGAACGGAGGGGTTCAGAGGGTCCTCGGAGTAGCCCTCGTCTGGTTGATGGGCGGGTGAGAACGGATCCATGGTTGGAAGGCCGTCCTTGCTGGACATGGTTGGGAGGCTCGCGGCCCCTGCGGGCGAGACGAAGATGGAAACGGGATAATAGAGAGGCAAGGGGTTGGCGGAGGTGGCGGCTCGAATGAGAGAATGAGGATGCAGATGCGGATGCAGATGCGGATGCGGATGCGGGTGCGAGGTGCGAGGTGCGAGTGCCGGCGGTTGAACAAGTTGGCGTGACTTGGATGATGAATCAATGATTCTCGGACGGTGACGCGACAGAGGCCGGTGAGAAGGAAGGACGCGCACGAGACGCAGGACGTGACACGGCCAACGAGGCAATGCTTAATGGATGTGATGGTTACGAGAAGAGACCAGGTCCAAGTCGAAGTCGAGGTGGGAGCGGAGACGGGAAGGGAAGGGAAGGGAACCTGGAAGCACGGAAGGCACGGTTTGGGCCTAAGGTTGATTGGCTGAGACGACGCTTGTTTTGTGGCTGACTGAGTGATGGCTGAACAAACATTCCAGCTGGTCCATCTGAACAATGCTGCCCACGTCAGCCGTCGAAACAACACCGGATAATGTAGTTATTCGTACTGTACGCAGGTCGAGAACGGAGAGGCCGTGAACTGTCTGTCGAGCTGTCATGTCAGCCTGGGACTGTGGAGATGATGCCTCGAAACAAATCCACCTCACCAACTTCCAATCATCTGCCGGATCACCACCATCTTCTGGGGGCCGCATTTAATCATGATTCTCCCTTCCCTCTTCTTTTCCTCCCTCGATCTCTTTCCTCCCGTTCTTCAACGTCCATCGGCCTTATCCTGCCCCCTCCCCCTTTAAGCTCCAAGCCATCAAGCCCCAACTCTTCCTCTACCAATTATCTCCAAGGTTATTCCTTAACTCAATCTTTGACTTTGACAGCAATGCCTAGCTGCTTATCCTTTCCCGCTAATTGCGTTTATCTCGGAAACGACATTAAACTTTAGATTGCCCCCGGATAACCCAGAAACATAGTCAACTTCGGATGTCGTGGACGCACCCCAGGGTAGCCAGCTTGTGCCGGGTGTTTTAAGGGTCGCGTGACCAGCTGCATATAATACTCTGCTCATCCGCTTGACGTTTGAAGTGAATCCCTTTATTAATTCTGTACCCTTACCATATTGTCTAATATCTATCTTATTAAAGAGCTTTATCTCTGGAGTTGCGGTAAAGCTACTCAGCTTGCCTTTGCGCAAATATACATGAGCGAAGTGGCTACCCTTAAGTTGGGAGAAACATGTCCTTGTCTATTACTTTATCCAGAAGAGCGATGAGTGCAGCAGAAACGAGTTGCCAGTCCCCCGATTCTATCACTGTTACTTTCGCTTCTTAGGCGGGGATCCTGTAGTACTGTAAATTCTATGCAGCCTTCTCTTCTGCTCCTCATCTGCGGTTATTGGCCCTTTACTCTCCTCCATCATTTCTGGTTCCTTCACTATACTCTACCCATCGTTATCACGCGGATTAATTGCATCAGCAAAGCAGAAGAAATGCAAAGCTCGCTCGGCATATCTCAGTGTGAAGTCCGCCCAGTATATTATCCCTGCGATCTCCCCACGTTGCATGTAGGCCGTAAAGTCTTTGCCTTTCTCTAACGAGAAGGTGCGCAATAGCATATAAGGACAGCGCCGCACATGCCATCACGAATATATGGCCTCGATCTCATCAATGGAGTATTGGTTGCGTATACTCCCTGTCTCAACCTGATATATGCCACACGAGGATTAGGACCATCACAGCTTGGATCCAATATGTGACGAGCCAGTGTTGTATCCCGGCGTCGAATTGCACTTCGGTAGCCGATTGATAGGAGACTATGCTCCATGAACTTGGTCTCAAAGGCAATACCAGGGTTTCGACGGACCAAGGCGATGTCGGACGGCCCTGTCCGCTCGCAGAGATATCCGACGTTTGCGCCAAGATTAGAACCTTATTGAACCGGAAAAGGGTCGTTGGGAAGACCGAACTTTAGGAGATGTTTTCCGACTGCCTATTCCTAGTTGTGAAAGGAGAAAGTAAGACGCTTCTCCTCTCCCTCCTGGACTAAGATTCCTGAAGTTACATTGTACTTTATTATTTTCATTTAGAATTAAAGCTAGCGTAGTTCTGGGTCAGAATTTCCGGTTCGACGCAATATAGTCGTGATGATTAAATGCACCATCGACTTTCTGGACTTCAACTATAGGGCCGTACCCGATAGGTACTTGGTCTATCGAAGTTGGGCAACGTCAAACAACCCGGTACATGGTTATTTGGGAAACATCAACCCAACAGGCCACCCCCTTCGCAGTGCTCAAGCACACTATAAGTATAAGGAAGAACCTAAGGTACCTTATATTATAGAGTACGAAGCACTAAGTTATATCAAGTCTTATGTGCCTCAGTGCTGTCATAGAGATGCGAACCTGCTCTGACTCTCATGGCTGCCGGAAGTGAGAAGAAGCTTAAAGGTGGGTAGGCTAAAGTAAATGGGACTTTCTTGGCAATAAAAGTGGTGGAAAAAAGGAGATGCAATCGAAGATTCCATGAAACCTTCCTACGGGGATCCCAAACAACCAGCTTCCTCTTCTGCTTCCCCCCAACTCCTAGACGACTCCCCCTGAGATGGCCTAGTGGTCCGTGTTGTCATGCGCACAAGCCCGGCCGTCCGCCGCGGCGCCGGCGCTGATCGTTGCGTCGGGGCTTGGAATTTGGACGGGCTTTATCGAGACATGACGATGGATGAAGTGATGCTCCAGACTCTTTGACCCTTCTCCTTTAGCAAACCGGATGCAGCCAACCAGTCCACCGCAGAAGCCGGTGCGCTTACGGAGAAGGACTGATCCGTCATGGCTCAGTCATGGAGAAGCGGGGAACGGATGGATGAATTGGTTCAAAGCACACGCAAAGACGACGGGTTGGCTTTTGCTCGCACCGCACAACCAACCCGTCACCCATCATCACCCACCGTCAACGTACATGAATCATTGCGGGCTGATGAGGGCCCAAAAGAAAAAAAAAAAGCCGCCATCTTCTGGCCCCGAATGACCTCGCAGACCGACCCATCAGGCGACTTTGAGGGACGGGAATTGGCTTGGGCTTCTCAGTGATTGGGGGGCGTGAAGCGTTGTCAACCGCCCAGTCGACGCAGCGAGACGCGGTGTTTTTTGTTTGGGCTTACGGGCACTTTTTCTTTTTTGCTCGCCGAGGGAGTCTCCTCGAGAGAGGAGGGGGGTAACAATGAGATGGTTACACCCTTCTTTTGTCCAGGAGAGAGGTCGGGCGGCTGGCTGAGGGTGGCCGAGAGGGGAAAGCAGATGGGCTTCGTTATCATTGTCTCGAATGGTTTCGTTGTGCTATTATTATTACGCAGCACGTTCCCGTGTGTCACGGGCGGGCATCGAGGCTGATAGGATATCGATTGTGGAAGTGTGAGCCGTGTTTCGGAAACGCACAACGGTGGTTGACTGGCTATCCGGCGCTCGATCTATGTCGACGAGGAGGGGAAAAAGGGAGGGACGGAAGGTTCGTCGAAACAGGCCATGTGCTGCTGTCCGAGTGTCATCCAGGGGTATCCGTGTCAAGGAGTTGTCGTGGATGTTCTGGAGACTGATGAGCGAAGGAGTTGTCTGCCGTCGGCGCCCCTTATTAGTGGATGTCCCGCCATAACGGGCCCTTCTATCCGTCTCTCTGCTATCAAGGCACGGGACGCCGGGCGATACGCCCACGGATGGTTAATTAGTGTGAATAAAGCATGTGGTGGTGATGGGATGCGGGATGGGATGCCCGGTGTTAGACCCGCCCGTGCTAGCTGGGAGCGAGCTGGTTTTGGAGGGCACGAGATAGGCAATTGCTAACGTAAAAGCCAAGCGGACGCCATGGCATGGCTTTATCGCGCGCGCGGCCTTGACAGTCGACGGAGAAATGGAAATTGTGAAGAAGGGGAAAAGAAAGATGTGGTGGGACTTGCCAGGGAATGCGGCGAGATGCGACGAAACACCAAGTCTGTCGCTCTTGCAGGCGGTGACGTATCACTACCTCAGGGAGTCACTCTGCACTCGAGAGAGCAGCAGCATGTGAGACCATTTAGTCTATACAGCCATTAAAAACACCGCAGTCGACGAGGGAAAAAAAAGAAAAACACCATCGAATCAACGATAAATGACTCTGGTGCTCACGCTGACTTGCTTCGTTCAACGACCCCAACGTGATGCACTCACACCTCCCTCCTCCCGCTGCAACATCCAAGACATGCATCATCTCTGCCACCACCATCATCATGTACGTACGTTTTTTTTTCTCCTGTTCCCGTCCCGTCCTGTATGTCCCAACTCTGACGCTTCTCACGACTTGGGCGTGACCGTTTTTGGCGCCCAGAACCACGTTCCCCAATTCTTTTCCGTCCATTTACACGCCGGATCGCACCCCCATTACGAAGCAATGTGCAACAACGCTTTGCTTCTTGCTGGGCGCTTGTGGCCATCGACCGCGTGAGAATGCTGCAAGCCATTTAAGCCATTTGCCCATTGCTGCAGATTTTCCTCGAGACTCCGCCCGTCCATTCGATTTTGTGCCGTTTCTGCCATTTCCTTTCTTTTTTGCCTCCTTGCTCGCCTTCTTCATCGTTTCCCCCCCCTCTCCCACCCCCCTGTCGATATTTCCCATGGACTGCTTCGTGCACCCTGAATTATAACACCGAAATCCCCCCTCTCCCCATGAATCGCGTGCATTGCTTCCCATTACCGTAGCATGGGACAAGACTTGAGTCTCGAGTCTCGCCATGCAACGGTGGCGACTGGCCTGTACAGTTCCGCTTGAAATGCCTTGATTTGTCGTCATCCGTCGGCATCTTCCCCATGTTATTCTTCTTCATCAACAAGAGACCGGCCAGGAGACAAAACAGACTGGGAGAACGATCCTAGGGTCCACACAGACACGGGGAGGCGATGCGGAGCTATTCTCCTTGAGGCTTAGTTCCTGCTCGGGCTAATTTGAAACAGTCAATCCAAGCAGTCAATGCCCAAGCACCGCACGTACCATTTTGGGAGGACAGGGTGCGAAGGTACTTGCCGCTCATGTACAGCTGTCGGAGGTGGCTCCCAGAGACGTTCAGTGCCTGGCCGATCCGTTAGCGGCCTTGGACGCTGTCAGGTACCTGCACCTGGTGGAGGTTGATGAGTCCATGAGGTGCCTTCTCCCCCGCCTTCCATCAGAGACATGCAGACGGGAGGGACAAAGGGCCTGGCACGGAGATAAAGGCAGCCTTGGAGATCTAAAAAAAAAAAAAAAAAAAAAAATTCATCCGATGAGGCAACGTGACAGACATGACCAATTCCTGTTCTCCTCCCGTGCGAAGCTGGTATTCCGCGTCGCGCCTGCTTCCGGCTAAGGCCACAACTTCAGCCGCTGGACTTCCATCACCCATCCCACCCGCTAGGTACTTGTCCGCAGGTACCGCCGTCTGCTCTCCATCATCGGTGCTACCGCCCCAAGTACCCGGTCAAGCACCAGCCCGCCTAACCTCACTGTGCAGTCCGATACCGTGCCCAAGTTTAGCACCTGGGTGGTACGTACTGTACTTCGAACACGCCTGCACCTGGCCCTCGCTCCAGCCAGTCTCCTCCTCCCTCCCGCTCATCAATCAACTCTCCTTCTCCCGACCGCCGCCTCCTCCATCAGCCTTGTCCCTCTTCCCCCCCAAAATCGCGGCTGCCACGAGTGAAGCATCGCGTCTTCTTCCTTCGACCATTCCCAATCCCTCGCGAAGCCTTTGCCTCTCGGTTTGCTTTCAGCCATCTTCCTGCGTCGCCACCGCGTTTAGCGTCTCCCGGATCCGCTTCTCTCCCTCGAACCGCTCCACCGCCTGGACCGAGACGAACAATCTCAACTTTGTCCACGCCGCTTATCGCTGCCGCTGTCGACTGTTTTGACGATTCTGACGATCCGACCCGAACGCCGACCTCTACACAAACGCCCTCTCCTCCTCTTCACCGCGACCTTTGTCGGCCTGGCGCCCGCCTGTATCCTGGCCTGACCTCCCTGCGCGCCGTACCAACCCTCGCGAGTGACTTGCCGCCTCCTTCGACAGAAGGTGACTTCTCGAGGTTTCACCGCCGAATGACGTTTAACGGATATTGAATCACTCTTGAGTCGACGTCAAGAGAGATTGATATCCTCCTTCCAACGGACAATCCTATTCGCATACTTTCCGACCGCGACTTCGACCAAACCCCATCGTCCAGCCTCGAGACTCCTTATCCCCTCTCCACCCGCCTCCCACCACCGTCCCGGCGGATGGATTGAAGGCGATGGCTCATGCCCCTCTCCTACGACAGAACACGGCGCCCGTCTTCCAAACCAGCGGATTCGGTAGCCTAGCACAAAAAAGCATGAACCATGCGCCGCGCGCCAGTCAACTCTCGGGCACGACAGCCTCGACCGCGTCCCTGAGCTCGCTCGCCAGCTCGTCCACGGCCTCTCCCCAGAATGGCGGCCCCGTCCTCGCCACCGCCAACATTATCAACCAAAAGGCTGATGCCTCCCGCTCACTCTACCAGATTTGCATCTCCTTGAAGCAGCGCCTGGCCCAAGTTCCGGGCTTCGATCCCTTTCTCGAGCAGCTCGACCCCCATGACCCCGTCGATCCTCTGTGGAACCTTTTTCGCACGGGCTATCCCCTCCTCGCCATTTACAACTCGCTGCGGCCGGTCGAGGAGCTCAAGGTGGAGGATCACAACGCCAATGAAGCCAAGAAGTCAAAAATTGCCATTTTCAAATTTGTTCAAGCGTGCATGAAGGAGCTGAAGGTCTCTCCGTCGGAAAGCTTCGTCATTACGGACTTGATGGGCAACGACACGAGTGGCTTCGTAAAGGTTCGTTTCGAAAACACGCTGCTCACGAGCTCGCATGTGCTGACGCTCACTAGGTAACCCAAGTCGTCAACTATGTGCTCGACCTCGCCGAGCGACGCGGCTACCTGCTGCAGCTGCAACCGTACCCCGAAGACTTGCCAACCGACCCCAATGCCAGCACTCAGATGACCTACCGAGATCATATCGTGAAGGAGTTGGTCGATACCGAGCGCAAATATGTGCAGGACTTGGAGAATCTACACGACCTCAAGAGGACTTTGGAAGAGACGGGGCTCGTCCCCGGTGATATTATCCACCAGATCTTCCTCAATATCAATGCCATCCTGGACTTCCAACGCCGGTTTTTGATTCGAGTCGAGACGACAAATTCGATGTCCACGCCCAACCAGCAATGGGGGGCCCCCTTTTCGACATACGAGGATGCTTTCGACATTTACCAGCCCTTCATTTCCAACCAGCGCAAAGCTGCGCAGATGGCAAACCAGGTCTTTGACAAGATCCAAATGTCTGAGCACCCTGTTGCGACAGACTTCAACACATTGGACGGCTTCTTGCTGAAGCCTATGCAGCGATTGGTGAAATATCCACTGCTGCTCAAGGTACAGCTTCTGAGCGTTGGCCTTGGGAAGCATTAATTGACACGTGAACAGGACTTGATCAAGAAGACTGAAGACGAGGACACCAAAAACGACCTGGTTGCTGGCTGCGAATCCGCCGAGCGGGTACTGAAAAAGGCCAACGAGGCGGTGAACCGAGATCTTTTGGATGAGGCTCTTGAAGATCTCATCAGCCGAGTAGACGACTGGAAAAATCACAAGGTGGAGCAGTTTGGAAAACTGATGCTACATGGCACCTACGGTGTTATCACTGGCAAGAACGATCAGGAGAAGGATGTGCGTTTCCCAACTCAAATGAATCTGTGCCGGTGCTAATACATGACAGTACGAGATTTACCTGTTCGAATACATTCTCCTCTGCTGCAAGGAGATCTCACCAAACAGAAGCAAAGACAAAAAGGACAAGACGCGGTCCCTGGGACCCAGACGAAACAAGAACGTCAGGCTTCAGCTCAAGGGCAGGATCTTCATGACTAACGTGACTGACATTGTGTCCATGTCGAAACCCGGTGAGCCCTACTCCTGTGCAAATGTTTCTCAAACTAACTTGAATAGGTTCCCACAGTGTTCAGATTTGGTGGAAGGGCGATCCTGGAGTGGAAAACTTCACCATCAAGTTTACCCAGGAGGAGATGATGAAGAAATGGGCTCATGGCCTGGAGAACCAGAGGAAGCAGAACACGCCACGAACGAACACCACCGAGAACGGAGCAGCGCCCGACTTCGCTTGGACACAGGCGCAAGCCGGCGCTTTGGAAAACCCCTACCTCCAACAGGAGGAGGAAGACGATGAGGAGGAGGACCTCGGTCCCGCGACGGCACCCCCTCAGTTCTCCGTCCCCAACCACCACAAGCCTGGTGCCATACCGCGAACCGCCTCTAGCAATAACTTGCGTGGAAGGGCGGGCACCGGCGAGAGTTCAGTCTCCCTTGCTGGCATGGTCCGGGCACCGCCGCCGCGATTTCCCATGCCAGCGCCGCCGAATCCCCTCAGCCTACAGACGCAGAACACAGGAGCCCACTCTCCGGGAGCCTGGAACGCCGACAGCTATTTTTCCCCCGTTGCCGAGTCGCCGGCATCCTCTCGAACCAGCACCACCAGCGGAATGTTCTCGACGCCCAACTATGGCATCATGTCTAAGTCGGGCACCCCGCAACCGCCGTGGGAGGACAACAACCGATACACCGCCCCAGCCGTGCCGCGGGCTCCGTCTCGCGATGGCTCCTCTCCCAACCCGCATCTGATGAACGGCCGGAATCCCAGGGGACCCTCACTCCCGGCCATGGCTTCCTCGAGCCAGACGATGGCTCAGCAGAGAAGCCGATCTCACAGCACCCCCGATATCAATGGCCCCGGTATGCCGCGCACCCGCCAACCGAGCCAGGGCAACATCCCCGCGGTGCCTGGAATCCCGTCGCACCTGCATCCCGGTCACGACAGCCATGTGCCCAGAACGCAGACCGGCTCTCCAAGGAACGAAATGCCGACCCGAGCCCACACGAACAGCCCCGGTGCGCAAAGGGAGCGCATGCATCAGCACTCGGGAAGCCTCGGAGGCACCATGGCTCACTTCCCAACGCAGCCAATGTATTCCCGCGGAAACACCCCCAACCCCGGCGGAAACCCTCTGCGAGTAGATCCTGTGGTGGCCAACTCGAGGACTGTGTCTCCGGCGCTGGGAACTGGAGCAGGGCCACCAACGGCTCTCATGGCGCCCATGCCCACGCCGACCCCTGATTTGCCCCTACCGACTCAGCTCAAGGTCCGGGTCAACTGCGAAACTGGCAACTACGTGACACTCGTCGTCGCCTTCAACATCACATATCAGTCTCTCATCGATCGAATCGACGCAAAGCTCGCCCGCTTCACCAACAGCAGCATCGGCAAGGGCCTGCTGAAGCTGCGGTACCGCGACGAGGACGGAGATTTCGTGACCATCGAAAGCGACGACGACATCCAAATTGCCTTTATGGAATGGCGCGAGGGTGTAAGGAACATGTACGCCGGCGGTGTCGGAGAGATAGAGCTCTTCTGCGTCGGTGACACGTCCTAGGACACCCAAACCGCGACCACGTCCCCGCTTGAGGGACGGCTTCTCAAACAACAGGGGGAGAAGGGAGGTTCTTTGTGTGCTGGGGATACCCATTGGATCAGTTTGCATTTTCTGGCGCTCGGGAACGTTCATCTTATTCAAATTTTTTTTTCTCCGACTACCTTATGATCTAAGGGCAAAACAAGCGAGCGACATCTACATATAGACACGACGTTGCGGCGACCAAACACTTTTGAAGTATCTCATACCCTGACATGATGGTGTTTTTCGTCCTCATCAAAACGCCCCCTCCGACCAACCGACCAGCCCGCTCTCGCCGCGATTTTTTCATTTTCATTTTCATACATACTGGGTGTTTTGCTCTTTTCTTCGTTTTGGGTTCACAGGCGTTGATTATGCCGTCACCTCTTGGGGTTTTTGTCTCTCGCGCTCCTACTGGCTGCACATAGGCGCCGTCTTTTTTATTATTATCGATTTTCTAGTCTTGGTCTTGGTTGAAACGGTTGAAACGGTTGAAACGGAGGGGATATACAGTTCGATGGCTGGGGGTTGGACAATGTATCTATTTCTGCTTCGATTCTTGGCCCTAGTTTTAGCTGGACCGAGGTTCCTAAAGGACGTTTATTTTTTTCTTCTCAAAAATGGTATGAGAAAGGTTTCAGCTGGTTTTGTGACGTGTCCAAGATGTCGTATCTAGCGGCTGCGTCCGCGTGCCAGACTTTTGTCACTGAGTCTTGGAGGTGATTGTCATGCAGACCGACTGAATTTAGCACATGATGGTATAGGCATTCCCCAAGCTTTGAGAACTGAAGCTGCTTCTCCTCGCCCATCTCATCAAACTTGATAAGCATGTTCTCGGCGTAGCACGCCGTTTCGCAGAGTCTTCCCAGTAGAGATGGTTTTGTGTCCTTGATTTCCATGTTGTACAGCGAGAGAAGGTGCACCTCTACCGCATTCGCTCCGCACACCGTCTTTGGGGTTATATTGTACAAAATCGTGCCAGTCGTTCCCCGTCTCTCGCAGAAATACAGCTCCTCACTTGCAAACCTCGGGCCCTCCTCTTTCTCCACCCAACGTCCCTCTCCTTAACCAGCATTCTCCCCATGCCAGAGTTCCCCAATTCGTACAGTTGTATCCTCGCTTGGGTGTCACACACATGCCCTTTTTTCAATTCGTCTACCCCTCCCCTCTCGCTGGCTCTCCACTCCTATGACCGCTTCGGTTTCGCCGTCATGTGCTTCTGCATGCGTGACAGGTGGTAGTTGATGGTGTTGGTCTTGGCGGGCGGCGCGGGCGGGCCGTCCATGCACGTGCGGAGCTGGGTCTCGACGGCCGCGCAGCCCGCGGCGTTGTAGCCGGCGGAAGCCCAGCAGGCTGGAGGAGAGCAGGTTAGTTTCCCGAGATTCTCAAGGGGGCGTTTTTCCAGGATTTAGGGGGGACATTACCGAGGACGCTGGACATGATGGCGATGCACGGGTTCTCGGGGGCTCGTTTGGGATCGTGCACGCGCAGCGTCTTGAGGGGGGGCAGGCGGATGGGCTTGTGGCGGCCGGTCATGGCGGGCAGAGACTGGGCACCTCAATGAAGAGGTGGCAAGGAGAGAGTCGATGGGAAGTTGAGTGCGCGCCAATCGAGATTGGGACCGGTGCGCGAGGGTCGTGAAGAGGGGGTGAGGGAGCAATTGGGTCGTCGTTTGGTTCTGGACTTGGGGTGCCGGCCCTGGAGAATTGAGCTCTCGCGATGCGGCTGCCGGTCGAGGTGAAAGTTTGGGCGGGATTGAAGGGGGTCACGTGCGGGCGGTGGGACGGGAGATGGTCGGGTAACTGGAGGCGGTTTGACAGATGGCAGGACTACCTCTCCCAGTAATGGCCAACTTGTAAAAGAAAATACTCACCATAGGATTAACCATTCGAAATTTCATGTCATTTTAGTTGCAGTATATTTCAGCTCATTCTTTTGACTCTTTGCTACTTGGCCTGGTGGAAATCGAACCAACGACCCCTCGCCCACTCCCTTAGGCAAAAAGTAAAGGCTACCCATCGTAGTTGCTGGATGGGATCGTAAGGGTAATATTCCATGGAATTTCCCATCCGACAGAATGATCTCATCTGTGATGGTTTTCGCTACTTCACTGGTTGCTTCAACGATTGGTCTGGTATATATAAGCTTTGCCTTGGCCGTTGGATGACATTGGCTCACCTCACCAACGACACCACTCGTGACTCCGACAGTAAGGATTCCAGTACTTTACCATGCAGCCGATATGTCGGGTTGTTCCACGCTTCTCTTCCCAAGACGGCAGGTGCATTCAAGTCCCTGAGCATAAGAGAACATCTCAGCTTAAAAGGGGGGTCAGCAGTCATCTCCTGCATCCTCAAAAGGCCTCCAAGCAAACAACCTGGGAAAACGCTTGGCACGTTTCACACCTGTCAATCCTCCCGCCGCAGCAACACCTCGCCCCCCGAACAAGGATCAACCGCCCATCCCGGCGAAGACTATTGCTGCGGCCAGCTGCCGGCATTCCAATGGGCTGGACCTTTTTTTGGCAATCGACCTCGCCAATGAGGCTGCCGTGGCGCGCCCTTCCCGAGTCGTCGTCATCACCCCATTCCTAGGGAAATCTGGGCTGTCCGGGTGGTTGCATTGGAGGAGATTCAGCCTTATTCGCGGTGCCCGCTGGCCTCGTCAGACGTGGTCTGGCGACTGCCATAGGCACTGCCTCGGAAGGAGGCGACGGGTGCGTGGTTGATTCGGCGGGAGTGCTTGTTTGTGAAGGAGGGCGGGTGTAAGTTGGCTACCTAAGTATCCAGTACATATAACATGAAGGATCTGCCCATGTTACAGTTTGATTCCCGTTGCTCTTTTACTTTACCTCGTCCTCCCCCTCGGCAAAGCCTTCGCCTTCTTCTCTTCTCCTTCAACCTCTCCCTCCGCGACGATACCTACTTACACATTGCAACCATGGAGAAGCCCAGTAAGTCCAATATCAAGCCTACCTTCCCTTCTACAGACAGCTGCTAACCCGCCAAAAGCACCTCCTCAAAACCCTCAGCCCGTCACCAACGACATGCACGACCACCCTCCCACGTACCAGCGCGACGCTCCCGCCGATGCGCCCTCGGTGAACCCGCCCGGCTCTCCCCCCGTCGGCGAGCAAGCCCACCACCCTCCTCAAGCCCTCCGCCCTCCCCAGGGCATCCCCTCCGACAAGAGCCCGGGCGTCCTTCCTCCGCTAAACACCGTCTCTCCCGGCCAGATACCCATGGGCTGCATCCCGCTCCAGCAGCTGCAGACGCATTCGGCGCTCGTCCAGTGTCCCGCCTGCGGACAACGGGGCACGACCATCGCGACGCCGCAGAGCGGAGGGTTCACGCAGTACGTTTGATGGAAGCCCGACGCGGGAGAAGGAGAGGTTTCCCCGTTGCTGACCGTGCAAATTTCAGTGGCATCGCCGCCTTGTTTTGCTTCGTCGCCTGCTTGGGATGCATTCCCTATTGCATCAGCTCGCTCAAGGACGTCCACCACAAGTGCTCACACGTACGTGAAAAAGCCCGGATGCTTGATTCGCCATGTCGCTGACACATTGTAGTGCGGGATCGGACTTGCGCACTTCCATCGGAGCGGACGTACCGAATTGCTCGCGTATGGCGGGTGATGGACGGACACTGTTGAATCGGCGAGACCGGGTGGGAGGGGCGCTGATGGACATGACTTGCTTTATAGGATTTGGATTGCTTTGCCGTCTATGGTATACCCCGTCTAATTGCCTTCTCATCGGGGCATCATATTTGGGTTTGGAGTTGGAGGGCTGAATAGAATCACTGCGGAATACACCATGTTCGTCGCGATTTCCCATCTTAAGCCCCTGTGACCTCCCAAGCTTAACACGGACGACGTCATCTCTTAGCTACTCGCGTCCCAACTAGTTGTACGACACTTGCCTCGTCCCCTCCACATACGACCACAGCTCTTAGAAAATACCGGGTCCCGTCTGCTCCCCTGAAGTCAAGCTAAGAAGCGGCGAACTAGTACTCAAGTCGGTGACGATTGGGGAATCCTCGCTGTTGTATGTATGTCTTCTTTTTGCCACTGTGACTTTTGGTTGCAACTTCACTGTGGATATGATACTCTCAAATGTGCGACGTTTACACTCATGACCCTCAAACGCCTCGTACGCAACCCTCGTCAGACACGACGCCCTGTACAACACCAGAGAGCCAAATCCCAAACCTCTGCCATGAATCCCAGTCTATCATGCCCACATGCCAGCCGTTCTGATAATACCATCCGTTCTGATATACCTATTCCTTGCATCGTACAACATCTCATCACCCAACAACGTCAAACTTCTCTTCGTCCAGATCCATGGCGTCATTGGACCGCCGAGATCTTCCAATGGCTGCCCACCCCGATTTGACAGGCACCGTCGGCTGGGCGGGCTCGCCGGGTCGAGCGGGCTGAGTTGGCTTGGTGGTCCTGGTAGCCCTCCGAGCAGGCTTCTTCGGGGCTGGTTCAGCCTTGACGGCCTTTTCAACCTTGGTCGGCTTCTCGACCTTTGCAGCTTTTGATGCCTTTGCGCCCCGAGCAGCCCTTGCAGGCTTTGCAGGTTGAACTTGTTCCACGACCGGTTCCGGTTCCGGCTCTGCCTCTTCCTCTTCCTCATCTTCTTCGCCCCCTTCGCCGTCATCATCTTCATCTTCATCTTCATCGTCGTCGCTCGATTCCCCAGAACCTTCACTCTCCCCTTCACTCCCAGGGTCGTAGTCCTCTTCATCCTCTTCGTCGTCTTCATCCCCCAGGGGCTGCTGCAGGACTTCCAGGTGCGCCTTCTCCAGCTCCGTCATCTCCTCCTGTCCGTTGGCCGCGGCCCCGTCCCCATTCTCGGCTGCCGCCTTCTTGGCCCGGTTCTCGGCCAACTCCAGCTTGGCCTTTCGCTGCTCGGCCATGCTGCGATCCTGCAGCCGGTGGCGCTTGACGTAGTTGTCGATGCCGCCATAGTCCTCCTGGTCCAGCATGGAGAACTCAATCTCTTCGGTTGCGTCTGCTTCGCCGGCGAGGACCTCGACAACCACGTTGAATGTTCGTTGAAGAATGCTTGTGTAGCTCAGCGCGGTGATGCGGGTGAGCGGGATGAACATGAGCGGCTTCTTGAAACCCCAGAGGATGCCAGACTCGAGGAAGAAGAGATATCCATCCTTGGAACCACGGAACGCCTTGACGTGCACGGCCTTTTCCTTTGGCCGGTGAGGCTGGCGGACCAGGCTGTGAAACTTGTTGGGGTCCGCGGCGACGATGTCGACGCCGTTGGGCTTGAGATGCCTGGCCAAGGCCCAGTGGAAGAGAGACCGGAACGTGTCGGAGACGGCAGAGGCAGACGCGGCCTCGGATCCGGCGATTGTCCCCTCCTTTGGGGCGGTTGAGGGAACTGTGAAGACGAGGGGTTCCTCGGTCGGCGGGTTCGTCTTGGACGGCAAACACACGCCTCGGGGGAAGAGAATGTAGTTGTGCTGGACCTGGGTCTTCTCGGGAACGGGGAGATAGAAGGCGTATTCTGAGCACATCTGTTAGTGGGAGAAGAGAGAGGCAAGCGCCGCCATGCACGCACCTATATCCTGCCAGGCATATGTTATGGCCGGAATAGGAGCTGTGGTGCCTGGAGCGCGAGCGTAGAGGTAGTTTGCGGTAAAACACAGCTCAAACTTTTTCCTCTGCGGCACGGAAACGGATATCTCCTTGATCTCGAGAAGGACAGGGTCCTCGGCGGCATTGGTGGTAACATTGGCACTGGGCTTGGTGCCGTTTGTGTTGCCGCGGGCGTTGGTCTGGTCTACATCGACCCTCCTCTTCTTGTGCGCGGGTTCCCCGTTTCCGTGGATTGTGTCGTAGACGTGATTGGCAATTTCATTGAAGAGCGCGATTCGACCGGCAGAATCTGTAAACAAGGACAAGAAAAGAAAAAAAAAGGTCAGCCTCGCCACGTCTTTGTTGTCATGATCAGGGGCAATGTGTTTACCTGCGGCTCTCTGGATGCCCTGGAGGATGTCCGGACGGGACTGAAATACGAGACCAAGCTTCTGGACGTCTAGTTGCTCACCCATATTGAAGCCAACGGTCCCTGCCGTTGAAAGAATCGACGGCGTGGTGGAAATTGAAAGAAAATGGACTGTTTCAAGTCGTGTTGGTTGGTTGGTCTGGAGAAGGCACAGCAATCGTCATGGTCAAATTGTTCTGACGCGATAAGATAAGATAAGAGATCGAGCAGGGCTTAGTCATCGGCTTCAAGCCATACTAGAGAGCTGACCGCTGTTTTCCAGTGGGTTACCCGCTGGGAACGGCCTCTATGGGGGACTGTCTCTCAAATTAGGTAGCGGCCGGTACTTGACTTTGGGCGGGCGCCCGTTCAATCTTCCAGTTAACGTCAGCCTTGACGATACCCTCAAGTTGACGCGGTCGGGAGAGATAGTTGCTCACCGGATATTCGAGGCCCTTTCATCATGGCGACTACATTCCCCAACATCTATCACCACCGAAGGGTCGCCGAGTCGGCTGCCAAAGCATGTGACATCTGCTACAAGCCCAGCACCTCAGTTCTGATCACGCCGGGCAACAAGGTACGTGGGAGCCCTCGATGCTCGCGCAGACTTGGCTAACCTCGCGAGCAGGACTTCTTCTACGTGTGTCTGGCTCACCTTAAAGATCACAACTTCTGCTCGCCAAAGATTGACCAAGACGCTTTGAAGGCCAAGCGAGAAAAGGAGCTGGAGGAGGAGAAGGAGCGTCTCAAGAAGGAGTACGAGGAGAAGAAGAAGAAGAAGGAGAAGGAAAAGGAGAAGGATAAAGACAAAGATAAGGATAAAGACAAGGATAAAGACAAGGATAAAGACAAGGACAAGGACGACAAAAAGGACGACAGTAAAGAGACCGAGGGTGACAAGGCAAGTTCTCCCACAACGAGAAAGCAAACAGCAACTGACGCGATGGACTCTAGGAAAAGGCTGAAAAAGAGGCCACGCCCGAGCCAGAACCCCGAGTGTTTGAGCTAAAGAAGCGAGTTCCCGTCCCCCCGGCTGCCCTCGTGTCGTCGCCTGCTGACCAAGGCACAGCGCCTTCTATCTCCAGCGACTGGCCAAGAAGAGACAGGCCGAGGCCGCAAGGAGAGACCGCGAGCGCATGATGAAGCCAGGCTACTTTCCGTCGGTTCCCACCGAGGATCCGCGCTGAGATGCCTTTGTGTTTCGTACAAGGTCTACGTTGGGAGGGAGGTAAGAGTTCTTGGCGTACTCGGCCAGGATAGTCTTCGATGGCCAACAGGCAGCCTATCTTCCCATTTCCAGCTCTGTGTTGATGGCTCTCGAATGACACACCATTTCATGCTTTGAGTCCAATGTATACTCGTTCACCATCTCTTGCGTAAGCTTGGTTGCTACCCGGGACAGGTACAGGTCTTTCCCCGTCGTTTTACCTCGGGCAAACTACTATGAGCGAAAGAACGCAAAGGATGGATCGAAAGCTATGGTACGAACAATTGTACTCGCCCGATACTGTTTGGCAAAGGTCCGACTTGATTCATGGAGCCCTGACTGTCTGCTTGCCTGTTAGCATCTTACAATAACATCTCCTGCCGTCCTAATATTGCAATGCCCTTTGTAACAGATCAAGTCGAGCACTCGCTTGGTCTATTGCAACTTCTTACTATCAATTACGGACTTATATCCTCAACTATCTCCCTCCTGGGGTCTCGCGTGTTAAAGGTCGAGCTCGAAACTTTACCGTCTGTAGCTGTCCTTACTACTAATACTCCTATCTAGTAAGAAGAAAGGAAATTAATTTTAGTGTCTAAGTTCGCATTGGGAATAGTTTCTCGGTATTAATATATGCTTCGTCTTTGATTATCTTCATCTCATGCCTACCTATTACTATCCCAGTCTGGTAACTATAAGGTTTACACACAAAGGCACGTCGGAAGACCGCTCTATCTTTCAACAAGGCACCACCTTCAAAACAGGGTACCCAAGTGAAGATGTCAAACACCGTTTTACACATTCAGTAATCTCAGCACAAAAGTCCTTTTGGACTCCCCGTTGCAGATGGACTCGAACCCGCGCAGCTTACCCTGCAGTTACCCTACATGTTCGGGGCGATTCCAGCGGCATTACATGGTTCAACCTGGGCCTAGACGTCGGGAATACGCCGTGCAGGATTAATCAACTTGCTACACACATCTGTAGTCACCTTTTCCCCCTCTTCTTAGATGCATCGTCACATCATCTTTTGCTGTCCGGATCTACGCGCTTCTCCAACGTACACGCCTTTTCGCAAGACTCGGTCGCTCACCGTCTTCCCCCTTGGTGCATGTGGCGTCATTATGTAAGGCTGCTCTAAATAAAGATCTGTATTATCTAACATGTTCCTGCACCCTTAGATCCTAGCCTCGACGATCATTTTCTCACTGCTTCCTCCTCCTCCTCCTCTCCTCCATCATGCCTTCAACCCCCCCACTCCTCCATGTCCGCCTTTTCGCAACGCGTTTCCCCCCTCCAAGTCGTGATCTCACTCAGACTTCAGGATGCTACCGTACCTACGTTAGGCGGCTCTAATCTCCCGGACTAGACTCATAAGCTGCTCAAGCTCCGTCGGGCGTTGGACATTGAGACTCGGTCCCGACGGCCTGCTGACGCCCCAGGCGATCCAATATCTTTGTCAGACTCCAAAGCAACTATCGAATCCGCGGACCCTTTTTTTTTTTTTTTTTTTTTTTTTTCTTGACCTATTGAGCCGCTCGGCACTTGCCGCCTGACAGCTCGAGGGATATGGCCCAAAACAGCTCCGATTCCGTCGAGTGATGCCTAGCCACGCGGGGAAAGATGGATAAGTCTCGACTCTTGAGCCGGCCCCCCCCCTATTGGGGGAATAATGGATTATTGCTGGGGGCCGTCGGACTCGGATTTTGAAGGTAACCGGGGTTTTCAAGGACCAGCGTCGTTGTCCGTCTCTGCGTGTAAGAAGAGGGGGGTTGGCGAGGATGAGGCTGCCTGGAGTGAGAGTCCATGCGAGACAGGGCTGAGCCGGGTTTAGGATCCGTCAATGCTTGATTTGAGCGTCGTCTGATTTGCTCGCTCGCTCTCCTGCTCACCTCGCCTCACCTCATCTCCGTTTTGACTTGACGCCTCGAGATCCCCCCTTGTCCAACGGACTCTGTCCTTGTACGCATCTTGCCCCCAATATCGGCCCAATATCCGTTCCGCACACGCCATAGACAGCCAACGAAACGCTTCTCGGTGTTGTTTTGTTTTGCTTGCGGGGGGAAGGAGGAGGGCTAGATGGGTTCTAGTGCTGACGCAAACAACATGCGGACTGGCACCGACTGGACTTGGTAAGCAGCCCGAACTGATGTTTCTTTTTTTTTTTGGTCTTGGCTCTTTCTCGTGAGCTGCAACAGAGTGGATTGTCCAGGACCTTCTCCTCCTCCTTCTCATCCTCAAGCGGGGGAGAGAGTAAGAAGCCCGAGAGAGACATGTTTTGCTCACAGCAGCCGACAGGGTTCTCGGCGACGGAGCCAACAGCATATTATCCCGTTTCTGAACGATGGAAGCCTGCAGTGGGAAGAATTTTGTGGTCCGACCCCTCTATGTCCCGAGGTCCCGTGTCTCGACAGGAAGCATGACCGGCAACTTGCAGCTTCGACAGACACTGGAAGTCCAGTAGGGCTGCTGCCCGAGAGAGATCGTGACGGGGTGTCTGACAGTCCCCCCCCCCCCCCCCCCCCCCCCCNNGTTTGACAGTCCCCCCCCCCCCCTTCGATAGGCTGACCCGTGGGGCAGACGTAGACGGGCAACCGTCCACAGCCTATGGGCGTCTCTCTCCCTCCAGAAGCCCGAATGGAGACACCCGTTCGGCGATATATCGAATGTTTGGTTAGCCCCGAAAACACGCGGAATCGGGAGGGGTCGAGCAGGCAGATCTCGCACACACACACACACACACATTCACGCACGCCCCCCCCTCCGTTGCTCTAGCCGCAGGCTGACTGCAGCAAGAGGACCCGGGTTGAAGTGGCATGCATGGCTCCTACAGTAGCTTCGCGTGCGACCTTTTGCTCTGCTTGTGAGAGTCTTCCCACACCACCCACGGCGTGGTGTTGACGGCGAGAAAGAAGGGCTCCCCGGAAGGCTCCCTGGAAGGCTCCCTGGACACCAAAACACCCGGGAACCGCTCCTCGAGACGCCTCGAGCCATGGATGAGCGTTCCTCATCAGTCATCCCCACAAAGCACTATATCAGACTGACGACACAGTCTGACACGACGCATGAGCATCGGCGCATGTGACCCTATCCTTTGCCCCTTGATGAAGGATCCCTTCCATGCCCCCGACCAAAGATCCCACGCAGCAAAACGGGCATCATCAATGAGAAACAAACGACAAGCAGCAGGCGAGCAAGCAACTTGCTCCCAACTACCGACAGCTTGGATCTGCCGCCCGGGCAGGGGGAGGGGGGGACACTGGCTGAGGAGTGCGGATGCGACTCTGCGCTGTCAACTTGGGACATGATGTTTCCCCCCCCTCTTCCTCTGCTTGCCGCCGCTATTTCTGGCAGCACCATGTCCGAGCAGACGAATAGAACTGTGATGCTGTCTCGTCGTCATGTGGACGGATGACAAAACGTACATGGCGTGTGTGTGTGTTGTGTGTGGTGCATCGAACCAAGAAAACTCTCCAAAAAATATCGCATGCTGTCTTTGCGAAGAGGGGGGGGGGCTATACGACATTGGCTGCAACTGGGTGCTCGGCCGGCTTACTCGTCTAGATGAAAGGCATCACGGAGGAGAACGAGAGAGGGTAGAACGACATAGGTAGGGCATCCAACGCGGGCAACAAGATGCGAGACGCGCCCCGACCGGTCCAAGGACGAAAAGGAAGAAGCCCACAGGGCGTTCTCGCCGTGCGTGACGTCTCGAGAAGCAAAAAGAAAAGGCAGCGTCCGGGAGGTGGCCGATGGGTTGGGGTTGCAGCTGCTTCGAGCCAACCAAGGGACTGGAGCGAGTGGATTGAGAGCCTGTTTTTCCTTTAACCCTTCCCGGCAGTCATGGCGTCCGAAGAAGGGGGCGTGGCCTCAGACAGAGGTGAGATACTCGAGCGGCCGTCGACTCGAGGTACTTGAGGCCCTTTGTACCCCGAGGCCCAAACCACACGCCCCCCTGAACGCCCTCCTCAAGCAACAGCAACAAACGGGGGGACCCACGGTTCGAGGGCAAACAATCCTGCCTCTTGTTGAGGTTAAGGCTCCCCCGTCTCAGCCTTGTCGACATGTCGTAGTGTGTAACCGGGCCCCCTTCCCGACCGTCTTCTGGAAGAAGACGACGCTGCTTCTTCCGATTCCTTCGCCGGGAACCCCCTCCAAGCTGACCCCCCCCCGCCCGAACGCTGGGCTTCGGCGACTTTAGCCAGGGCCCCGTTCACTGTGTTTTTGAAGTCGGGCTCCAGGGCGGGGGTCTCAAACTCGTGTCTGTCCCTCGCCCGGGCTGACAGTTGCCTCCAGTCCGAAGAGTGATATCATGATCCATTTCCCAACCACGAGGATTGCCCGCCAACCAGATGACGACGAACCAACGCCCCAAAAGGAATTGAGGGGGGCGGGAAATGTTCCGCAGCCCAATTCATAATCGGCGGCACAAGCGGTCCGACAATCAGAAAAAAGAAAAAAAGAAGAATCTGATGTGACGGATGACTGCCTAAACACCACCTCCTTACCTGCCTACGCTTGCTGTGTAAGTGACGCCAAGCTCAGAACGGCAAGGCATGGAAGCGCAGTCAGATGGAAAACATTGGCTGTGCTTGCTCGACGGGAACTCGCTGCTGCTGCTGCTACTGCTCGACTCTGTGGCACGCAAAGGGCGGGCCAGGAAACACCATGCCCCCCTCCCCCTCCCCCTCCCCCTCTCCTTTGTGGTGGTGTTTTGCGAGCATCACATCGACCATCGCAGAAGGAGGGGGAACGTGGCAGTCCTGGCCGAGCCTCCCGCGTCGTCACCGTGCAGTGTCTATCGCCAGAAGGGGTATCAAGACTCGAGGGGCGCGCGTCACGTTTTCTGGGACATGGTGGGCGAGGGCCAAGCGGGGGAGGGGGAATTGGACGGGATTGTCTACGTCACGGAAGCCCAGAGAGAGCCCTTGGGGCAAGCGGCCGAGTGATGGGATACGCTTCGGAGATGGATGTTGGTTGAGCTGCCGAGCTTGAAGTTGGAGGGCTGGTTGACAGGGCCAGGGTGAGCTCTCGCAAAAGGCATCCTGTGCCAAAGACCAGGCCCACCATGCCCAATTCCAGACACACATCCCCAAGCCAAGGCGGTGAAGCCTACGTTGCCTAGACAATCACTTGTTCAAAGCCGTGCCATGGCATTCATCACCCATCTTACATACCGCTTGCTTTCGAAACAAGGCGGTGCTGCCCTCCCCCCCCCATTTGGAGGTTGCACAGGGCCGACGATCCACGAGAACGTTGAACACACTCTTCATCGGGAGCAAGGACCGGGAAAACGCCTGCTTGCAGATCCGTAAACCCTTGGACACCCGGGCTTTTATGCTTGGATGACGAGGGAGGGAGGAGTTGGGAGCGGCTACGTGCTTCCTCGCTAAATATTACCACGACGGGACTGGATATTTCCTGTGTAGGCTCTGTGCCTATCTATGAATGTACATGTCCGAGGGCATCTTCCTAGACGACCCAGTAGTTGGCTCTAAACAACGCAAATAGTGATGGCCATTTGGTCTCGACGAAAGTCCATTCTCTCAGTGTCGACACCAAACCAAAGCCGAGTCCGGCCCGTTCCTCGCCTAGCATCGATGTCATCACTGCCCGCCCGCCATCACGAGGTTTTTCCCATGTTCCGAACTCGCAGCTGTGAGGGGGGCCTAAACCCGATGCATGCATGTTTGCAACAGCGTCGGTGTGCAGCGTGCCAGGTTTGTCAGAGTAACCAGGAAACAAACACAAAAAAAAAAAACTGGCAGTCACCGCCTGGCTCCTCTTTGGACGAGTTTGAAGTTGCATGGCTAGTTCGAGTGCTGGTGCGTGGGATGCCAAAATCAAGGTGGACCGGGGGTGCAACAACCATGGGGCAATGGGACGTGGGACATGCAGTCAGGGATCGTTTCCTCTTTCTCGGTGGACATGGCCGTTGCTACTTGACCCGGCGTCGACGTCGTGGTGGGCGGGATAAGCTGTCGAGTCCTCTGTAGATCCCGTCTCACAAAGACTCTTGAAACTCCAAGGTCATAGCTCTCTCCATGACACTTCGACAGCATGCCAGACCCCCTCCTTCTTCTCCGTCAACTCGTCCCCGAGTCAGATAGCTTCCCTTGCTCGCACCAGGAACCATCCGATCGTCCCGTCGCCGTCTGACGATCTTCGGCCGCCCTCCCCCGGCTTTCCCATATCACCCCATTGCGAAAGACGGCTCTCTTTTCCTTCATCAGCGGCCGCCATGATCCATGGGAAAGCTGACCCATGCTCACGTCCGTCTCCCTCCTTGAGACACCCCCGTAAGCCCTAACGGCTTCTCGCCTTAGCACCTACACGCCCCCCATCCCTATCTCGAAGGGGACCCTCACCCATGTCATGCCCTCTTCTCGCCCTCTCACTCGACGAATTCCGCATTCTGACATGCCGAGGGCCACAAAGACGCCGATGGGCCAAGAGAGAAGTGGCCGAAGCAGGAGGGGAACTCGGGCTCGAGTTTGGAAGGTGGAGAGAGTAAGACGAAGACGGACTTTGGGTTCCCGCTTATGAAATGCCCTGTCTGGATAATACACGGCTGTTTCGGCGGGGGTGAGCCGGAAACGTAAAGGCCGGGGAGTCGGCCATCGGGCGTCCGGCGTGTTTCCGGTCGGAGCTTGGTCGCCGGCTACTCGGAGACCCAGCGTGACCGGCGAATATCTCGTCCCCGAGCATGCGCCGGGGACGTGCTCGCCCCGGAATTGAAGCCCGTCTTACAGGTTTCCACCCCGAGGCACCACGCCGGGCGGCATGCGAATGCCCATGGCCTCCTCCGCGCCGGGCCCAAGAGATCTCTTGACGACGTCGTCGACCCTCGCGCGCTGCAGCGAAAACGCCGGCGTGACCCAGCCGCCGCAGGAGCACTTGAAGCCCTTCCAGTCGTAGCGGCCGACGCCAGCTCCGCACCTGGCGTTGGGGCACAGCAGGCGGCCGTTGAGCTCGCCCTGCTCGAGGGTGCCGCGCATCCAGCTCAGGGGCTCGAGGAAGAAGTGTTGGCAGGCGGCGGCGTCCTCGTCGGCGGGCTTGTGGTCGACGACGAAGGGGGCCGTGGCCAGCGTCCGGCGGCACTTCTTGCAGCGGAGGCTCAGGCCCGACTCGTCGCTGGGCTGGGCCTCCTCGTCCTCGAACCTCAGCCTCGTGGGGGCCTGGCCCACGGCCAGGTGCACCTCCACCTCCCGCTTGTACGCCCAGCGCTGGTAGACGGGGTGGTTTTCCACGTCGTCGGGGCAGCCCATCTCCCACCAGAGGGCCAGCTGGTCCATGAAGCCCGGGTTGGGCTCCGCCATGGGTCTCGTCCGGCGAACAAAAGCCAGCGCCGCGTGCACCGCCTCAGTGGAGGTCTCCTTGCGGGAACGCCTCTGGTGCGGGGAGGCTGATGGCAGGGCGTGGGCAGGGTCCGAAATGGCCGTCGGGGTAATGTTGGGGTCGAACCGGTTCGGGTACCGCCAGAGCAGATACGCAATGATGGCCGAGACCGACCTCGACTTCCCGGCGGCGCAGTGGACGAAGACGCCCGGCGACTTCTTGTCGCCCCCAACCGTCAGCTTCTCCATGCCCTGGTCGAGCGCCGCACCGCCGCCGTCTTGTTCGTCGCTTCGATTTCCTTGTTTGGCACCCCTGAGCCCCTCGTCGATGAACTTGACGGCCTTGGGGAACTCCACTAGGATGTTTGCTTCGTCAATGTCATCCACGTCGATGATGAGATGACGAAACTCCTTCCCGTACTCGGACCATGGCTCGTCCTTGAAGTTCTTGAGAAAGGACGGGTCGAACCCCACGACAGACAAGATGTGCGTGATTCCCCGGTCAGTGAGCGAGTCGGAGCGGCGCAGAGCCCAGAGCCTTTGCGGTTCCATGTCAGTGTCAGCAGCGCGGCCTCGAGGCGAGACGGGGAAATGACACAACGTACCCGCCCACGTACAGCTCGTCCTGGCCGTCGATCCTGCTGAGGGCCATTTCGACGATGCTCTGCTTTAGCCGCTCGAGCTGTCCCGGCTCGAACTGGTGACCGAATTCCTCCCACTGGGTGAGTTTCGCGCCCTCCGGTTCTGGGTTAGGCTGCGGCTGCACGTGGCTGGGTGGGCTCGCGTTGTTTTGCGTGGGTTGATGCGCCAGCGTGAAGGCTGATTCGAGCATAAGCGGTGCCTGAACCGCAGTATGCCTTGATGGAAGAGGTTGTCAGGTGCGGTGGGCAGACTGCAAGGCTTCTCGACTGTGCCGCGCGGAACGGAGGAGAAATGGACGTGGCTCGAGCAGAGAAGGAGGGCGTGCCCTGTTCTTTGTATCCGGCGGCCGTGTCAACGAATACTGCTTGTCAAGTCGAATCTGAGGCTGTCATGACTCCTCACCGGATTTTTCACCGTTGCCCCTCACTGCTGTCGCCTTGTGGGCTGCGCCACACTTGGAACTACCCCGCCATCGCGTTGAAATCGAGCACCCGCCACAAAAGGCACCAGCCACAAACAGGTCGCGTGAGGAGTCGAAAGAGAAAGGACGCAAGCTAACAACCAACACCCAACACCCAACACCCAAGTCGAGATTCCCACGCACTAAGCCCCAGAATTGAAGTCCGAGCCCTCAGGCTTCCCTTGCACTTGGCCCGAGCTAGCCGAAGCGGGTAGGTGCTTCGTCGTCGTTTTGCGTGGTCCCCTTCTTCTCGCACAAGTCATCGTCAGCCTCACACCCGACACCCCTAGTGCCCCATAGGGCTCAATCAGGAGATGAGGGAGCTGCATGACGCGTTTGCAAAGTGCAGCATCTTCCCGTTACGGGAATGCCCGTGGGCTCGACGGCCCTTGATTGGACAGGGGAGTGCTTGGCACTCCGTGGAACACGTATCCGTACTTCGTATGTACTTCGTACTGGCACGGAGAAACAGACAGCAGTGAAAAGGCATGGAAGACTTTTGTCAGCCTTAAGGTGGCTAACGTATGGCCTAGTCCAGCCTCAATCATTTCGCGTCATGTTTCCTTTTTTCCCGTGGCGTCTATTGTCCCGGGTACTTTGTAGTCATGCATATCCCGTCTCGCCTCTCGGGACTCTCGTCAACCAACTGGAGGCCAAGCAGGTTGACATGCTTGCAGTAGACTCGCCTCTCTCGTCGTTTCAGCGCCCCTCTTCGACGCCATCTTTTCCCACGTCTCCACGCCCCCTTGAGCGGAATTTGTCCTCACAACCACCACCACCGCACGATTCATCAATCAAAAAGAAAAAACCCGCCCAAAAAGCTTGGCTTCGCTTCCCCAGGCAAACCGCCTTTGCTCTGTCCGTCCACGCTAACACGGGCGTGCTCTTCCTCCACTCCTCCACATCCCTTTCACCACCTTCACCCCCATCAGCTGAGCTCTGGCTGTCGGCTTGTCCCAGTTGGCCATTGGCGTTGACAGACTTGTTAGCTGATGGCGAGCTGAAAAGACACCACCACATCCCAACAACACGCATTTCCCAAACAAGAATCTCGCAGCCGTCGCAACCCTCGCAGCACCTCTCTCCGCTTTTCCTCCTCATCCTTTCCGCCCTCCACCAAGCAGTCGCCGTCGTCGCTGGCCACTTGGTGGCATTTCGCCGTCAGTCAGCTGTCTCATCATGTCACATCGTCTTACCTTAACCCTCACTTGCAGTGGACCCTGCCATGCTCTGCCATCCCCTCGCATTTGCATCAAAAAGTAACCATGCTGCATCGTTGAGCTAAATCGAGTCTCTTGTAGCTTTGTATTGAACCAATCCCGCACGCCGGTTCCCTGTGCCATGCTGAACCCGTACCCTTTTTGTGCCGTTAACCGTGACATGAATAGGCTTCGTAGCATCAAGCCAGAGCCTCCTTGCCAACAAGACATGAAATGCTTGCCCCCCAGTCCTCCGTGCCTCGCCATCTTGCGGGGTATATATAATTACAGAACATAAACCACAACCGTTAAAAGAATGCTCCCGACCATGCGCCAGGCTTTTGCCGTCTTCCTCATCGTCCGCCTTTCTTTTCTTCTCTCCAAATTTCCCTCGTCGATCGTGTGAGCACCATCAGAAACCAAACACCATTGCGTAAACAGGGATCTTCAGCCCAGTCAGCAAGTAGCGTCGTCGCAAGTGTAGGCCGAAAGGCCCAGTCTTGTGCCGCTCCATGCATCCGTCGCAGTAGTTCCCTTCGGATCGTTGCCAGCACTTGACCAAAGCGATGCGTACGAACCATGACCGTCAGACCGGACCAACTTGATTCTCGTCGTGTCGAGCTAAGGAATTCATTCCCGTAATCGCCTCCATAATTTTGTCTGTGATGATGCCAACCCGCTTGTTTGGATCGGCTAGTCGCCCAGTTGCCTAGCGGGGTTTCGAGCAACCCGACTGTCGGTTTCCACGCCCACGAGCAGAGCACTGCCCGACTCACCCCCTTCAGCCCTTCCCGAAGGCTCCGCGGGGGTTGGGAAGGCACCGAAGGATGCTGCATGTTAGGCCGCTGACGCACGGCTCGGGGCCCGCGGAATACCCCGATTCGATTGCGGGTGATCAGCGCACACGCTCGCTCGGCCGTACCTCGATTCATTTCGCCGCCGACGAAGCATCTGCAAGGTGGCCGCATGCGCCGTGCTGAGGCGAAACAGATTTTTCCTTCGTTTGGGTCAGTCGATGCAAACCTGCAGGCCGTGGCGTAGAGTTGCCTCGGTGCTTCTGAAATGCGGCGGGACCGCGCGTCCTCGTGGGTGCGAATCCTTTTGTTGGGCTTTCGTCTTCGTGTTGTAATGGATCGTCCAGGATCGAGTTGCCGGAGTTGAGCCAACGGGGTATGACTGCTCCTTGCGGCCTCCTCCTCTTGCAGTCCCTCCCCCGCCGCCGATACCCTTGTCATCCACCCAATCTCCAGCCCTCGAGACCCCTGCCCTGTCCTCGTCTAGACACTGGCCGGGGTCCCTTCGACGTCGCATCTTTAATATGTCGTCCTCGAGCTCGTGAATCTCGCTTTGTCGGTTATCGTGCCATGGCTTTACCGTGGTGTAGGATCCTCTTCCAACATACAGGCGTTTTCCAACATGTTAGTCCATTTACCACTGGTGCCGGCGTGACTGTGCTTGAGATGCTGTCGGAAGTGATCCGCGCGATAGAACTTCTTGGAGGAGTTGCACTCCTTGAATTTGTGCGTCTCCTGCAAATGGCGGATTCGTTCGTCCCAATCCTTGTCAGTAGCATGCCTCGGGGCGTTCGCTCCAGGACCACGACCCGATCGGTAAAAGTCTTCGCCGCAGTAGCCACAAGTGTCAGCTTCACCGGGTCGGTGGGTGGACGCGTGGAAAGCCCGATCGTATCGAGAAAGCGCGGAGCAAGACCAAGAATGACGACGGACGTGAAGTGAGTTCTGGTGGCGCTCGGCCTCGTTCTTGTTCTTGAATCTGTTGCCGCAGAAGGAGCAATTGTACTGCTTTTCAGCAGCATGCGCTTGCAACTCTTCGGCAGTCTCGAACCTCTTGGGCTTCTTCGGGCAACAATCGCACATGAACAAATCCTGAAGCTTGGGGAGGCTCGGCTTGGGAACTTCCATCTTTCGCGAGCTGGCGCTTGAAACGGTTCTCGCGTGAGCCGCGCCTCGACCGGAGATTGATGTCCTTGGGCTGGGATTGAGCGACATGGGCGCAGTGTAAGGCGAGTTGTTGCAAGAAGTTGGAGAAACCCCACCAGGTGACAATCCAGGTGAGCGGCGACCAAAGGAGCTTGCACTTGGCAAGCTTGGGGGAGGGCCCGAGATGGATGACATGTATGACATGGATCTTGTGGGCGGGACTGATGGGATGGCAGCGCCTTGAGTAATGGTACTTAGTCGGGACTCAGGTGAACCACGGGACCGGCGGGCGAGGTCGATCTGGGAAGCAAGGAGGGACTCTTCCGGTGGGCTTCCTGCCCTCCGCTTCTGGCCGCCAACATACGCATCATCAATGTGAAGCCTCTTCAGAGACGACGTTTCTTCCATGTCCATGTCTTCAGCGTTGTAGTCGTAACTGCCCTGTGTCGAAGTGGCATCGTCACTGTTATTTCGCCTCGTTCGCGTCCGGGGAGAGTGATCCATATCAGAGCTGTCGACGGGGGAGTGATCCCCATATTGGAAGGGACCGGCTCGAGGAGAAACCGCCGAGTGCATTGGCGTGTCCAGCATGGGGCGGGGGTGGAATGGCAGGCTGAGTGCGGGAGGGGGTATCCTTTGCTCTGTCCTTCGAGGAAGGATATCGTTGACTGAAGCACTGAGAAGGGATCGACCGGGGGCCTTGTCGGTGTGTCTGGCAGAATCGAGCCTCTTCTTCATACTGTCGCAATGGATCTCGGCGGGAGATTGGAACTTGAAGGGGCTGTGATGGAGACTCAACCTTGGTCCTCCCAATGAGTCGCGAGGAGATCTGTTGCACGAAACATTGTTAGTGAGCTGCTATAGCTCGACGTTACGAGGACGGGCGTTGAGCACCATGAACTCGTCGCAGAGGAACTCCGAATATCGTACCTGTCGGTGGTGGAATAACTCGAATAACCTTCGTCTCGCTCGGAATTGAACCCACGAATGCCCCTCTGGAGAAAGCTTGGTCGCTCCTCGGCAAATGACGAGGCCATGCTGCCATAACCGCTAGCAAAGGATGCAGGGCTGCGACCAAAGTCTCTCTTGTCTCGGGGGTCTCTCATGTCTTCGGGTTGCTGTGGTTCGGTACCAGGAAGGTATCGAGGTGGAGGTAAGGGAGGAGGAACGTCGTGTTGCGTTTCGAGGCCGGGAATGGGCATGGCAACACTAGAGCTGTATCTATCGTGATGGCTGCCATGGTTTCGAAACCCGTCGGCGTTTGGAGGGATTCTAATACTCGGGAGTGAAGGGTACGCCATGACTGATGATGTTGTGAGTTGACAAGGCCAGCTGAGGAATGGAGCACGAGGCGAAACGATGGCAGCTGAGATCTGGGGCGATTGAAACCACGATGACGAATGCAACAGCCAAGCCCGTCATAGAAGAGGCGGCCGGCTCAAGCGACTCCAATCTTCCTCGGACCTTTTTGGCTTTTTAGGGAATCCCCTATTGCCTTGTGGCTCTTTTGGGGCAGCGTTGGGGCCAGGGTGAGATGGAGTAGCTTTGTGGTGGCAATAGCTACGGGATATCCGCTTGGTTCGAGGGCGCAGGAGTGCAAGGTCCGGTGCGGGAGCCGCGGGGCCGCCAATGCCGGAGTAAGGAAGGAGAAGGGCGAATAGCAGTGCGTGCCTGGGAATGTTCTGGGGGTGGATCAGACAAGGTGAACGGAGCCGCAATATGGAGGGGGAATAAGGCGAAAGGAGAAGAAAAGGAATAAAAAGGAAGAGAAGGAATGAAGATTTCGGGGATCTCAAGGTTATAAGGGGAACAAGCAAAAAAAAGAAGGGGAGATGGGGAATGGGAATGGGAATGGGGGAAGGTGGGAATGTGGGAATGGGTGTGAAGGAAGTGGCGGGATGAGGTAGAGTTTTGTGCAGCAGCGAGCAGGGCAGGCGCCGTTGCGTTGTGTCAGTGTCGACGTTGTTCGCTCCTGCACCTCAGTGTTTGGTTGCCCGTGTTGGTGCAAGCGCTACAAGGGCCCTGCAGGGAAGGAGCAAGGAGCTGGAGTAGCAGGAGCGACACAACGGCAAAGGTGCTTCGCTCGGAACACACAAATGTCAAGCCTCGAGAAGGAAAAAAAAAAAAAAAAGTCCACCTACTGCAGATTGGCGGGTTTCTCTCGTTTGGGCGCGACGGCAAGCAGGGAGCGGGGGACTTGGGGACTTTGCAGCAGTCTGATTTCGACGTGGGGATAATAGGCAGAGGATGCTGGATGCTTGTCCGGTTTGGAGAGCCCAAGACGAGAAGACGACGGATATGTCTGGTATTCTCGATTACTCGTCCCTAGACCAAAGATCTTTTCTGCGTCGAGAGGCCGGTATGATGACAACTCGGGTCGAAGCTGTTGGTTGTCCTGCGTCGAGACCTTGTTATGTCGTGGACTCTCGTTGGGCGAGGCGATAGATTGCTGGGTAGGGGTGACGAGGAGCAACAGAAGCAGCAGGCCGAATAATAACGGGAGGGGAAGAAATGGGACGGAGACGGCTGTATATCAAGACTGCCGGGCTACTTGTATCCTCTATCCCATTGCTGCACATGGATGTACGTACTGCCTCGAGGTCAAGACACATACGTACGTCTTGCGTACCAAGGCCGTTCCGTTAATTACCTATACCTACCATGTGGATGCCTTCCTCCCCCTCCTCCCTAGTTCACCCCCAGGGCAAAAGAGAGTCCATACGGGAGTGCGTAGTTTGGTGGGTAGAATCTTTGAAGGGAGGCCCGCACATTTCCCAGATGTCTACCCCCTGTCGCCTCGGGGGGTGTCTCGAGCACAAAGGCCGCCAACGCCCAAAACCTCCCTGACGTCGCGATTTGGCGGTATGATGGGTCGAGGGGGGGAGGCGTGGGTCTACTGACGGTCGGAGGCTGTTGCAACCCGACCCGCTCGCCGGTGGGGGGGGGGGGGGGGGGGGATNNGGCGGGGGGGGGGGGGGGGGGGGGGGGGGGAAGAGTTGCGTTGAGCCTTGAGCCTTGAGGCAACCTGGCCAGCCCTGGGAGCCCTGTAGGCCGTCGCCCACCAAGGCTGGGAGCAGAGGCATTGGAGTCGGCGGCACGGCGACTGCCAGAGCGAGACGACCATGTCCGGCACGCGGTACGTACTGCCTGGGGGTGCGTCTTTGGCTGGGAATGGCGTCGCGGGGGACAGGGGGAGGGGGGTGAAGGTCTCTTCGTAGGGCAGCGGGCCTGGCATGGCAGAGCGGTAACGCGCCGTGGGGGGTTTCTGTAGCAAAGGTACGCGGCCTTGGCCTTTTCAGAAGTACCTGATCTCGTTGCTCCCTCCTCTCTCCGCTTGTGCTCCCTTCGTCAGGGAGAGAAGTTGTCTCTCCCATCCACCTCGGGGGGGCAGGCTTGTGCTTGCTGCTCACCCCCTCAGATCGCCTGCCCGAAACATTCCCATCTTGGGCTCTCGGACCGACGCCCATCAAAGCTCGCACACTACGCGCACGCGCACACGGCTTCACACACCGCACCTTCACCTCCGGGTCGCTCACTTGTGTGTGTGTTGCGGCAGCAATGCCTACTTATGCACTGCAACACCATGCCCGCCCTACGAGATGCCCTTGCCGGCCGGCTTGGCCTGCGTTTGACGCCATGTTGGGCCATTGACCATTGACAAAAGGTCGTTGTCCACTCGTCAGGGTTGTGTCGCCTTCCGCTTCCTCCAACCAAGAGCCTCCGGACAAATGTGCACAACTGCTGGACCTGCTGCAGCCATCATGCCCCCTCCTTCAACATCATTTGTCGGGATAAAGAAGCTTTCCAGCGATTCCCTGTTCAAACATGCTTCAACAAGTGTTCCATTCATCCTTCCACGACGAAGAGCCCTGGTCCTGTCCTGCCCGTCTGTCTCCCGTCCCCATAAGCTACACTCTCGACGGTATTGCCCCCATCCCTGCCCTACATGGCCCGCTCTTCCCCCCCCCCCCCCCCCCCCCCCCCCCCCCCCCCCNNTCCCCCCCCCCCCCCCCCCGTCGTCGGCCGGCCCTTTCGTCGTCTGGTCGCTTGTGGTAGGGCGAGCACCGCGCGTGCAGCAAGGCGGGAGGAGCCTTGAACGAAGCCCTACCGAACAGCATGTCGTTGCCGCCAAACTCTACCTAATCATTGCCAGACGTCGTCGTATCCGGCCTTGGCTTTTGGGCCCGGGCCTCGACCAAATCTCTATTGAGTTGCCTCCTGATACCGCTTCGCCATGCTCGTGGGCCGCGCAGAAACTTAAAGGCGGTAAATTCCGTCCTTGATATTCGTAGTCTCCCTTCCCTTACCCACATACCGAAAGCGTGAGTCTGGCCGAGTCCCCGAGACATACTTACTCGCACCGACTATGGACGCACCAAAACCCAGACACTCTCATCTTAATGACAGCCCAAGGCTTTGAACCCTTGTCGAGGAGCCTGCACTATTCGCACAATGGTGCAACTTGGCCACCGCACATAGACAAGCCGTGGTGCTGTGGTGCTGTGGTGTTGCGAACCACATGACTGCATGACTCGCTTCCGCCACAGCGATAGCTTTTGCCTCTTCCCGTCTCTAATTTCCTCCATAATAATGCTCTGCCTAGCCGTGATTGGGCTCGATCCCAACCACTCCCCCTTCACCATGGATATCGCGTCGACGACGACGGCATTCTGGTCCTGAATCATCCATTTCGGATCCCGAGCCTATCGCCAAGGCACCGGACCAAGTTGCCCGGTGGCCAGGTCTCTTATGTGAAGCATCCAAGATGCCATCGTGTTCAACGGATCCTACGCGCCCCGATCATCGAGGATCTGGTAAGGCTGGGCCCCCAAGGCCCCCGTGTGTGTGCCTGCCCGACCCGAGGGCTGAGAATTGGCTCGTCTCATCTGCCCATCTTACGAGGTCGATGCAACGGCGACCTGCCTATTTGCGCCTCGCTGGTTGGGCCATTGAAGCAAGCTCGTCTGAAAAGACCGTTCACAGCTGCCTACAGTGAGGCTCATTAGGAGGCTCTCCTGACACTTCGCTCGGCTCCCTTTTTTGTTTCTGGAATCCTGTCAGACCCTTAGTGCAATCCTTTGGAGTTTCGTTGGGTCAAGACACGCGATCTCCTTCAGCCCCGACTTCTGCCTTGTGCCTTGCCGTATAACATCTGCATGGTTGACAATTCGGTTGCACATTCATGGCTTTTCACGGGTTGGGTTACGGAAACAGGCCCTTCGCTGCCTAACAAGCCACCCAGCCGGGACGGCTTGGCCCTGGCCTGTTTGACCACGTCCATGTTGGAGCTATCGGGCGGCTGTATCTCCTTATGACCCCACCTCAGCGTCAAGAAATCATGGAGAGGGCCGAAAAGTTGACAAATGCCTGCGGCGGCTTAATGATGCTCCTTGATTATCAGGAGCTGAACGAACCAACACGTCCTGGGCCGGAGGCGGCGGTCATAAGATTTTGGAAAGCACGGGCAGCCTTCCGCTGCGTCAGGGAGCGTGACGTCGATGCGGACTACTTTGCACATGAAAGCGAAATAGGTAGGTCTCCTGCTGGTGGTGAGGCGAGCATGGAACCACGTCGTGCCCCCCATGCCCTGAGCTTCCGAAGACTTGTCAGGCGGCTCTGCATAACGCCCCGGAACCACCGCGACCAACCGCGGGAATGCTCTGACCAAGTGCTGTGGCTCCTGCTGGTCGAGTGTGCAACATTAGGGACGGCGCTGCGCTCTTGGGATTTTGGGATTGGCGAGCGGGATTGACGGACGGGATTGACTAGACGAGGCAGTGCGACAGGCCGGGTGGCCTTGCTTGGACAAAGGATGAAGTTGAAACCGGGACCGAACCAACCAACATGACATCTTGTCTTGCGCAGCCTCGCCGGATGGCATCCCAAGCGCTTGGCGTTGCGTCACAGGAGTTGAGAACGGCCGTTGTGTTCCAATCGCAGAGGGCTATCCATGTTCAACAAGTGCCTATGCTTTTTTGCGACGGCAACGCCTCAATGGATTCAGCCAGCTGGTCAGATTTGTGGAGACAAGAGCCGTCAATTGCACTTGTTTCTTTCGAGCTTGTCGTACGCATCTGAGGCATTCATATTCGTAAGGGCCTGTGGCAGTCGAGGCCCTGGGAAGCATGACGCCTCACAAATCGCACGAGCAAGCCACCCGACCAAGCTCGCGAGCGCCCCCAGCTAATGCACCGCGACGGTGGTCCGTCAGCCCCTCAGCCCTACAAGTCCATTGCCAGGATCAGGCTCCCTTCCAACTGTGACCGGGGGACCCTTTGTTTACCTAGTGGCGGATCCCCCCCCCTTTGGTTAGCCCGCCCTCCCGAGCCTACCGAAGCCCGCCTTTCATAGGGCAGAAGGTGAGCCAGTGCAGGACTCCGCCGCTAATGAACGGGCAGCTCGACAGTTGTTACGAGCTTGGCTGCTTGCGAGAGTTCGTTGCGAGGCTTGAAGCTGATGGGGGAGCAGACGGTGGGAGATGGAGATGCCGGCATGTATGTAATAAGATGATAGAGTCGTATTCCCAGGAGAGAACCAGTCGCACCGCCGAGAGACGGGGCCTTGCTTAGTCGTTCGGGAAGAAGGGTCTGGGACGAGAGCAATTACCGGCAGATAAACACCCGCCTCGGCAACCTTTGCTGGGCTATGGAATCAACGCCGTCCAGAGCCACACCACTCGCACCAACCAACAGATCAACTTCCAGCCGTGGTTTCCCCGCAGGTATCTGACGTTGCCGAAGGTTGGTCCAAACCTGGCGCGCACGGCACCGTCAGCGTCGGTTCGGCAGTTGGTTCTGGGGGCTCAAGAATTGCCTCACCTCCCCGATCAAGCAAAGATGATAACCCGGACGGCGACGGACAGGAGAGCAAGGTTTTCGGTGGTTTCACCGTCCGAACTAGGCGGGATCGTCGAGAGAGCGACTGAGAGTGTTGAGAGTCCGACAGAGCGGAGAGGAGGCGTCAAGGGCCAAGACGCTGCGCCACACTCGGCCCCAAGCCAGGGCGGACGCTAGACAGCGGTACAAAAGCATGTTTGGGGTAGGCGCAACCCAAGGGGAGGAGGAAACAGCACAGGCGTGGACCTGCCGTTGTTGGTACGAACAAGCGAGCCGAGGCAGGTACGTACCGGCATACGAACCTTAGGTTCCAGTTGAAGTGCCGGGCGGAGAGAAACAGAGGCATCCGTACCTGCCAGGCGAAGAGAGGATATTTTCAACAAGACCTTGGCTTCACATTTCATCGCCCCCGAGGAGCAAATGAACCCCAGCCACCCTGGCAGCATCCAAGGCTGCCGTCCATCGTTCGTCCTCAACCCATCCACGCCACTTGCATGCCGCCGTCGACCAGTCCGCCCAACGCCAAGCATCCCAGAGTCCTCATGCCAACGGCTGGCCGCCGGTCATGTAGGGCTGGATTTAAGTGTCGATGAGAGGGCTGCAGCAGCTCGCCTTCTTACCAAAAGGAGTATCTACTTCGCGCTTTGGGGGCCGTCCATTTGGGACCCGATGAGGACACGAGAGAATGCAAAGTTTATTCGTAAGGCAAAGATACTGACACGCGGGCACCGGCAGAAGCAAACCGCCACTCCACATCGCAACAACATATCCGTTGAACGATTGCGCGACTCTCCATTTGTGAATGGTTCATTGCATTCGAGTGGAGGCAGAAGATGCATGCCGGTTGATGACTCGCCTCAAACCTCTCCCTCGACGCTCACATCACGGCTTTTCATTTTTTTTTTCTGCCTCAAAACTAAAGTCCCACCCACCTCTCCACCCTTGTGCCTCGTTACTCTCGCGTCTCCTTGCCCGGTCCGGTGCTCGAGAATGTCGTCTCCCCGTCTTTCGCCCGGCAATGTGGACCGCCATTGGAGACTATCGATCCCTCACCTCGGTACCCATTACGAATCCCCTCAGCCCTGCTCAAGTCCGTTCATGGGCCATCTGTCACCACGAGAGACTATGAGCAATGATGCCGTCGCAGCTGTCGTCATGATGATCTACCATGTGGCATTGAGGCATTATACGCAGGGCTTACACGGCTGTTTTGAAGCCCGGTCTAGTTTGCGGCCTTAAAATCAACTGCCGAGCCACGGCAAGCTGCCTCAATCAGAACCTTGGCCACCAACACCCTTTCATTACGAGTCAGAATATCCGTACCAAACAAGCAAATCAGCTTGTTTCAGGAGGGGTGCAAACCTACATACAGGCGACAAGGCTCTCAGCCCACTGTATCCGTATCCACCAGAGGGACCTTCTCCGCCGCAGCCCACGCGTCCTTGCGTACGTTCCGCGGAGATCGAGCCTTGGTCACTCATTTGCAACTGAGATAATGTGGCGGCAACAGGGCATTCGCCTCTGGCAGGCAACTCAGCCGGTCTACACCAGTTGTCTCAAAGCTTGGATGTATTGCGCAAAACACTCGTCTTCTTACTGCGCCGCCAGCGATGGTGTCTCCAGTGAGTTGACCCCCCCATGGAACGAACCCGACAGCCGAGCCCTTGACAAGTGCGAGATCCCCTGATCTCAACCCCTATCCCTTGACCAGGAGGGCAAAGGCCGGAGCCCACAAATTCAGAAACCCGTTCGAGCCTCGGGGGAATTATTGGTTCCGTGTGTTTGCATCATATCAGGCACATGCCAAGTTGATGATGGGATGGTGTTGCGAACAATATCCGGATATCCGGTCGCCTCCCGATTTTTAGGTGCTTACGCCGAGCAGTTCGGGTTCGGGTTCGGTCTCCTCTTGCGGCAAAGCCAGGGCCGCCGTCTCAAACTGGAGCCACACTTGGAGAACCATTGCCCTTGGGCTCATGGACTGTATCGAGCAAGTGACAAGCCGAGCATGCCGGTGTCAGTGTTTGCGGATTGGAATTCCCCGTCATTCCTTTACGGTGAGACACTCAAATCTAGACATTCGCAGGACCTCTCGGCACCGAAGATCGTCGGCCCCATGCCCCCATCATACTATTGATTAGGCTCATCACCGCCTTGCCGAGTGTTGCAGTCGCCGGTGCTCACAGAATAGAAGCAAGGGAGGATGTCTCGATGTGTTGCCCACCGATGACTGACAGCATGCGAGGGCTCGCTTCCAAGGAACAGAGTAGCATACACCCCTCCATTTCGAGGCCCAACCAAGATTCGGAGTTGGATACGAGACTCATCAATGCGCCATGAAAATTCAGATCTGACTCAAGTTTGCTGGCCGTGACAATGCAACGTTGGCGGGGCTCGAGATGTCTTGACAGGCTCTCCACGAGTCTCAGGACCTGCAGTGGCTGCAGCGCGGCGATCTTGACTTGCTCGCAGCTTTGTCATCGGAGCTTTCTATTCTTGTTTACGGGAAAAAGGTGCATGGAAATTCCCACACAGCGGCGACGACGTACGTATCATGTCACGAGCTTGGGTGGAAGATCAGGGTGTTTTCAGCTCAGGCTTCCCAGGGCCACGCTGCAAGTCAAGGCCGTATCGGGAACGCGGTCCATCTTTTACCGTTGTCGGTCGCTCAGCCACTAGATTGACGAAGCACCATGCCCAGGGGTCGATCGGTGATGCTGTCCCTGTTTGGATGCCTTGGACGAGGGCAAATCCTGTCCTTACAGGGCTGGCTCAGAGATGGCAGCGCGTGGCACGTGTTGCCGAGGAATGAGAGGTCAAGGATGGACCGGACGGTGGCTTGTTTGACGGCCAATGTCGCGTTGAAAATGAAATGTCACGCAGCTAGTGGTTCGAGGCCGAAATGGCCAACCGTGGTCCCCTCAGATGCATCGCACCACGCAACCTTTGGCCTGTAGATTCGGATTTAGGGCCACAAAACGACACAACCGCGCATCCCACACTCTAATGACCACGTCCGGCCGGTCCAGGAGACGTCACCGGCGCCGACACCGACGCGCCATCACCGAGCGGGATGTGGGACGAGAAGGCCCGTTAGTTGTGTGGCTTCCAACGCAACGGGCCCAAGGACAAACGAAGTCTAGGAGATGGCCGAATGATTAAACATGTCTCTTGGGAGCGAGCTTGATTGGGCTCGTCCGTCTCACAGGGTATTGTTCGTGGCAAGGTTTGGAGTCATGGTCACAGCCATGCGTTCCATCCAATTGCTGACGCACTTGAGGCTTCGAGCCCTACGGACTCCGGACCACGGACGATGGTGCCCACCCCCATGAGGATCGCCGGCTATGGATGCTTGGGAGGCGCTAGAATCAGTTCATCGAAGCACAGAGGCGGTTTTACTCTGTCGCAGTGGGAGTGGAGAATCGGCTCTTTTGCTTCAGGGTGAAATGTTTGTCTCCAGCTGTCGTATTCAGGTCGGGGGCTTACAACGGGAGGTTTGTTTTGCCTGAGTGTCATGGACGTGCCGCGAAAGTCGTCTGGACAAGAGAAAAAGCACTATCGACCTGACTCAATATCGACGAAGCCCAATGAGGAATCACGTCCTTCTCAAACGAGTCAAGAGGGACCGCTCCTTGCGAAGGAACATTTCTTGGCGGCAAGGTACTTTCCTGATGCCGCAGGCAAGGTACCCAAGGGCGGGACGGTGCGGGAGATCGAGATGGGCTTGTCAATGTCAAATGGGGGCTGCGGAACGCGCGTCCTTTTTGACGGAACTAACTATTCGTCCCAAGAATGCGCGACTTGGGAGCTCGCCTCGAAGCCATCAGCTTAGGCATCTTGGAAGCGGAATAGGGGCGACGCTATCGATGTCTGGAGGGCTGGGCGGTGGAGAATTGGGATTAGAGACGACGGCAAAAGGAGCGTTTTGGGTTTCTCTTGGTGGAGTTTTCTTTTTCAGCCTTTGCCCTTCAGCCAACGTTGCCAATGGCAAGCCCGTCCCGTGTTCACTCGAGGTTAAGGGGGGGTGGGAGTGTATCGGCCAAGTTTTGCTGGCGGAGGGGGGGGCGCGAACAGCCCTACCGAAGAAGACGGGACGACGCTATGCAAGATGATGAAGGCATTCTGCTCCCTACCGGGAGAACCCCACAGGATGCCTCGGCCGCGTTGTCCCCCCTGCTGGCCCCGAGGAGTCCGGGCGACGTGAGTCTTCCGGTAGACGGACGGCCCCCAGCTGTTGTGGCGGCGGCGACGGGCCCGGCTCCCCCCCGACTACGGTGACCCAGACAGCCGGGACGGGGGATTGGGCTCCTTGGATCGATGTCAATAGTGATTGGTTTGATGAGGGTGGGAAATGCGGTAGCGAAGGTGAGGCTGTGCAACTACTGCCCGGAAGAGCTTCATTTCCAGATGTCCAACCCGCCACCACGACCACACCCCCCCCCCCTCTTAGAGACGTCTCGGACGGGATGATAGGAGGAGATGTGCTTGCTTTGTGGGAAAATGAAATAACGAAAAACGTCACACGAGCCGCCTTGTTTAGGGCCGTCTCAGGGACGAAGGGGGCATCCAATCAGCACCGCAGACATACGATGGACTGAGAGTCCAAGCCCGGTGGTTTCTCAACCTGGGCAAGCTTGGTTGAGAATCGTGTGGGGAGGATGGATTCCACATCACAAGGATCGCTCCACGAAAGGGCCCGTGTTGGTCGTGGGTGTTGGTTCCGCTGGACCATTTGGCATCGATTTTGTGCCACCGGGGGGGGGCTCTTGGTCAGCCTTGGTCAGCCAGCCGCAAAGTCGGCTTGGTTTGGTTTGCCGTTCTGGCAGCTCAACTACACGAGAGACGCGCCCATTCACGCATTCGGTGCATCACGAGACGGGCGCCCTTTTGTCCCCGCCTCGCTGGGAATGTCAATGTGGCAAGGATGAGGAGACGAGCTCGGGCGATTGGGAACGCCCGCAGTCCGAAGACTTTTTGTCTTGTTCAACGACGGGATGCAAGAGGGAGGGAGATGGATCAAAAAGTTCCCGTCCTGCCCAGGTCCGCCAACCACTTGAGAGCATTCTTGGCGACGTGCAGCGCGGCAGGCGGCGTTGCATCTGTCTCACGGAGATGTTGGACAGCTTTTCTTGCTGCAAGGGGGGGGCTTGGGTTTGCCTCGTTGCTTGTTGGGTTGGTCGAAGCCCGAACCCCTTCCTTGTTGAGGGCGACGATGGCGGTAGATCAAGACACGCCCCCTCTTCCCTTGGTCTCGAGGCAGAAGATTGAGGGTAGAAAAGGATGGACAAGAGATGCCGGTTGCATGTCGTATTTTGAGACACGAGAAACAAGACACAGACGTACGAAGGCACCATGCACCACGCACACGCACGCACACACGCATACGCACACGCAACGCACGGCACAGAGAGGATCTTTGTTGGGAAGCCGTGTTGGTTTCTAACAAAAGAAGGGGGGAAAAACAGGGACTCTCTCAGGTTCTTCAGGTCGGCCATTCCCTGTCTGGGCTGGTGAAATGCACACAAACATGGCTGTCACATCCGACTCGTCTCGTCCTGCGAGATGCCCTTGTTCCCTTTTTTTTGTTTAGCCATTAGTTCCTGAGACTATTGGGGGCATTTTGCAAAAGGGAAGCCCAAAAAAACAAAAAGGATCAAGAAGAAGCAGGGGTGTCTGGTGGAGGCATACGAGAGAGGCATGCCAAGATGCGATGCGTGTTACAGGCTGGTGTCGCAGATTGACAGATTGACGCGGCAAGGCAAATGGGGGAGGGCCAGGGCTGGACAGGGCTGGAGCTGGGAATGGGAATGGGAACGGGATGGAATAGGCGTGGCGTTGAAGGGAGGGAGATTGGAGAGAGGCGACTGGAGGGAGGGAAATTGATGAGCCAGAGCCCAGACCTGGCGGTTCAGCACACGACGTCGTCAAGTGTCTTGGACGCAATGGAGAATGGTCCAGCTGCCTCCGCATGCAGGCTGACAATATCTGGACATGGCGGCTGAAAGAGCAGAAGCAACGACGTGTGCCGGCCCGTTGTAGGGCTGGGCGGCCTCAGAAGACGATGTCATGGCGCACTGAGGTCCATCCAGTCCAGGCCGTTGCCAATCTGAAACGCGGGCGGCGATATCGTCGGCCGAGAGAGTCGAGGCGAGGCCTCTCTGGAGGGGATCGGCGGGCGGCTTTCAGAGGGCCGCCAAAGGTGGAAAACATTCCGATGGCGCCGGCGGCAGATGGAGGAGGGACGTCACTGAGGGAGAGGCAAAGGAGAGCTAGCCAACGGATTATTAATTGGTGACATTCTTGGGGGATATGACATTTCCTCAAAGAAGCAGGCAAAAATGAAGCAAGAAGCCCAGCAAGCAATATTGCCGGCATCGCCAGGGCGTGTCCGTCTTGGAAACGGACGCGCTCCACGCCCTCCCCAAATATAGTACTCTTCGAGAAGTGTTCCCGAAGCCTTCCTTTCCAGGCACCCGAGAGAGCCCAGTCAAAAGAGGGAGGAGGGAGGAGAGCCAAGGGGGGGTGGTGGTGGTCGCTGGTGGATCAGCCTCGGCTTCTTGTCCACGCAATCCAAATCCATGCCATTAACTGCCATTATTGCTTTGTGAGGCGAGTTACAAGAGATGGGCTGCGTATAGCCGTATAGCGCATTTGGGGGGCGACGGGCTGCTGGGCTCACTTCGGTGCTTATGCGGATACTCTTGGCTGTTGGTTGATTGCCTATTGTTTCGGAGTGACATTTACAATGCCCATGTTTGGATGCCTTTCTCTCCTTCAATGCTCTTTCTTGCATCATTTGCATCATGCCCTCTTGCCCCCCCCTGGACTCTCTCCCGGCACAATCACATGCGAGCTCGATCCTCTCCAGATGGCTGATGAGATGACCGGGCCATCTCGGCCCAATTCCGCCGTCTGGTCCTGGAAGCCTTGCCATCGCTGCGGGTACCTGCCTTGGCACCTCGTATGCCCTTGGGGAGCAGGTCTCTTCAGCTTCTCACAACCCTCACCGTCCAATATTGGTCCCCGCCGCCCCCGTGCTGCGTTGGGCGGCTTCCCGTTACTATCCATGCAACCATCTCCGTGCCCGGATGAGGCTAGGTTCCTCCAACTCGAGGCCCGGACCTGGCTTATATCAAAGAAAGCAAAGCAAAGGCAGTCGTTCCCAATCATTTGTGGAGAGAGAGAGAGAGAGAGTCCTTCGCCCTGGGGGATATTGAAGACGGGGTTCTGTCAACTTTGTAAAGCGGTCCCCCCCTTACGTGATTGTCATTGCGGCGGGCGACGACGACTTTATTCCTCCGAGGGTTTCCTCATGCGGTATATGCGGATGGAGCCTCAGGAGAGCTCTGACGATCGGACCCTACATGGGACCATTTACTACACATGCAACACGCCGCCGAACCACGAGGCTGCTTCTCGAGGCAATAGCACCGTTCGCCTCCGCCGCACAGCCCGGCCAAAGTGTCGGGAGAGAGAAAGGACTCCGTCAGGCGTGTAGAACTCCCGATGTAAAAGAATTCCGGCTTGCGTCGATGCCAGGTCGTCGTAAATAACCGAGAGGCCTCCCCTCCCCTCACTACCCCCCGGCACCGAAGCAGACACTTATCGAACACTGCGGCGAGCTGCCTACGCAAACATGCTTCGCCAGTTTTCGCGCGCTCTCGTAAGACTCTGGGCGCATTCGTCACCGGCACAATGAATGGGCCCATTGATTGGAAACCTTCTCGAAATACGGCCGGCTGCCTGGTGAAGGGGAATCTCGAGAGGCGAGAAGGATTTTGGACAAGGAAGACAGGGAACAAGGGAAATAATTAGTAAGAGCGCCTTCTGAGCTTCCTAGTCCAGCATGACCACCGATGCGATTCCGAGAGGGAGGAATTTAGAAATAGCATTTGTATCAATGCGTGTTTCGAAATTGCGTGGTTGAAACCGAGAATCCCATTGTCAAATCTTTTGCCCTTTCTCTTTCTTTGCTGTGCCGCGTGCGGGCGCTATCTTTGTTCTAGAGTGCGGCGTCTTGACGATCCAACGTTTGCCCGGGGGGGCCTTCACTCTCAAGTGCCGTTGCACGACGACGACGACGACGACGACGACGACGACGACGCCTTCAGTCTTCACGGCACTTGAGCTTTGATCTGATTATAGAAGAATCCACTCCCGCGCACACATGTGCGGCGAATGCGTCAGCTCCCGTGGACCGGCAGGAACAACAGAGTTTCCATCAGACTATCGAGCAGAGAGGAGAGAGAGGAGGCTACGTAATGGGAATGGCGATGCCGAGACGGCCCTGGCCCTTGCCCCCTTGGCCTGCTCGGCCGCGGGATAATCTCCGTTGTGTGTTTCCTCTTCAGCACTGCAACGCTCAGTTGGTTACGCCCTCTCAGGCTCTCTCTCTCTCCCTCTGCCCTCTTTGTTTGACAGGGCTGGGGGGTCTCGTAAGGCGGACCCCACTCCTTCTTCTGGGAAACGTCGCCGCGGTGGCTTTTTTGCTCGGGGATGTTTTGACGCCCCCGTGGACGGTGGTGGTGGCCGGTAGGGCGAGGGGAGCATTGCGTGTGGGGAGTTGGGAGCCATCACCGATCAAAAAGAAAGGGTACAGGTCGGTGCGCCGTCTGTGTTTCCGGTGCGAAGGACTGTAACCCTCACGTCGCGCCCGAGAGGGATGAGAGGGGGGTGATGCCGAGGCAAAAGGTCCCAAGGGCCGGATTCCTTCCCCCGGGTGCGAGGGCTGAGGCAGGCTCCCTAACAGAGCCCGGGGCAAATCAATAATAAGCCTCTCCTCTCCTCGCTCTCGCAAACCACGCCCAAGAACGACCAAGCCTGACCATTGAGACGCGGAACCGCGGCGCCCCGAAGAGGGACAATGGTCCGCGAGAGGGGGGAAACGTCCCCACGTCCGTCCATGCCGAAGCACCTCCGGAGGAGCCGGTAGGGCTGGGGGGGCAAAGAAGCGTGTAGGCCCCCGTAGGGCCTTGGGTTCGAGCTTGTCCAACAGCTGCTTCTTTTGGGCAATGGCTTCGAGGCTTTACTTACAACGAGTGTGCTAAGGGGGGGGGGGTGTCGATGGTGAGGGCGGGGGAGGAGAAGGGCACTTTTGCATTTGATGGCCGAAATGAGAATGCTGTCGTGCTGGGGAGCTTCGGCAGACGGTGGTTTAGAGGATGATCCAAGAAGACGATTCTGCAAGGTACGCCTCGGTGCTTCTTCTCGCGTTCTTACAGCTAGTCTCGGTTGAGATTGTGTCGTCTCAGCCCTGGAAGCCTCTTCGCGGCCATCAGTATTCGTAATCTTCCATCGGGGGGCATTCGGTCCCTCGCCCGGATAGCTCGCTAGAAGCCAAGGGGGGCTTAGACATGGAAATGCCGTGTTTGTTGAGTAACGGCGAATGAGGCGCCGTTGTCGTGGTGGTTCAAGTTGGGCTTGACTAATGAACAACACTTCATTCCCGGATATCCGGGGGGGCGGCCAGGACGGAGGAGCAACTCCTTGGGCCCAATGACGTAGAACTCCGAGTTTGAGCAGATGTGAGCGCGCGGGTGGTGGTCTAGACGTTGGTAGAAAGGTGCACGCCTCGACGGACCCGTGGAGATGTGCGGGCGAGAGATTGGTAGACAACATTGAAACTAGCCTCGTCAATGCGTATTTGAGCAAGTCACGGTATAGCTACGTTAGGTCCTTTTTCCTTTGGGAAAGGTGTGAATAGGGACGAGCGGGCTTCGGCTATGATGCGACTTTGCTCCGCGGCTATGCCTCTCTGCAGGTTTGCGAAGGGGGGGTGTTTGTCTGGTGTTGAGGTAGAAGGGTGGTTCACGAGGCATCTGGTTGAGAAGATGTCCGTCAGTCGGCCTGTGTCCCTGATTTACGTGTCCGATACAGCTAAATTGTACATAGATGACAATTGAATGAAAGCTGTTGGAGTGCTTCTATAGGACATTGAATCTAGGGTGAATAGGTATGCTTGGTTTCCAACATTGCTCCTTAACATGGCCGCATTCTATCCAAGGTGAGCTCAATCAGGAGCAAGGAGTTCTCTACTTTAGTACTCATCTAATCTTCGCTCGAATACATTTTACAACCACTTTCTAGAGAACTTCTGGAGTGATGTCGAGTCCTGTTCTGTCGGTAGTGTTGAGCAAGAGCGTTACCCTACATGGCTTTTCCAGGCCTACCAAAGACAATAATCTGCATCTTCTAGACGATAATGAAGACAAGCAAAGGACGATAATCAGGAACGTTATACTCTTACATGGACTAGGCTAAGAATGTGTTCTCGTAGTTGTTGATGGATGAACCAGGCGCACATCGACTCCTAAAACTCCCAGTCCCCAGAGCTTCAATGCCTACATGATACGACCTCGTTGCATCGCCTCGAAAGCTCGTCTTCCCGCATCATCATGAATCGTATCTATCCACATGACCTCCTTGACCCTCCTCCGAACCTCGGCCCACGTCTGATCCCCCGTCAACTCCCTCATCGATTCCACCAGCCACGCCTCGCCGCCCTCGAAGACGCTGATGGACCCGACGAGCAGTAGCCACACCTTGACGTCCCCCAGGGCCGGGCTGCTCGCCCGCATCCCCTCCACCGCGCCGCGGAGCTGCCGCGCGAACACGTCGGACCGCATCTTGACGCCGGGGATCTGCAGGAACACGGTCGACTCGAAGGCCAGCAGGCCCAGGCGGACCGACTCCTCGAGCGGCCGCGCCTCGGCGTCGTAGTCGAGCAGCAGCAGCCGGTACTGGATCGACAGCATGACCTCCTGGAACAGCTCCGGCGCGAGCTTCCCGCGCCCCGGGATGAGCCGGTTCGCGACGCAGGCAAAGTCGCGCGCGTCGTTGAAGACGTTGCGCAGCTTGGGGTCCCAGCCGTCGACGAGGCTCTGCAACGCCGGCGGCGAGGACCGCGTGTAGGCGACGGAGCTGTCGCGGAGGGCCGTTTCGAGAAAGGGGTCCCAGGAGACGTTGCCGCCGTACATGTCGGGCTTGGAGCCGTACTTGATGGACCATCCCAGGTCGACGCTGGCACCCGTTTATCGTCAGCACCTCTTCGACCAAGACGAGGAAACGAGGGAGAAGGCGTACCGGCAGAGCTTCACCTGCAACTGCCGATTATTGTGAAAGCCCCTCAACCCCCCGCGCAGCCTGACCATCTGCTTCAGCCCCCGCACGTGAGCCTCAAAGGCCTCCGTGTCGCCCGCCGCGTCGGCCACAATGGCGAGGGAAATCACGGCCGACGCCGTCGTGTCCCGCAGCTGCCGCTCGGCGTCGTCGAGGTTCGCCCGCAGCGTCCGGATCGTGCGCCGGAGGTACATGCGGGTGCGCGGCGAGAAGCCGTGCGACCAGGGAGCCGCCGTCGGGCCGGCGGCGCGGGCCTCCGAGTCCTGCATGGCGAGGAGGTCCTGGAAGGCGCTGACCATGAAGAAGACGGCGTGGAGGTAGCCGGCGTCTTCGAGGAGCCAGCGGAACCAGCAGACCTTTGTGGGATCGGTGGCGAAGCACCACTCGACGGGGTACATTGTTTCCTTGATGGTGGTCAGGACTGGGGGTGTTAGCAGGAGCGTGTGCACGATGGAGAAGGGAGAGAAGGGATACATCGGAAGATGAGGTATCGCGACGTGTCGTCTAGGGGGCTGGAGAAACTAAACAGCTTCAAGTCGCAGGGCACCCGAAAGAGCCCGGGGAGGCACCGAAACTGGATGAAGGTGTCGGCAGTCCTGCCGCGATACGGCTCCCAGCCGGCTTCCGCATGAGCCAACGCGACGTCGCCCCGACGAGACTCTGGCACCGAGCGATCCCTCTTCGCCGCGGCTTCCCTTTGCTGCGTGCTGCTGCCGTGCCGCTTCGTGTTCTTGCCGCGCATGACATGGCTGCGGATGAACTTGCGGGCGTCGGGGTCGGGTTTCCCCACGGGGCCCGAGGAGACGAACTCGAAGGTTTTGGCTGCGAGGTGTGAGAGGATTTTCTGGACAAAAGACTGGTAGAGAAACGTACGCGCGGTGGCAGCTGCAGATGCCGGGGTCCTCCTCCTGGTCTGCTTCCGGCCGGGGCGACCTTCTCGCGCCTGGCGAGTCGGAGCTGCAAAGAACGGTTCCAGCATGATCTTTGCCTTTGAAATCGACGGCGAAGAAAAGAAGGTGATTGCTTTCCCCTTGAGGAAAACAATCGTTCTTCATATGTCCTCGGAGCTGGGGCCGTCTCAATGCCGGTAACCCCGGGTCCGGAGCGGGTCCCGGCGTCACCTCGAGAAGACGATTGTTTTCCTATTCGGGTAAGGTGGCCAACTGTCATGAGATTGCATCTGGAGTGAGGGGAGCTGAAGGACACCGTCTTCATGACGCCTTGGGATTGTTTCCCTAAAGGAGCTGGCTGGCCCAGGTCAAGGACACAAGCGTCGGAGAATGAGCTGAGCCGTCTGTGGCGATGGAGGCGTCGCGACTCTTGGCGTATTGGGATGTCGATGTTCTGTAAAAAACTAAGGACAGAGATATAATGGCCATGGAACCCCAAGTCGATCAAGAAGAGCCATATAGACATCTCCAAACCATTTACTTGCATCGTTGAACCAATCCAACCGTCGCCATGTCACCCAAGTCTCTCGACCTCGAACCGCGGCCCTACCGCTTCTTCCACTCCCAGTTCGCAAAGTACCAGCCCATCCCCAAGGACACGTCCCTCGCCGGCCAGACGGCCATCGTCACCGGTGCAAACGCCGGCATCGGCCTCTGCTGCGCCGAGACGCTCGTCGGCCTGGGCCTCTCGCACCTGATCCTCGGCGTGCGAACCGTGTCCAAGGGCGAGGCCGTCGCCGGCAAACTCCGGCAGAAGCACCCCGGGGCCAAGGTCGACGTGTGGCAGGTCGACATGCTCGAGTACAAGAGCGTGCGGGCCTTTGCCGCAAGGTGCGAGTCGCTGGCCCGCATCGACTTTGTCATCCTCAACGCCGGCGTCGTCGAGTCCAAGTTCAAGCTCGGCGCCCACGGCCACGAGAACATGATGCAGGTCAACTACTACTCCACGGTCCTCCTCACCTTTCTCCTGCTGCCCACGCTGAAGCAAAGGGCTCCCCCGGGACAGCCTGGCCGCTTGACCATTGTCAACTCGGGCACGTCGCAGGTGCCGACCTTTCCCAACGCGCGGGACGATCCCTTCTTGCCCTTTTACGACTCGGAAGCCAACTTTAGCCTGGCTGAGTCGTACGCCTACACCAAGACCATTGCCCACTTTTGGATCCTCGGGCTGGAGGAGCGCGTGAGCGCCGACGACGTTGTGGTCAACCTGGTTGATCCGGGGCTGGTCAAGGGGTCCGACTTGCACCGCAACGGCAGCTTCATTCTCCGGGCTGTATTCGGCGTGGTCAAGTCGTTGCTTGCGCGTACCCTCGAGCAGGGCGTAAGCACCTACATCGATGCTGCCGTTGTTCGAGGCAAGGAGACCCACGGGAGCTATCTCATGGACTGGAGGATTCACCCGTAAGTACATGTCATCGTCCATCTCTGGTGGCTCTGCCCAGACAGGGACTAACACAAGTGCAGATACAACATGGTGGTGTATAAACCGGAGGGCGAAGGCATGAAAGAACGCATCTGGAAAGAAACGCTGGCTGAGCTGTCGTTTGTGGATGTTGAAGGCATTCTGGCCTCGTTATCCAAGTGAAGTTCAGAGGGTAGTTGCGGATGGGCGGGTCTTGGTGATTAGCATGTTTGCTTGCATTTGCACCTCTTTTTATTAATAAGTCATCTTGTTCTAAGAAGGAAGATCTATCTATGATCTGCGGATTAGCGCTATGAAGGAAGGGAGTGGTCAATCATAGTTGACCCTTGCCCAGGTACTCGATCGGATCTCAATTAATGGTAGGAATGCTCAAGGCAGATTCCATTCAAGCCGGTTATATCTGGACGTCATGTGTTCGTCTATTCGGGAATCGGACGCTTCGGACAGCGGATGAATCGGTTTCATGCCAGGGCCTGGCCCCCCACGACTCGCGCAAGAGACTCGCTGCTGAGAGCCACGTGTCTCGGAACATGGATGTCAGTGGCCGAGAAAGTACAGATGCACCGGCTCGGTGGGTTGTGTTCGTACTCGAATCTATTCGCAATGGTCTCGGCGGATCATACAATCGAATAGACGAGATGGGCACTGAGCGGTGGCCGTGATATTGATGGAGGAGGACGACGAGGACCAACAAAGCACATGCAAACATGGCTTCGCAACGTCACACCGGCATTTGTTGGCCGTCGACAAGGATCTGGGGGGATGCCCCAGCGCCCAGCGGCCGAGATGCGGCTCGTCGGCAGCCAAGAAAACGAAAAGAAGCCCCAATGCTTCTGTGCGACCCCGAAACCACGCAGCCGTCGCAGGGAGTCGCGACGGATGGGGCATGGAAGCAATGCCGCTTTACCGCCGCCTCGGGCTGAATGAGAGCCCGAGTTGCCGTCAAGGGATGGATTTGGGCACGAATGACGTTGATGGTGTCGCCGATTTGAAACGACGGCTTTGAGCCTCATCTCATGAGCATCTCGATTCTGGGAAAGAGTCGCAGATGGGGTTATATCAGTAAAGGCAATGCCATGGTTTGGCGCTGGTCTTGTGTCAACTGGCTGGCCTTCACATCCAGATGCCGGAATAAACAAATGCCGGCCGCACCAGCTCCTCAAGCGGCGACGATGCTAAGCTTCTTCCCGCCAAGCGCATAGATTTTGACACGGCCTGGGCTTGGACGATCACGCCGTTGCGGTGCCGTCTGTTCCGAGAGAATGGGGAGCAGAAGGGAAGAACAGATGGATACATCATGATGCAAGGCTCGTACGCGCAATATGAATTGTCGACAGACGAGGACTGCATTTGCATTGCCATCTCCGTATGATTCTCGGCGCCCGTCAAGTCATGGATCCACGGGCTTCAACGATGCGGCGACGCCGGTCTCTCAGAGCTTGTTCCTCGTTGTCTTGGCTGAGCCGCGAAAGCCAAGACTCTGATCAAAGGTGGCTCCGGGGTTAATTGGTGAGTGACGGATTGGGAGACGACGATTCGCAGTTGAGCAGAAGAACGAGGATAGACCAGATCCGGGGATGGTCTAGGATCATCGTGTAACCCGTCTTGAAGCATCAAGATTCATCATGACATAATCGCGCGAGTGAATAATTTGCCTTTTCACTTTCCTTCCTTTTCCCTTTTGCTTGAAGCCCAACGGTAAGTCCGTCCGGCTTACGGATACTCAGGTACGTATCGTCGTTCCTCCCAAACGCGGCCAGACCACTGGGTCCAAAAAAAGCCACCAAGCCTGAGAAGCCGTGTTTGCCGTTCTGTGCGGGTGCGACCACGCTATGTGCGACGCACAGTAACGCACTACGGCTTCCTCGTTCCGAGCTGGGGATTGCCCTCTGAGAGAAATCTGGCAGCCCAGCTATCGATAGAGACGTGCTTGACAGAGGACGAAAGGTGTTTCAACAATGGGATATGACTTGTTGGAAAGGAAGGCCTCGTAAAGCAGAAATCAACATCTTGAATGATTCAAGCTGTTCCTGACGCCTTCCTGCAAGCCACCGTCATTCCTTCCTTCTTCTGTCTTGCTTCCAAAGGCCCATCTGCTCCGCGCCTTCCCACTTTTCTCGCCCGCTGCAGCACAGTCCACTGTCGCTGCCGTGTTGCTGTCGGGTCGCTGTTGCTGTCGCTGTTACTTCGCTGTCGCTGTCGCTGTCGCTGTCACTTGCACCTGCCTGGTCCCAGCCCAGGTCCTTCCCGCTGCGTTGCCGCTGCCGCTCTGCCGTCCTGCCTGCTTGACTCGACTCCATCCAAACCAACCAAAGCCACGAATCTTCTGGACTGGATGATACGAGCACCTCCATTCTCCTTCCACTGCCGAAAATCCGATCCACGTCCTTTGGCCTTTGACTTTCGTCTGCTCTCGTGAGGCTCGCCCCGTCTTTGCCGATCTCAGCCCGTCCCTCGCCGCCATTGCGCGAGACACGGCAACGACAAACCGCACCGCTACCGCTGAAGTACCAAGTACAGCCTCGCCCCAGCGCCGTTGTCCTAAAACACCACGCTCCGCCCACTCACGACGCACCCCGACCTCTCTTCATCTTCGCTCTCTTCGCGCTCACTCCTTGTGTCCCACCAGATAGTCGCTCGATTCGCTTCCGATCCCTCTTGCGACCACTCGACCGGCGACTTTATTCATCGGTGCCACTCATCGATTGACTTCACGTCGCCGCCACGAACCCAGACGACAAAAGCGCTCGCTCCGCATCCGCTCCGTCGTTGCCACCCTCGTTACGCCCTTTCTCGGTCGATCGCCTCACCACGCGCACCCATCCCATTCGAAGCCTGACTGGCGCAACGCCTAAAAGTCGATCTGGAGTAACGAAGCCATCACCATCCATCAGGCCCCGTGGCCATGACGGAGAAGACGGTTCCCGGTGGGGTGTCGGACGTTCCTCTTGAGCCTCTCCGGCGCCCGGAATCCGTTCATACCACGAGGAGTACGAGGACGTCCAATGACGGAGCTTCTGATTATAATGAGGTAAATACAGTTTCCCTCCCAAACGCCTTGACCTCGCAATCGTCCGAGGTCCGCTGCTAATGATTGGCCAGTCCTTCTCCTACGATGAAGATGATTTGGGCGATTACCACACGACCGAGCAGGACCTTCACGTCACGGAGGACGACCTGCTGGAGGCCCGCGAGCTCGCCTCCAAGTATACTCTCGACGAAGTCCGAGACATCATGACGCGTGTCCACCGAATCCACGAAAACGACCCCAACTTTCCCTTGTCCGTCATCGAAAAGATCAAGGCGTTTCTCGACAACGACGACCTCTTTGCCAACCCCGAGAAGCACGAGAATCTTGTCCAGGAGATGAAACTGGAGTCGGCCCTCATTACGAATAACAGTCCCTATGCCGAAGTCCGAGCCGTCGTCAGCAACAAGGACGATGTGAGCGCCCCTTGTTCCACCATTCGCAGCTGGCTCATTGGCCTCGCCTTTTCGGTTCTCCTGGCTTTTACGAACCAGCTCTTCGATATTCGACAGCCTGCCATTCGCATCATGGCCAACGTTGCCCAGTTGTTGGCATATCCCATTGGCAAAGGCTGCGAGCGTTGGTTACCAGATGTGGGCTTCACAGTGCTTGGCATCCGCCACTCTCTCAACCCAGGACCCTTTTCCAAGAAGGAGCACATGCTCATCACCATTATGGCAAACGTAGCATACAACACCCCCTACACCAACTACATCATCTGGGTCCAATATCTGCCACAATACTTTGACCAGCCATATGCGTCTCACTTTGCCTATCAGATTCTGATTGCGCTGAGCACCAACTTTATTGGTTATGGCATGGCCGGAATATGCCGTCGTTTTCTCGTCTACCCTTCCTATTGCGTCTGGCCGGCATCGCTTGTCACCATTGCTCTCAACTCGGCCTTCCACAACGATATCAACACACCCGTCGAGGGCCCGTTTGGCAAGATTTGGCGCATCTCGAGGCTCAAGTTTTTCTACTTGATGTTTGGTGCCATGTTCATCTGGTTTTGGTTCCCCAACTACATCTGGACGTCGCTCTCCAACTTCAACTGGATTACCTGGATTGCCCCCTATCACCGCGACCTCAACACAATCACCGGCTCCAACAACGGCCTCGGCGTCAATCCCTTCCCCACATTCGACTGGAACGTCTTGTTGTGGGATTCTGCCGATCCCCTCATGGTGCCTTTCTTCAGTACCTTTAACCGTTTTATTGGCGTCTTCATCTCTTTCTGGGTCGTCCTCGGTTTCTGGTACGGCAACCTCTACGACACTGGCTATCTTCCTATCAACACTAACCGGGTCTATGATCACTTTGGGAACCTCTACAATGTCTCCCGCGCCATCAACGACCGGGGGCTGTTCGACGAGGACAAATACGCTGCCTATTCTCCCCCGTTCCTCGGTGCCGGCAACGTGGTCATCTACATGTTCTTTTTTGGCATCTACACATCGACCTTGACATATGCCGTGCTCTATCATCGCCGCGAAATCGTCACGGGATTCAAGGGCATCTGGAACAGCATGCGAAAGAAGGGCCCCACGCACAACGACGAGACACATGACCTCGACGTCCACACACGGTTGATGAAGGCGTATCGCGAGGTTCCCGAGTGGTGGTACATGGTTTGTCTTGTTCTCGCCATTGTGTGCGGCATCTCTGGGATTGCCGGTTGGGAAACGCATACGTCGCCTGGCGTCATCTTCTACGGCCTGGCTCTCTGCATCGTCTTTGTCATCCCCGTGGGCATCATCAAGGCGATGACGGGAATCGAGGTGACGCTCAACGTCCTCGCCGAGTTTATCGGAGGATCCTGGGTGGAAGGCAATGCCCTGGCGATGAATTATTTCAAGTCGTTTGGTTACGTGACTTGCGCACACGCCGTCATGTTTTCCAACGACCTGAAGCTTGCCCACTACGTCAAGATTCCGCCTCGGCACACGTTTGCTGCGCAAATCGTGGCAACCTTTATCAGCACCTTTATCTGCGTCGGAGTGCTCAACTTCCAGATGACCAGCATCGAAGACGTGTGTACAGAGGACGCCATGTTCAAGCTGACGTGCCCCGGCGTCAACACGTTTTTTACGGCGTCGGTCCTGTGGGGAACGGTTGGCCCTAGGAAGATCTGGGGACACAACGGACAGTACAGCGAGACGTTGGTCGGGTTCCCTCTTGGCATTGCCGTGGTGTTTTTGGTCTGGGGCCTCAACAAGAAGTTTCCCAAGTGGAAGTGGACTCGGCAGATCCATCCGGTGGCCATTATGTACGGAGGCATCGTGTGGGCGCCTTACAACATGTCGTACGTGTGGCCATCGGTGCCGATTGCGTACTTTTCGTGGATATATCTCAAGTCACGCTTCCTCGGCTTGTGGTCCAAGGTAAGTCTCTAGGATTGTATAGGGGACAGCGCTAACATGGCACAGTACAACTTTGTGCTCTCGGCCGCCTGGTCATGCGGCATTGCGATTTCCGGCATCATCATCTTCTTCTCATTACAATACAACGGCAACGAGCTGAACTGGTGGGGGAACGATGTGACATACCAAGGTTGCGAAGAGGACGCTTGCCCGTTCAAGACGCTCGCGCCTGGAGAGTACTTTGGACCTCGAATCGGCGACTTTTCGTAGTGGCTGGCCGACTGGCACGTACAAGAGATGATAATGACGGCGTGTTTGCATTTACAGGGAGCGGATTGGAAATTTATACCCACGGACAGGATAGACTAGTCGACAGATGGACAACTGGATAGAAAATATTGAATTTTTGAAATCCGAAGCGGATGGATGTGTGAAATGCGTGCGCCGTCTAGATTCCGTTCTAGATATGCTCCTAATGAGAGGTATCATTATCATTACCAACCTGAACGCCGTCCGGGTTCCAAAAGGCTAACTACTATGTACTATAGAAAGAAGAGTATTACAGGGCGAGCTTGGAAATGGAGCGGAAGCCTCGCGGAGACAAGGGCCTGGCCTTGTCGAGGAGGGCTCCCCACATGGAGCGGTGCTCGTCGTTGGTGGTGGGCGAGATGGGGCTCACGTCGTCGACGGCCTCTTCGAGGATGGTGTCGATGGTCAGGTCGGAGCTGCTGCTGTTCTTGCGCCTGGGGAGCGTCATGAGCATGGCGATGGATTCCACGTCCATCAGCTCGGGGATGGCGGAGATGCGGACGGGAGGAGGAGAGGCGGGGCGAGGCGGCGGCGACGGGTGGGCGACGGGGGAGGTGTCCTTGGCCCGTTTCCGGCCCATGCCCAGGGCGCGCATGCTGGCCTTGCTCTTCTCGCCGCGCAGGATGCGGATGCTGTTGCGCCAGTGCGAGGGCGGCGAGGGACCGGCGCTGGTGCGGGGACGGCGGCTGCTGGTGGCGTTGATGGACGAGGTGCTGGGGGCGGAGCGGAGGGCCGTCTTGGGGCGGGGGAGCGGGAGGTCGAGGGCGCCCGACTCGCGCAGGTGGCGGGCGACGAACTCGAGCTGGGCGTGGGCCGTCGGGTGCTCGAGCACGTCCTCGGCGGAAAAGGCGACGGCGTCGACGCCCTTGAGGGGCAGCTTGGGGATGCGGGCGGAGAGGGCCCTGGCGAGGAGGTGGGCGGCGAGGGGGGAGGCGCCGGGGCGGTCGAAGAAGGGGGTCTGGTTGGGGGGGCGGGCGTCGGGGGGGAGGCCCGGGGCGGGGGGCTTGACGGCGTCTCGCCAGGCGTCGGCGATGGCGGCCTCGAGCTGGCGGCGCGGCTCGGGGAGGAGCAGGTCGTCGAGGGGGATCTTGGGGGCCGGTTCGAGGGCGGCGGCGGCCGGGGCGGGCAGCGGCACCTTGCGATCGGAGCGGCGGATCTCGTCAGCCGACTGCAGCATGGGCTGGGTGAGGGTGTGGCGGTGGGTGAGCGTCTCGAGGGCGGCGGCGAGCAGGCGCATGCAGTCGCGGGCGAAGTCGTGGGCGACGCGGTCCTCGGGGAAGGTCAGGTCGACGGTGAGGCGCTCGGAGCCCTCCATGGAGGTGCAGACGAGCACGTCGGGCACGTGGCGGGGGTTCGGGTCGACGCTCTGGTAGGTGAAGGTGGTGCCGCCCATGTTGTACGTGGCGGAGCCGTCGAGGGGCGCAATGGTGCGGTGGTGGACGACGGTGCTGAAGCGCGTCCAGGGCGGCCACTTTGCGCAGCGGGCGGCGGCGAGGGCGTGGACGCCGACCGACTCGAAGCGGCAGTTGGCGCGGCGCTGGCGCTGCAGGTACTCCATGAGGTCGAGCGGCGTGCCGTGCAGCGGCGGGAAGCGCACGCGGACGGGGATGGTGTTGTTCAGGGGGCCGATCATGGCGGTGAGGGGGGTGTTGTGCGGGAGGGGGACGTTGTGGCCGGGGACCACCTCGCCGAAGAGCACGTCGTCGACGGCCGAGAGGTTGGCGAGCACAATGGCCCAGGCGGCCTTGACGAGCGTGTCGGGCGTGATGGCCACGTCGTTGAGCGACACGACGCGCACCGTCTGCGAGATGGTGCGCAGGCGGGGGGACGGCGGCCGGCGCGGTGCTGTCTGGGCCACGACGTCGGTCATGGCGGCGCCGTCGAGCTGCGCCGTCCAGTACTCGAGGCCGCCCGAGGCGTTGGCCGCCTTGGCCGCGCGCGCGTAGTCGAAGAAGCTCGACGGCGGCGACGGCGACTCCTCCTCGTACAGGGCCACCAGGTGCTGCACCAGCAGCGGCGCCGACGCGTCGTCGACCTGCGCCTTGGACAGGCGGATCACGAGCGTGCCCTGCTCGCCGGCGTCGAGGTAGGCGAAGCCGGTGCAGGGGACGCCGGGGCGGAAGGGCATGGCCTGGTCTTGGGCGACGAGGTCGCGTGCTGCGCTGTCGAGCTGGGCGGCCGGGCAGGAGGATCGCTTGAAGACGGGCTCCTCACCACCGCCGCCGACGTGCACCTGGTAGGCCTTGTGCTCGTGGACGACAAAGGCGGTGCGCAGGACCGGGTGCAGGCGGCACAGCGCGTCGCAGGCGGCCTCGAGCCGCTCGGCGGACACGCGGCCGTTGAAGCGCAGCACGAGGCAGCTTATGTCGGCGCGGGGCGTGTAGGCGGCCAGCTCGAGGCTGCGCACCTGCTCGGCCGACGCCTCGGTCACGTCGAGGACCTGGTGCGGCTGGCAGTCGAGCTGGGGGGCCACGACGTCGCGCACAAACTTGTCGTCGAAGCCGGCCACGGACGCGGTGGGCTTGCGGGAGGAGAGGGAGCGGTCGACGAGGGACGACGACGAGCACATGTCGGTCAGGCTGGCCTCGTTGAAGACGTCGGCGAGACGCACGCGCAGCCCGGCCTTGCGGCAGGCGACGACGAGCTCGGCGGCGAGGAAGGTGTTGCCCCCCGCGGAGAAGAAGCTGCTGGTGCCGCGAATGTCGGCCGGCGACGCGTCGAGCACGCGGGCCCAGACGGACCGCATGGCCTCCTCGGGCCGCGTCAGGGGCAGCGGCTTCTGGCCCAGCACGGCCACGCGCTGGATCTCGTGCGGGTTGGGCACGCTGGACACGGCCAGCAGCTCGGCGTAGGTCATGTCGGCGGCGACGCGCAGGAGCTTGCGGCGGTTGACCTTGAGCGACGTGGAGAGCGGCAGGGCGCGCAGGGGCACGAAGACGGCGGGCACGCTCTGGTCGGGCAGGCGGATGGCGTCGTCGTCGAGGGCCGCCTCGAAGAGCTTGCGGGCCATGAAGGCGCGCTCGCGCACGCGCAGGCCGACGCAGTGGAGGTCGTCCTGGCCGTGGAAGAGGGCGTCGCCGAGCTGCAGGAAGGCGGCGAGGATGCGCAGCGAGTCGCGGGTGACGACCTTGTCGACGACGACGTCGACGCCCGGGCCGAGCACGCGGCGCATCTTCTGCTCGACGTCGGCCACGTCGACGGGCGAGCCGTTGACGACGACGTCGTCGCGCACGCTCGAGAGGAACTGCACGGTGCCGTCGCCGAGGGGGCGCACGCGGTGGCCCGTCTTGAGGTAGCGGGGTTTGCCCGAGGTCACCTCAGGGGCTTCCAGCGGCGCGTCCGGGGCGTCCGGGGCGAAGCGGTGCGGCGTGACGAGCGGGCAGTCGACGGCGAGCTCGCCCACGGCGCCCACGGGCACGAGCCGGCGCGGGTCCTCCGGGTGCAGCACCCAGAAGCGGCCCGTCAGCGGCGGCGAGATGACGGCCAGGTCGCGGCGGGCCTCGACGCGCGTGACGGAGATGCTCAGGGGGCAGATGTCGGCGGCGCCGTAGGCCAGCAGCACCGCCCTCCCGCCCGCGAGCCACGGCCGGTACGTGTCGGCGTCGAGCTTGCGGGTGCGGAAGCACAGCGTCCGCAGCGAGGGCACCCTCTCCGGGTCGAGCCGCCGGGCGAGCACCCCCGTCATGTAGGTCCAGGTGACGCCCATGGCCGCCACGGCGCCCTCGAGGTTCGCCCGGCGGTCCGCGGGCGACGGCACGCACACGCAGCCGCCGTGCGACAGCGTGCCCAGCACCTCGACCAGGGAGACGTCGACGTTGAAGGCCGACAGCTGCAGCACGCGCGCCTCGGCGTTGAGCAGGAGGGCGGGCGCCTGGGCGGCAAAGGCCGAGCACAGGGCCGCGTGGGTGAAGAAGATGCTGCGCGAGGCGCCGGCGCTGGTGCGCTTGGGCGTGACGAAGACGCAGGCGGCGTGGTTGGGGGAGGAGGCTTCAGTTTCCAGGGGGTCTTCGCGGGGGGGGAGGGTCGAGAAGAAGGCGTCGTTGACAATCACAACACTCGGCACCAAGCCCGCGAGGTCCTTCCAGCCGGCGTCAGCGGCGAGCACCAGGCGCGGCCGCAGGAAGCGCACCGTCGACTGCGCCGTGGCCGGGTCCTGGCTGTCGAGGGCCACAAAGGCGGCGCCGGCCTGCAGCACCGCCAGCAGCATCACGGGCGCCCAGCGGTTCTTGTCGAGCACCACGGGCACCACGCAGCGCGGGCCGACGCCGAGGTGCGCGAGGTGGGTGCGCAGCCGGGCCACGAGGGACGAGAGCTGGGCGTAGGAGACGTCGCCGTCCCAGGAGCACACGGCGGGGGAGCTGGGGTGCGTGGCCGCGTGGGCGAGGACCACGTCGTGGAGGCAGGCCGAGACGCGCTGCTGCGACTTGGGCGCCATGGGGAGACTGGCGGCGTCGCCCTCGCTGAAGAGGTCGACGTCGGAGACGAGGCGCGCGCTGCAAGACGTGACGGCCCGGACGGCGGCGTCGAAGCTGGCGAGCACCGACTGCGCCTGCGTGGGCGAGAGGTACGCTGCCGAGAGGTTGGCGTGGATGCCGTCGTCGACGACGGTGGCGGTGAGGGACACGTCGCAGTCGGAGCGGCGCGAGGCCGTCACGAGGGAAGCCGACATGTCGCACGGGGGGGTTGGCGAGTCGTCGACCTCAGCGGCAGCAGCGGCCAGGGCGTCGCCGTCGTCAAACGAGAAGCACGTGTTGAACAGGCGCCTGTCGCGCAGCCGCAGCGCGTGCTGGATCTCGGCCATGGTCAGGTTCTGGTGCTTCCGCGCGCTGGCAAAGGCCGCGCCCACGGCCCGCAGACAGTCCTCGACTTCCCTCCCGCCCCCGAGGCGCACCGGGCACGGCAGCAGGCCGGCGAAGCTCCCGACGGCGCGGCGGATGCCGTGCAGCACGTCCTCGTCGCGGCCGGCGAGCTGGCAGCCGAAGACGACGGCGTCGACGCCGACAAAGGCGCGCAGCACGAGGGCCCAGGCGAGCTGCAGCACGGCGGCGGGCGCGACGGCGCGGGCGCGGGCAAAGGCGGCGAGGGACGAGGAGGAGATGCTGAGGGAGAGCGTGTGCGTCTTGGCGTCGTCGGGCTGGGCGTCGGAAACGAGGCGCGGGAAGAGGCACGGCTTGACCGCCACCAGGTCCGTCTTCCACACCTGCAGGCTGTAGGCCGTGTCGAGCGAGGACACGTGGTAGAGGTAGGTGCGGTGCAGGGCTTCGTTGTGCGAGGGGGGGCGGCCCGAGTAGACACGGCAGAGCTCTGCGACGAGGCTGTGGATGCTGGTTAACTGGGGGGTGTTAGTATGCATATAGGGGTAGGTAGGATAGGGGTAGGATAGGATAGGGGCTCACATCACAAACAGCCTGGCTCACATCCACCCTCACCAACGTCTTGCCGCTCGCGTGACACACCGACAACCGGTGCCGCGGCTCCGTCAGGCCCGTCTTCATGGCCGGCAGCCCGCGAACGGCCTCGTCGGGCCGGCCGCTCTCGATGAAGAGCATGCTGGGCGACACCCTCGCCAGCACCACCTGGTCAAACAGGCCCTCGCGCGACACGCCGTCGATGAAGATGCTGCGCAGCGCCGGCTTGCTGGCCACGATGGCCTCCCACGCGCGACACAGGCGGGCGGCGTCGACGCCTTTCCCGGGCACGTTGTCACGTAACTCGTACACGGCGTGCGCGTGAAAGGCGTCGACGTCGCGGCTCTGCGCCATGAGCACCTCCTGCTGCGCGGGGGTCACCGGGTACACGGTTTCAATGTCGCGCACCGCGGGGAGGTCGGTTCCCGCGAGGCGGCCGGGTCCCAGCCGGGCGAGGGCCTTGTACGAGGTGCGCAGCAGGGGCACGTCGGAGAGGGTCAGCTCCGGCTCGTGGTGGCGCAGCCGCGAGACGGCCTCGCGCACGAGGTGCTCAAACGACTGCCGCCAGAGCCGGATCTTGTCCTGGTGCCGCGACCGGGCGTTGTGCGCAAAGGCGACGTGGGCGCCGGCGTCGTCGAGCACCACGGAGACGTCAAACAGCGACAGCCGTCCGACACGGGCCCCGACATCGGACCGGATGCCGTCGGCCGCCTGCCCCGGCAGCGTCTTGGGCCGCAGCACGCCGTCGGGCCGGTGCAGGCGCGGGTGCTCGGCCCAGTCCAGCAGCACCTCGACGGGGACCCCCCTCGCCACGCCGTCGGACGAGCCAAACTCGGCGGCGAAGAAGGGCACGCCGGCGCGGGGGATGGCCCTCCGCGTGTCCTTGACCAGCTTGACGGCGTGCACCAGGTCCGTGGCGGCGTCGACGGCCACGCCCACGGGACACAGCGACGCGAAGCTGCCGACCGTGTGCGCCACGTCGAGGCCGCCTCCGTCGTGCGCCGCGTCGCGGCCCGTCTCGCGCTTCCACAGCGTCGGCGCGGCGCGGTCGCCAAAGGTGCGCCGGAACGACACCAGCAGCGCCGCGAGGAACACGTCGGCCGTGTCCGTCCGGAGCACCCTCGCGCACGCCGTCTGCAGAACCGTCGCCGCCTCTGCATCCAGCGAGAAGCCCGCCGTCGCCACGTCGCCGTGCGTGTTGGCCTCCCTCGTCAGGCCCCAGTAGCCCACGTCGGCGGGCAGCACCTCGAACGGCAGCGTCGGCTCGAACAGGCGCTGGCTCATCTCGTAGCTCTGGTAGTCGACCCAGTGCGGGAACGGCATGGGCTCCTCAGCACGCAGCCTCCCCTCCCGCAGCAGCTCGTCCAGGTCGTGCACCAGCACGCGCCACGACGCCGCGTCGACGACGAGCGGGTGCGCCGCCAGGAACAGCAGCTGCTCCTCGTCGTTGCGCACGTACTCGGCCGCGAAGACGGGGCCGTTGGCGGCATCGAGGGATGCTCGCGAGGCTTCTGTTAGTGCTGCCATCTCCTCGGCGTCGACGTGCCGGTGTCGCCGGAAGCGGTGGTGAGCGCCATTCGCCGCCGCCGCCGCCGGGAGCACCACCTGCACCCAAAAGTCACCGACGGGCCGGAAGCGGGCGCGCAGCATGGCGTGGCGGGAGACGAGGGCCTCGACGGCGGCTTCGACATCGAGCCCTTCACCGTCAACACCAAGGAGAAGGCTCTGCGCACAGCGAAAGGCCGGCTCGACAAGACAAGACGCCGACGCCTCGGTCACGCCGTGCATGCCGGCGTCGAAGAAGAGCGTCTGCGTGGGCGCCAGCGGGAAGCACTCCATGTCGTCGACCTGGTCCTGGTCCTCGTCGTCGCGCCAAAAGGACCGCCGCGACTCGGCCCACGACATGGCCTCTTTCCGCCGGGATATCGGGCTCGACGCCCGCCGGCGCGGCTCGGGCGTCTGCTGCAGGGCCATGACGTCGCGAAAGGCAACGTCGTTGATGTTCTGCACCCACGTCTGCAGGCGTCGCGCGTCGGGCCGGCCGCCGTCGAGCTCGGCCATGCGCTGCAGCGGGATCCAGACCTGAGGCCGTCGCGAGTCGCCGCCCCATTCCCGCACCGCCATGCGGAGGGACCGCAGCTCGCGCTTGAGGAGGGCGTGCTGAGAGGAGGGGGGCAGCGAGATGGGCTGCAGAGGCGGGGGTGGCCGAGGAGAAGAAGGCGAGGTGAGTGTCGACGAGCGGATCGTCGTCGTGTTGGACACCCTCCTCGTCCACCTCCTCGTCGACGCCGCCCTGTCGGCTTCGGAAACGGCCACCAGCGCCACCAGCCGCCCGTCAAACGGCCCCGCCCGCGGCGTCACCAGGCACACGTTGCTGACGCGCGGGAACGACTTGAGCAGGCTCTCGAGGTCCTGCCCGGCCACGGGCGAGTCCTTGTAGCTTGATGCTGTCGAGGCGGAGCCGTAGCTGGACACGGAGCACCGCGAGTGCCGCCGGTTTGTTGGTGAGAAGACGTCGACGGCGCTCATGCTCGTGCTCGACGGGGCCGATTCTTCGGATGACCTGGCGGGGGGGGAGAGTGTGGTGGCAGGAGGAGGTGTAGGTAGTGGTAGTGGGAGTGTCGTCGGTGGCAGCGTCGTCAGGGGGCTCATGGTACTCGAGACGGGCGACGTGACGGCTCGCGTCCGCAGAGGCGGCGGCGAGGGAAACCCCAGCGGCAGCGGCTGTGAAGGATACGGCGTGATGCGCGTCTGCAGCTCGGCGAGGGTGTGGCAGCGCATGATGTCGTCCAGGCCAACCTCGATGCCCTTTCTCCGACAGGCCTGGTGCAGCGCCTCGGCCGCGTCCCGGTCGCCGCCCAGGTCGGCAAACGAGTCGAACAGCTCAATGTCGTCGCGCGGCATCTGCAGCGTCTGCGACACGGCCGCCATGAGCCGCTCCGTCGCGGGTTCGGGGTGTAGCCGGTCCGTCATGGTGTCGAGCCGGGGGAGGCTCGGGCGGGATTGCGTCATGGTGATGGGTGGTGGGTGAGTGAGTGAGTGAGTGAGCGATGATGATGATATTGTGAGATGAGTGTCGTGTTTTTGTTAGACTCGCTTGTTGGGGCCGGACGGGTAGTCTCACCACGTCCACATGCCCGTCAGCGAGCAAGCAGTTGGGAATGTTCTTGGTTCGGTGAAGAAAGATTCGATAAAACGAAAGGACGAGCCCAACAAGATATATGCGACTCAACCTGACGGACCTTCGGAGCCGTCGATGTCAACCGCCGCTTCCGGGCGTCTCGGGGGGAGGTCCGTTCAAGTAGCCAGGCTCTGTATATAGGTCTGTACGTCGTCTGCCAGGGGGGCCAAGCGGGCAACGGGCAACGGACGGACAGGACAAGGAAGAAAAAAAAAGTAGTGGCCTGGCAACCAGTCGTGTCTCTCTCCCCTGCTCGGGAAGGATTTCGATAGGATCAAGAGGGCGGGCGAGTTTAAAGCAGATTGCGTCCAGGAACGGGCTGTGCGAGAGTCCTCAGCCTCGATGCATGCACTGCAGGTAGTAGCAGGAGGAATAACAGCTGGCAGTCTCGGTGCTGCGGACGAAGCAGCTGGACGGCACGAAATACATACTACGTCCTGTCCGTAAAGGAACAAGGGTCCGGCCGAGGCAAATCACGCCCTTGTCGACCCACGGCTGGGGGATTAAGCGCCAGCCTTTGAAGTTTTGGTCGTGGCATTGATTGTCGGGCGAGGGCGTTGGGACCTCGAACCTGGGCACAAAGGCATCGCCCGTGGATATGGTAGTGTCTCGTTGGAGGCACCGCCCGCAGAGTCTCATCAGAGGCATCGCCCGTGGAGAGGCATCCGCCCGGCTGAGCCACGACGGCGTCGGGACTTTGGGACGCTACTCCAAGTTAATTCATGCTCGAATAGGGCCCAACATGCACTGAGAAAAGTTGGCCATCACAAGTCCGCCAAATGTCCCCCGTCATCTCTCCTCACGTCATCACCAGCCGCCAATCGCTCAACACAGTCACTCCCGATTCCGATGCAATGATTCAATAACTACGGAACGGAAGAAGAAGAACAAACTGGCGCAACGAAACGAACCGTTCTTCAACGGAAACGTTGCAACTCCAGCCAACACCAACCCCTCTCCCCCCCCCCTGTTGGTTCCAACGGGCGCGTCCGCCGTCGAGCGGAGGAGGAGCAGACGCCGGATTGGACGGGGCCTTGGACGCCATCACACTGCATGTTGTCTCGTCACAGCGGTGAACGGCGTAGTGACAGTGTTATTAGCCCGTCTTTCCTGGTTCTTTATTATTATACTCGTGATGCCTGCGTCATGTGTAAACCGAACCAGGCAACTTGTTCTTATTCCTCGTGGCTGGTCACAATCGTGGCCTCATTCGGTGCTTCTGCCATGGAGATTGCGTGTTAAATGTTTTCCTGGGCCATCTGCTCCGTACTGATGTCTTCGCCAGCAGCACTTCTCTCGTACCACGCGTGCGGCCATTTCGTCTTCCCCTCTTCTCGACTGCGTCGGTGATTGCGAAATCCTTTCAAAGAGCCAACCTCTCAAATGCACCCTCATCATCGACCCTCATCATCGACCCCTCCCTCCAGGATCGGGCGGGTCGAGACGAACCCGTTTTCCCGCCCTGGACACACTGCCCTGCTAGTTTGATTATGATGATGTGCAGATGGAGGAGACGTGGCCGTGAACCGAGCCTTTTGTTCATCTCGTAGACTTTTGACGTCGCCTTGCCCGTTACGAACCCCTCAAACTCGCCCTCTCACTAAACTTCCATGGCAAACTCCCCCTGTTCGCTATGGAATAGACTCCCGCCCATCGCTCGTATTCTGTACACGAACGTTCTATCCAAAACCGTGCCCAGCCGCCCGTTCACCATCAAGCGCCTTCGTTGCCGCCCGCTCGCCCCAACTCATCCCATCATGATGCCATTCCCATCCACCTCGCTCCCTCATCCCACTGTCCCTCGCCTCTTCTCCCTCCCATCTCCTCCTCCATCCTCTCCCTCCACGTTTCACATCCCGCCAGGGTCCCTATTCCGGCCACCTCAAACATTACCTCCCAAACCCAAACGCTCCCGTCAAATCAACCCCGCCCAACACGGATGCCAATACACCGAGACGGAGCCTCATATGACTGCTCCTCCTGCATTGTGCCTGGCATCTCGCATTCTCCCTGGCATCTCATTCTTAGATCCTTCGGCGACATAACCGGCCGCAGCGGATGCGTTCACCATGCTTGGCCCCCAAGGCTTAATCCTACTCGTATTCAAACACTCTACCCACAAGACATGGAATAATCAAAATACACGCACTCACTCGCGCACTCAAATGTCATGTATCGTACACTAATAGTGACCCCCCCTCGCCCAAAGACATCTCCCCATCATTAAGCATGCCGTAATCCCCCTTCCGTGTCCCGCCCTGTCCGTAAATCTATCCCCCCCATCTAAAGCACCGCACCATTGGTATCTTATCCTTGTATTCGTTAGATGACAACCTCGTCATCGTCCGGATCCTCGATGCTCGTCCGCCGCTTGGCTTCCTTGACCTCGACCGCCTGCTTCGAGTCCCCGTCGCCGCCGTCGTCCATTCCGCCCTCGCGAGATGCCAGTCTGTCCGACTCCTTCTCCTTCTCCGCCTTGGAGAGCCCAAACGGCCAGAGGCCGCTCAAGCCCCGCGTGTTCCCTTCCTTGGCCGGGTTCACCGCCAGCGGTCGCAGGACCAGCTTGTCCTCGCCGCCTCGGTCGTCTTCTGCCATGGCAAAATCCCCAAACTCGTCGTCGTCGTCATCGTCGCGCTCGTCGTCTGACTCATTCCCGTCTGTCCTCATCCTCCCTCTTACCACGCCCCGCCACCATGACCCACGGCCGTTGTCTTGATCGTCGTCATCGTCCATGTCCTCTTCCGTGTCGGCAAAAGGATCCGCCGGGTTGTCGTCATCGTCATCGTCGTCTTGGTGCAGCGTGGCCGAAGACGCCTGCGCCACTTGGCTGTTCTTCTGGTGCATCGCCAGCCGGGCCGCCAGCTGAAGCCGAGCCCGCGAGGGGGGAATGTTCAGAGGCGGCGGAGGCGGCGGCGGAGGGGGAATCGAGGGCGGCTCTAGCGAACCGCCAGCATTAAGGGGATCAGTGTAGGCGCGAAACTGTAGACAATGTCAGCACGAGTCCCCCCCGTCAAGAAACAAAAACGACGACGCGACATAGACATCCTGTTAACCGGACACGTCCCCCATTCCATTTCTTCCTTGCCATTCAACCCTAAGTGACCTGCTCTGACCTCGTACAAATACACTATCCACCAACTTGCACGCATCTATTCATCTCATATCGTGCTCATCCCGCATCTGTTCATCTCTCATGCCTCATCGCTCAAGCCATCACTTCGGACAGGAGCTCCAAGAGGTCGACGACGCTCATGTTTTCAAACGACTCGTCGTCCTCGGCGTGCTTGTTCTCCCCGGCCCTGGCGGTGCCGGATGATGCTTGGTCGGGTTTCTCGCGGCGACGTACTCCATACTAAGGGTAGTCTGTCGGTCTCGTGACATGTTCCCTCCGCTCCTCCTCGGGCTGGCTTTCCCAAGGCACCATCTTCAAGGGCGCCCCGGCATCGACGTCGATGGGCGAATCCATCGTCATGTCTGTGTCTGGCCAGTCTTCTCCGATGGGCTCGGGGGACCCCATGGTGACGTCCTCGGGAGAGTCCACCACTCCAGTGTGTCCAAAAGGATTCATGTGCGCGTCGCCGCCATCATTGGAATCATCACTTACCTCAGAGTTCACGTCTTCCTCGTCGCCTTCACCCTCGTCGTCTTCCTCGTCGCTGCTGCTGCCAAAGCCAGACATGAGCGTCCCCGCACTGATGGTGAAGGGACCAATGCCGTTTCCGGAGCTCTCGTTGCTCAGCTCGATGCCCCCGTTCAGGCCGGCCTCGGCGAGGGCGTTTGAGCTCATCGAGTTTCCTCCGAGCCCAGACAGCCCGACGCCGCCCCCGAGCCCGTTGCCGCCCATGGCTCTGGTTCCCAGAGCCACGTCGGGCCGCACGCCGCCGAGAATGGCGTTATCTCTCTCGCGCGTCTCGGCCAGCGCGCCCTCCACGTAGTTGATCCATTCCTGGCTCATAACCCTGTCAAGCACCGTCTCCGAGAGTAGCTCTGGGGGGTGACGCTCGGTGAACTTGACCACCTCCTCGGCGATGAGAGTGAGGTGGCCCATGTATCCCATGCGAGTCTTGGTCTTTGCCTGAGACTCGTCGCTGGCCTGCTGTCCGCCAATGATGGCGCTCGTAATGTCGGCCGCTTCGAAAAGTGAAACGGCCAGGTTGGGGTTGAAGCCGCGATCCATTGGGCCGTTGAAGACTTGCTGCACAACGTCGTAGACCACGTTGTGCAGGAAGTTGTTCCAAGGGTATGCAAAAAAGAAGGACTAGAGGTCAGCGCGAGTCAATGAACTACTAAGAGAAGAGTCCTTACCAAAATCGTTGGCACAACACGGTACTCGACGAACTGCGTCTTCAAAAAGTCCCCGACAACAGGTTCCACCCGGTTTGCTTCCTCCACGGGTTGCTCGGGTGCTTGAGGAACATCGGCGGGGCCAGGAATGGCCTCGGTCGGATCCTCTACAAGCGACTTTTCGGCGGCTTGAGGGGGGCGATCGGCACCAGATTCGGGGGCGGGAGGGGCTGAGAATAGCGGTGCCGGCGTGTCCTCGGGGTGTGGTGCCAGAACACTGCCCTCCTTCTCCATCTCGGTTTCGGTGGCGGTGTCGGTCTTGGCCTCGGGCTCAGAAGGAGCCGGAGTCAAGACGACTAATGAGTCAGACGCATCATCGTCGACTGTCTTCTCCGGAGCCGAGGCTGTGACAGGCTCGGACTCGACTTCATCCTTCTCGGCAGGTTCTGCGGAGGTATCAGTCGCCTCGACAGCCTGCTCCGGCTCCTCGGGAGTGGCGAGCTCGGCAGACTTGAGCTTGACGGGAGAGAGGGGGGCAACTACGAGATCCGGCTCCTCAAACTGCGGGCGAGAGATGCCGTCAGCCGGGCTGAGAGGCTCGTCGACAAAGTCATCCTCATCCTTGGAGAGGTTGGATGAAATGGCCGGAATGTCGACCTCGGCCTTGACAAATTCGTGAGACGTGTCTTCGCTCATTTCCTTGCTCGGTTCCACCTCTTCAAACCCATCATCATCGGCGGCGTTGGTAACCTCGAGGCGTCGGACTTCCTCGAGGTGGCTCCGTCGCAGAGACAAATCCTCCATGGCAGGCTCCTCCTCCTTGGAGGGACCAAGCTTCCCCTCGGTGCGCAGACGGTTCCGCTCGGCGTCCCGCGCCGCAATGATCTCCTCGGAGCCCGGCTCGTTCAAGAGTCCCATGTTGCTGCAGTGCAGCAGCTCAGCCATCAGCTCGCACGTCTTGAAACGGTCAAAGCCAAGGGGCTCCAGCCTCTCGCCAAACGTCGAGTTGATCTTGTTCTTTTCAGTCGGGGCCTCCATGATCAGGCTCATGAACTTGGGCACGTTTTGCGCAAACAGCCGAAGCAAGGTTCCGAGGTAGATGGGGTCGCTACTGGAGGGCACGGCATTGGCTTCGGTGCCCATGTCGGGATCGTAATCCGAGTTGTTCTTTCGAATGACTTCGATGACGATGCCCACGCCGACGGTAAGCGGGTTGCCGCCGCAGAGCATGTATTGAATCAGCTGCTCGACGCATGGCTTCGAGACGAGCTGGCGAGTGAGCTCGTTGGGTCCTATGCACTGCTGTTCATTCTGAGAGGCGTTGGCGGAGATGGTGATGATGGCCTTGATGAAGTCGCCGGCGGCCGTCTGGACGACCCAGTTGTTCTCGGGGCTCAGGCACGAGAGCAGGGAGGGAATCATGTTTCGCGCATAGAGCCACTGCGGAATTGGACGGTCAGATGCATGCGACGCCAACGACAAGGGGATCACTCACCTCGACGACACCCTGACCGCCTTCGCTGCGGTCGAGGGCGATGATCTTGAGCAGCAGATCCATAATCATGGGGCATTCGACGTGCTTGAGCAAGTTGGGAACGGCATCTTGAATGTTCATCAAGAGGTCCATCATGTCCTCGGTCTTCTTCTCGAAGAGAGACTCGTTGACCTTTGTGAAATAACTCGCCTGGAGAGGATCGAGCGGGGCGGGGCGGGCGAGGAAGTTCCAGAAATCGCGAATCAGCTGGCGGTTTTCGGCGAGGGCCTCGTAGATGGACCAGGTGTCGGAGCTCAGGATCTCGCAGGCGACAAAGGCGAAGCGGTTGCGCTTCTTCTCGCCGTCCTCGTCGTCATCGTTGCCGGGGTCGGTAGAGCGGGACGAGGCGCGCGGGCGGGATGAGGGGAGCAAACGGCTCTTGCCCTTGGACTCGTCGTCGGCGGTCTCGGTGTCGGGCTGGGCCTCGATGGTCTCCAGCTTGGGGGCGACGACGTATTCGAGCAGCGACTCGAGCACCTTGTCTTCGCGGAGGTACTCGATGAGCTTGGTGTTGTGCTGCTTCAGCTCCTGGATGAGGTCGCTCTCGTTCAGCAGCTCCTCGAGGGTGAAGTCGGGCTTGTCGAGGATGGTGTCGATGGTGGAGATGTTGGCGTAACCGCCAAACCTCCAAAACATGGTGAATCGGCACTGGGCGTCGGCCAAATGAAGTCGGTCGGATCGGGAGAGATTATCGAGGGCGACGGTCGGGCATGCGGGTGGGTTAGATTAGGTGAGGTGGATTAATCGGTGCCTTCTCCGGTCAGGGGGAGGGGAGGGGAGGGGAGGGGAGGGGAAGAGGGCAGGGCGTGCGTGCGTTGGAAGCGATGCGCGAGAATGGCAAAAAAGATGCCCAAACTACGGCATTCCCGAATGCCAGGCGAAGAGAAGAAGAAAAGAGGTCCAAGGAGCGGTAAGGGACGACCTGGGGTGATGGCGCGGTGCACGCGGATCGCCAGGCTTGCGGGTTTGGTGGCGGATGGCCTGGTGATTTGTTTGGTGGTGAGAAAGTGGTGAAGGAGAGAATGAGTAATGGGCCGGCCGATGAGAATGGGGGCGATAGGGCAAGCGGTGATGTCAGCCTTTTTTTTTCCCTCCCTCCTTTGTCGCTATTGTTCTTCCAGCGGAGATTTTGGGCTGATGGGAACCTGGAATCGAAGGGTTCCAAGTTAGTGCGTGTGCGCCATGTGAGCGGCCTAACAATAGTAACAATTGGGCGGCGGCACGAGGCAGAAAAAGAGGGAGGTTGCTACGGTAGTTTATCTCTTTCCTTTTCCCGTTACCGATTCATCACCTCCCATAAAGATAGAGATAAAATAATTAAGCCCTACCCATGACATGAGACACTCGAGAACGGCTTGCGTCTCCCTTGCATGCGACCTCGACGTGGCAGGCCGCAGGCGTGAACTGAAGACTAAAGCGGGAAAAAGCAACACCAAAAAAACAAGGGAGAGACATGGAAGGGTCTGAGACACGAATGAATGGTCGAGGTACCAGAGAGGAAATATTGCAGTCTACGCATTCAAAAGACAACATCGGGCCACAATCAAGATGCAACCACAGTCACATAACGAATTCTGGACATTGGACAAGGTGAGGAGTGAGGAATGTGGATGTCGCCAAGGAAGCCGGATTGGTCCATCTCCAGATTCGAACGACTCTCGACCGAGTAGAAAATATCCGAAGAATGCGCAACAACCATAAAAGGTATCGAGGGTTGCGTCTTTCTACGGCGAGAAGAGCTGACATTATAATAAGTACATGCATGAGTTGGAACACGAGCCTTTACGACACGACGCTATCAAGACTCCAACCTCGACAAAGGACGGCCCAAGTCCCGATGCGAATATCCGAATCTGCCATACCTAGTCCTCGTCCAACTACTCACGGCCGTTTGCGATTCCAAATGGACGCCATTAGTCCTGGCCGGAATACTTCGGAGCAGCCTTTCCTCAATCCTGCCCAACCACCATCTGCGTAACCCGCCTCCCCCCGCAAACGTTGAAGCAAGATAGACTGCAGCTTACGTACCTACGTCGATCAAGACTCCTCTAGAACCAAAGCCATTCCATCGACGCTCCCTCACGCAAAAACTCACTTTTCTGAAATTCCTCCGCCAACTGAAGCCACACACCCTCGGGTACCTACTTGAGGACTCGTCAGCTTCTCCTTGACCTCATTCACCCTCACACTCCCCCCTCCGCCGAGTCTGGACTGGGACGCAACATTCAACTCAGCCTTTTTCCCGGCATGTTGGACAACCACGTTTCTGCACATGCAAGCGCCCGCGGCCTGTCTAGATCGAATCTGCTTGCTGGCGGGCTGCCGCGTGGCTGGCGGATCTCGCTTGTTAGGTTGCGCCTAGATATAGGTGTTGGGTATTCGCGTTGCGGCCAAGGCTGGCTGGTGTATTCTGGGAAGAGTTCTAGGCTCGTAGAACCGGATGTTTCTGTCCGTTGACCAGTAAGTAGAATCATCAACACTGGGCGTCGCTACTTGCACCTCCCAAGTCTTACCTCGTTTGGTCGGAATACGCACCCATGCATGCCTGAGCCTCGCTGCCAAGTCATCTCCATATGTGCTGCTTATGCCAAGAAATATCCCATCTCTCGGTTACTCTCGTAAGTTTTCAGTCCCATTTCTAGCATGAGCAAAAGATCCCTACTCCATGTACCCGGGGGTGAGCAGGCCGCCGTTTCTGTTCAAAGGTCAGCTTCACCACGTGTAGGGATGGAGCAGTCGAGGATTCGTAAAGACGAAATGTATTTCATATGAGCGTATATCGTGTATCATGTGCCTCTAGTAGATGTAAAATAAAAGGATTCCAGGATAAAAGGGGCCTTGCGTTCGCCAGCAAACCCAGGGACAAAGAAGGGGGCAGAAGAGGACACTTTCTCAGCCATCGTGAAGAATTGTCGAGAGCAGACCCATTTGAACGCCAGAACAAAGTCAGAAAATCAAATCCTAGCCGCTTGCCTAACCAAACCATGCATTCCGCTTTTTGTGATCCCTTATGCCGCGCCGTTGTAGGCTAGCACGTTGGGCGTGCCCGAGCCGGCAGCGACCACCTTGTTCTTGACGCCAATGGTCTTGATGCGGGCCGTGATGGCCGCCGGCGTCGCCAGCGTGTTGACGTTGGCCTCCTTGGCCCTGAGGTAGAGGGCCAGGCCGGCAACGTGCGGGCACGCCATCGAGGTGCCGGTCATGGTGGCCGTGGCCGTCTTGTCGCTGATGCCGAGGCTGGTGATGGCGACGCCGGGGGCGAAGAGGTCGACGAGGGAGCCGTAGTTGGAAAAGGCGGCGCGCTTGTTGGTCTTGTCGACGGCGCCGACCGTGATGGCGAACGAGGCCGAGCCGGGCGAGTACTGCGACGCGGCCGCGTTGTTGTTGCCGGCCGCCGCCACGACGAGCACGCCCGCGCTGTAGGCCGCGTCGATGGCCGCGTTGAAGGCGATGGACTTTGTGCCGCCGAGGGAGAGCGAGATGACGGAGCGGGCGGCCCGGCCGGGCGTCTTGGTGATGTTGCGGACCGCCCACTGGAAGCCGTCGAGGACGATGTCGGTGGTTGACTATTGGAGGGTTAGTTCGGTGTACCTACAAACCCGTTGTTGAGACTTGGCAACTTACGCTAGCACCGTCGAGGACCTTGACCGCCATGATGTTGGCCTTCTTGGCCACGCCGTACGTCTTGCTGGCGATGACGCCCGCGCAGTGAGTCCCGTGACCATTGTTATCCTTGTTCTTGGAATTGGGATACGCGTTGTAACCCCAGAAGGCGCGGCCCTCCAACTCGGAATGACCAGTATAGACTCCCGTGTCGACGACGTATGCCCACATGCCCTTGCCGGCCGTGTCGTCGTACACATAGTCGGTCGATCCAAGAACCTTGTGCGAGATGGCTCCCAGACCCCAGTTGGGCGCCTTGGACTGGGTCACGGTCTTGTACAGACCGATCTTGCGAACTGGCTCCACAGAGAGGACCTGTGAAAGTTAGCATCTGCTGGGACTGGAATGCTCTGCCACGTGCGATGGGCCATCGGGCCTGGGCCGTCTCGGCGGGAGCGGAGAAGAGAGAGGAGGGGGATTGCTCTCGTACCTCTTCCTTGTTGTTGATCTTCTTGATGGTGTCCTTGTCGAACTCTCCACAGTAGCCCTTGAAGGCGTCCGTGGCCTTCCACACCTTGTCGACGCCCTTTTCGCTGCCGCTTCGGCGGGCGATGCTCCGCGCGTGGACGTGGTTGACCCAATCCACGTGCTTCTCGACCTTTTCCGTAGCATAGCCCGGCTTGAGAGTGACAATGTACCTTCCTTGCACAATGTCGTCGCCGCCGGACTGAGCAGAAAGGGGAGCTGTGAGAGCGGCTGGCACAAGGCTCAGGAGGAGGATGAACGAGGGAAGCATGTTGGAGAAGTTGGTAAGAATGAATGAACAAGAGGGCAGTGGAGGAGAGGGACGGTTTTAATGAAAGACTCGAGGTGAATGATATGGCTGTTTATGCAGTCAAGGCCCGGTCAAGGGAGTGACGAGCAAGCAATGTGATGAAGATGCTGGTTGTGATGCCAAACAAGATTTCGATGTAAGCGGGTTCTCGTCTTTTTTTATACACACCTCGTACCACATTGTCTTTTTTCTTGAATGTCCGCAGAATAACACCTAAGCCTCTGCGAGAATGGTGTTACCGCCCAGTCGGTTCTGCCGGTCTGGAAGGGGCGCCACCAAGCGTTGCGACGCCCGCCGAGGTGACTCTCCCATACCCCAGACGTTCAAGCCCAAGCCTCGACTTCTGCGAGTCGCGCGGAACGAAAGGGCCCGCCAAGTAGGTGGAAACCTTGGACCCGACCGAAAGTCTGGAACCAGGCGCCGCCGCGAGGACCCGCGAGGCCCATCTCCCGCGTCCCCAAGCCGAAGTTCCCGAACACCTTCTGGGTTTCCGTCTTGGAGCTAGCCGAGGCGTGGACAACCTTTACGCCTCGTGAAACCCCTCCAATGGGCTTCAGTCACGCCTTGCCATGGCGAGGGGACGGACGATCTTCTCCTTGAGCGGCGTGGGCCGCCACGTTCAGGAACACTGGATGGAACGACGACGCCGCAAGCCTGAAAGCCGTCTGCCACCGTACCGTACGCACCGGCCGTGCCCGACTCTGCGGTTCCGTGTCTTTCTTTGCCACTGGCGGAAGGAGTACCGGTATGCTAGTTGCCCGAAAGGATGGCAAAGGCATCGTCCATAGTGTCCAGGATCTTTTGCCCATGCCGGCCTACGTCTACCGCCAGAGAACACAATCAGCCAAGCAGTCAGAAATCGGCCACAAGATGGGTGCAAGATCCTCGCACCTTTCTGGATTCGACTCCTGGTCTTCAGGAATGTAGACTGTTTAAGTGGGTGGCCTTCGCGTCGTGGACATTGTGCGTCCTGGCCTCTTTGGAATGCATACGCACGGTTTCCAGCCAAGACCCAGATACCCGGGTGAATACGTCCTTGGAGTGCCGGTCGAAACGTTGGCCTCGTGCGTCTTCTCTGGATAGCCCCGTCTGGAGTCATGAGTCAACTTGAGTAGCATTGTCTGGAACGGTGATGCATCATAGGTCTAGATTGGCCAGACGAACTAGTTGATACCTGAGGATGCTTCTACATTGGAGCAAAAGAGTCTCGAAACTCTGAGATGAACAGAACCAACCCGAACGAGAGACACCCGGCGTTTAGAGGGCACCTTGCGTTGCATCGTGTATCAATGTCCATTGTGTGGTCTCTGAGGCCCACGACGATCCTGATTGATATCCGTTTTCGCCTCCCGAGCAGACTAGGCTTGCCTAAGCTGCCGGTTCGACTCAAGGCGCTTCTTAGTGCCGTTTGACCAGCATTGACAGGGAGCCACAATGAGCCACATGAGTTATTCAAGCACCTGCAACTGCCTGTGCCATGACGCGGAGGCCCTTGTCAAACTCGACCTTGACGCCACGCACCTCCATGACTTCCAGGGGTAGGACGCCTTTCCACCAGCCGTACCACTGAGCCACCTCACTCAGATCGGCATCATCCAAGGCCAACCACTCGGCCAGCTTCTCGTGCCACATTGGAAACAGGTGCTGCACGAGCACTTCGGCAATCTTTCTCGTCCCCAGCATCGGCGTCCACCTGAGAATCCCAGTCAAGACGCCCAGGTACGGCTCTTGGTCGGCGGGATCGACGCGGAAGTTGTTGCGCATGTATCTGCCCATGGACGGCAAGACGTGTGACATGACAAGAGGTCGCCACTGGTCTCCCAAGACAGATTCCCATTGTCCGAGTCCCGGGAAGAGCCCCCGTTCAAACTCCCACGAGTCAAGCAGCTGTCTAAATTTCCTCCGCACATCAGCCACCAGACCGGTTCCTCTGGGGTCCAAGTGATGCGAAGGAAGATGTTGAAGCCACGGGAATAACCAAATGTGGGTGAGATGCTGACTCTGGCGCCTCTTTCTTGGGTTCCATTCCGACACGGCAGCCTCGAGTTTACGGACGACGTTGTCGATAAACTGGGCCCGGACAAAGGGTGGGAGTAACTCGTCCCAGGCTTCCAGGACGCTGAGCATAGGGGTTGGCTCGAGAACGTCCCAAGAACGAACAGCCGCAAGCGCTTTCGGTAGCCAAATCTTGTACATCATGCTCTCGTACGAGGTTGTCGACTTGTGATGGCTTCGAAAGACGTCCATGTTGTCCACCTCGGAGGCGTGCCACTTTCCGATGGCCTTCTTTTGATTCCCGTCCGTTGGCATGAAGAGGCGGGAAAGCCCTCTGAGATCGGTGGCGAACTTGGTGGGCTCCTTCAATAGATCCCAATCTGCTTCCCGCAGAAATGGGTGTAGCGCCGCAACCGCAATGTCCGCGACTTCACCCTGAGCCACTCCAAGCTCCGTGGCTTGCCGAAGGGAGCTGATGAGCTGGCTCCATTCAGCTCTCGCGAGCTCCCCAGAAACCAGGCCGGAAAATGCCTTAAGTCTCTCAAAGTCGGATCGCAAGTCTTCCATCTCCTGCTCCTTTTCCTTCAACTCCAGACTGATCCACGTCTTTCTCTCTTCCAAGCTCTTCCATTCGTCGGAAAAGGCAAGGAGATCTGCTTGCGCCCGCTTGGCCAGTTTTCTCGCCTCTACCACTTCTGTCGTTTCGGGAGTGGCTGTACCAGTTGTTGGTGTCATTATGCCACTGGTAGATGTCAACATCTTTCCCCCGGCGCCAGTCATGTCGAGAATGGGCGCGAATGCATCCGGAATGTGAAGGCCCGGGGCCGCGGCTTTCAACTCTTCTGCTGTAAGATATTTGGTCTTCTGACGGCGTGGCGTGCTAGCGGCGCTGTCAAAGGCGCTTCCGAGAGTCTTCGCTTTCGCTTTCTTTCGTCTCTTGCGCTTCTCCTCGTCCGAGTCTTCAACGATCTCTCCACGAAGCTTCGCTTGTCGCTTCTCCTCTTTTCGCTCTTGCTCTGATTTTTCCTTCACGGCGCCCAATCCTACACCTTGCGGTCGCAGGTTCGCTTCAATGATTATGTTTCGACCTTGGCCTTCTCTTCCTAAGCCTTCGCCCTCTTTGTAGCCCATTTTCGCCATCATTCGAGCTCCAAAGGAGCTGGAGTTGATCTTTCCCTTTGCGCTAAAGGCACTCGGCTGCGGCTTATTGCGTGGCGTTGGACTTCCTTTGTCCGCAGCTTCATTCAACACGGGCTGGCGGGAAGAGGATGGAACGAAGCCCATGCCTAAAGGGTGCTTGCCGTTGAACTGGGACCGGGATTTCGGATGTCGTGGGGAATTCTCCCTGGTTGTTGGTTTCGAGTCGCTTTCGCGTGAGGCGCCAAACTTGCCCAGCGTGCGCGCGGCGCTGCCAAACCCAAGCCCAACGCCAATTTCGTCATCGTCCTCGTCGTCGTCGTCGTCGTCGTCGCCTTCGGCTAGCAGGTTTCCGTCAAGAATGGGTCTTGCATCGTCGGCATCGTCGTCGTCGTCATTCTTGGCACCGGTATCACTGGTCTCCTCGTCTCCCATTCCCTTTGCGACAAAGCTCATTCCCTTGTTTCTCAATGACTTCCTCTTCCATTTCCTCGCCGGCCCTTCGTCTTCGCTGTCGGATCCAAAGATACCAAGCGCTGCTTTCTCCTTGTTGTTTCCTCCGAGGCGACGCCGTTTGCGCGGGTTCGTGTCGCCAAATTCATTGTCGTTGATTCCAGGGGCGAGGTATTCGTCTTCGGACTCAGACGCGGAGGAAGAGTACTCGGCCGCGGCAGCCTTTGTGAGGCGCGTCGGGTCAAAGGTAGGGAACGATGAGCCGTTCATGATTCTCGCAAATCACCTCATGCGGATGCTGGAATGTCGGTGCCGAATCGCACTCGAATTTCGTTCACGCTGAACAGGCGCAAAAGGGTTGACAACGAAAGGTCGGCTTGAGCATGACGCTGCCTGGATTTTGGCAGCTGCAGCTATGTTTATCTTATCTCCACGTGACCATCCTATAATGCAGCGTGAGTACGTACCCAGCCAGACGCGAGGCAGCACACCTTCTGCTAATCAATCGAGTGCGGTAACTAGCCCTCGGCACTCTTCTCGTAATCCTGCTAGGAGATTATTTTAGTTCCCTTCTTTGCATCTCTGAATAGTTTATCGGGAGTTTCTCTCATCAACGCCACCCGGTTCCTCGCTCCGGGAGGCAATCAAGTGTTGCAAGTCGGCGAGCGCTAGACGCCCCACGGATCGGTGGCTGTGCAGCTTGAAGAGCTAATGAGTACGAATACTCTGCACGTTATCAGCGAAGTGCCACGTCGAAGATGGATGACCTGGCCGTCGACATCCATACGGATGAAAAGAAAGCCCCGCCCTTGTGTAAGGTGCCGACGTCATTGTGTCGGGATCCTTCGAGCATGTGCCTCAGTTCTGTCAATAGTCTACTTACACAAGGTTTCAAGGAATGTCCCAAGGAGAACAATCTCGAAGAAACCAGCTTCTTCGAAGAGGTATTTTATTCTATTTCTCATCAATCACATCCAAGTTGCTTTGTTGATTGACGAACACAAGCTCATGGTGGGTGAGGTGCCAGTGGCTTGCTCCCTGTTTCTGGGGCAATGAAATGCACCCGAGTGTGGTTGGGCGTCAACAACCAATCATGCATAGGAACAACAAAATGCAAAACAAGAAACGCACGAATAACATTGCGAGTGGCAACGGGCATCATGCGTTGAACGAAGGAAAGCGAACTATCTTCTAGAAGCATAACGTACTTATCTGTACCCTTTCCCTCCAACTTATAGTTTCGTCCTGCCATTCCTAAGAAAAAAATACTTGATCGAAGAACATTCCCGCACGGCTTACCCTACGTCGCCGACTCGGAGTCTTTGTAGGTACCTCTGTCTCCAGCAAAGTTTCCCCACATTTAGAGTACCTCCCAGTCAACGCTTGGCCCCTCCTTCTCCCCTGCTCAATCAGGTGACGCTGCTTGTTGATATTCCCCTCCACCACTTCATTGGATCGCCCATTGCTGCTGCTACTGTACTGCAACCGCACTGCTGCGTCCCTTGTCCCGACAACAAGGATTTGAGTGGTCGCAAGTCGCTTTGCTTTTGGTCGTGACCTCGCTTTGTCACCATCATTCTTTCCCTTCGAACACATCATCACTAACCGCTTGCGCTTGTTTTGATTGCAGAAGGAACGAGGCACACACCTCTTTGTTCCTACACGCGACCACCCTGGCCGCTGCACCTTTGTTTCGCTGATACCCAGACCCTCACCGGCGCATCTGCATCTTTGGTATGTATTGTGATGCCATCTCCAAGCGACTCACGTTGTCCGGCATATCGTCTGCCTGACTGCCTAACTAAGACCGAGCGCACCCCCATCATGGCAACCCAAAAACGTCCTCGACTCTTCAGGAAGCTAATCTCCCGAGTAGCAAATCTTGCTAAACCATCCAAGAAGCCCGCTGCTACTGCCGAACGATACCCGCACTCGAGTTCGAATACATACAGCTACGACGGTACCTCCGCAACCATGGCGGACCAGGAAGAAGACTTTACCTCCCTCCCCATGCCTGACCGCTTCGGTCACAAGGTATGATGCCCAACCCTCCATGTCTCGACTAACGACACGACTGACTGGCGAATGTATAGGTCTGGAAGGTCAGAAAGGCAGCCTACGAAGACGCCGCTAAACAATTCTCCGTCTCCCCAGACGAATCCGACCCATGTTTCCGACCCTTCATGAACGACCCTGGCCTGTGGAAATCTGCCGTCACCGATTCCAACGTTGCCGCCCAACAAGAGGCCATCGTTGCCCTGTGTGCCTTCCTGAAGTATGGCGGACGGGACTGTGCATTAAGGACACGAGGAGCCGCCATTACCCCTATGGTTGAGAAGTGTCTGTCCTCGACGCGAGCCGTTACTAAACAGAACGCCATCGAGGCGCTACTTCTTTACATCGAGCTCGACACGTCAGCACCAGTTATCGAAGAAGTGCTACCAGGCCTTGGCAACAAGGTCCCCAAGAACGTAGCCGCTACGCTACACGCCTTCACTCAGATTTTCCACAACTATGGCTGCAAGATCGTCGATCCCAAGCCAGTGCTCAAGGCCCTTCCCAAGGCCTTTGGCGCTGCGGATAAGAATATTCGTGCTGAAGCTACAAACCTGACTGTCGAGCTTTACCGATGGCTCCGAGAGGCTATGAAGCCCATGTTTTGGGGTGAACTGAAACCCACTCAGCAAAATGACTTGGAATCCCAATTCGAGAAGATCAAGGCCGAGCCGCCACCTAAGCAGGAAAGACTGCTACGATCACAGCAAGCGGCCTTGGAATCGGCAACAGCTGGCGGAGAGGACGGTGGCGACGGCGACGACGACGAGGAGGAGGCTGCCGAGGTGGACGCTTTCGATCTCGCCGAACCTCAAGACATTTCCAAGAAAATCCCCGCCAACTTCACCGAGATGCTGGCTTCATCCAAGTGGAAAGACCGAAAAGAGGCCATCGACGCCCTCCACCAGGCCCTCAACGTTCCCCGAATCAAAGACAGCGACTTTGGCGAAGTGAATCGAGGATTGGCGAAATGCATGAAGGATGCCAACGTAGCAGTCGTTACCCAGGCCGCGCTTTGCATTCAGTTATTGGCTAATGGCTTGCGAAGGGGCTACGCGAAGTACAGGACAATTGTGATGCAGCCCATCATGGATCGCCTGAAGGAGAAGAAGGCAACCGTTGCTGATGCTCTTGCTGGCGCGCTCGATGCTGTCTTTGCTTCTACTGACCTGACAGAATGTCTTGAGGACATTAGCACGTATCTGACGAACAAGAACCCCCAGGTCAAAGAAGGCACCATGAAGTTTTTGATTCGCTGTCTGCGGACGACACGAAATGTCCCCAGCAAGCCCGAGATTGCTGGCATCTGTGAGTCTGGAAAGAAGCTCCTGTCAGAGTCAAGCCCAGCTCTTCGAGACGGTGGTGCTGAAATCCTGGGCACCGTCATGAAGATCATTGGCGAGCGAGCCATGACACCGCACCTTGAGGCCCTTGACGATATTCGCAAGAACAAGGTCAAGGAGTTCTTCGAAACCGCCGAGGTCAAGGCCAAGGAAAAGCCCAAGCCTCCTCCAGCCCCTCCCAAGGCCGCCCCAGCGCCCAAGAAGATGATGGGTGGGAAGAGGCCTATGGCAAAGAAGGCTGCACCTCCTCCGGCCGAATCACCTGTGGCGCCCCAGCCAACGTCCCGTCTTGGTGGCAAGCCAGGCCTAGCCAAGCCAGGCCTCGGAGGGCTCAAGGCACCCCAGAAGCGAACCCTTGCGGCACCCGGCACCGCGTCCCCCCGCCGGGCCCTTGCGGCCCCTGTGATGCCACCGGAGGACGAACCCGCGCCCCCGCAGCCGCGTCTTGGACTCTCGCGGGGACTTGCTGGACGTTCGCTCGCGAAACCTGTTTCTGCTCCAGCTCAGCTTCCCCCGGCTTCGCCTCCACCATCCAGTGGCTTGACTGCCGTGGAGCGGGGCGAGTTGGAAGAGCTCCGGGCTGCCAATGACCGACTGAGTCGCCAAGTAGATGACATGAGACAAGAGCGCAGCAAATTCATGTCCGAGATCCAGGAGCTCAAGAACCAGAACGCTGGCTTAATCGAAGATCATACGAGGGATGTGTTGAGCATCAAGGCGAAGGAGACTCAGCTTGTTCGGGCCAGGAGCGATGCCGAAGCCACTGAACAGACCAACGAGAGATTGAGGCGAGAACTGGAGCGCCTCAAGAGGGCGCTGAGCCACGCCGAAGCATTGGGAACATCCCCAGGTGGTATAGGCAGTCCTGGTAAGAGTCCGCGTGGTCTGAATTTGGATTCCCGTCCTAACATTCCTCAAGGTCTTGCTTCACCCACACATGATGATGTGTATCGTGACCATAGCGTTTCTTCGGCACACCGTCACCGAATGAGCATCACCAGCACGCTGTCGGAAGAGAAGGAGAATAACGATGTCCACAACCCCCGAAGCAAGCTGAGTCCCGAGTTGAGATACGCCGGTAGCAACCCTTCATCAGGGCGGGGTTCTCCTGCGAGAGGCTTCAGGAGCGCCGCAGCGTATAGGGAGGACGACGCCGGCTCTGGCATCTCGCAACGGCCCATGTCATCCATGCCACAGCCGTCCGGTAATGGTGTGGAGAGCTGGAGGAGAGCGGCCGAGGTGACGAGCCAGTTGAAGGCCCGAATTGAACAGATGAAAGTATGTGTGCGAAGGTGATAGATTTCGAACTCTTTGCTAACGACCGGGCAGGCAAAGCAGGCTTATGGTCGACCTTGAGGATGAGGTGGTTGTCCTCCGTAACAATCCTTCACTTGGATGGGATTCCCGTCTGACCGTACATAATGACGATAATTTGGTCGGCTGTTTGGGCATGGCGGGCGTATCTAGGGTCCGGTCCCAGTTCTTGGAGCATTTTCACGGCGTTGAACTTTTACCAATATTGCTTTTGCCTGGAGTCGAGTCCATAGAATCACGACCATAGCCGAGGCTGTTTTGGGAGGTCTTTGATGTCTGCCCGCAAAAGGGCTGGGGATAACTTGTTTTAATGCATGAAGTCTACGAATAGTTTTGTTTATATCCAAAATGTTAGTATAAAGTTATTAGATTGACCTTGAATGCTTTGATTGCGGCTTCAATTGGAATGAGAAGTGGTCATTCCATGCTTGGTTAAAAGACCGGCGAAATACCTGGTGGCTTTGACAATGCTTGTCCTCCCTCTTTCCTTATGTCCGTCTTCTTCGCTTTCATCCGTCTTCCATGTTCTCGTCAATCTTGTTGTTCCGCTGCCTTAACTCTCCTTGGCATCATCGTCCTCCTTGGGCTTGTCCTCGCCATCTTCCTTGGGCTTGTCCTCGCCCTCATTCTCCTTTGTCTTGGTATCACTCTCGTCACCTTTCTTCTCGCCGCCCTCTTTCTCTTCAGCTTCACCCTTCTCAGATTGAATGTGACCCTTTTGTTCCTTCAGTTCCTGCTGCTTCCTCTCCTGCTCCTCCTTCTCGGCCTTCTTCCTCGCCTTCTCTTTCTCCTTCTTGATGCGCTTCTTCTCCTCCTTTTCCAACTTGGCCCAGTCGGTCTCGTGGTCGGCGAGTCCGGACGTGTCCAGGCGCTGCTGCAACTCGAGATGGGCTTGGCTTTGGCCGATGTTGGCGCGTCCGACGAGCGACACGAAGATGGCCATGCCGACCATGGCCGTCAGTAGAAACCGGTAGGTGCCGTACCAATGAGGAGCCCACCCGCGAATTGCAGCACGTGAGTCTACAAAGTACAGGGCCACAAAGGCGGCGAATTGGGTGGTGAGAGCGTACTCGATGGGCATGAAGAGGGTCGGCCAGGCGATAACGGAGGCAGCGAGACCAATGCCGTAGCGAAGACGAGTACGTTCGGGGTGTGGCGCTTTTTCAGCATATTCAAGGCCCTATTTGGGGATGATTAGTTTGCCGTGCTGTTGTTCGATGTGAAAGCTCATACCCAGTGAATGGCACCTAAAAAGGATATGATGACGGCACCATATCCCAGTTGAACAGGCTCAATGACGTTGAGAAGGTACCTCGCCGTGTCGTGATCAACGAGGATGGAATCAAAAAAAGAGTTCCCGGTTGGCCATTGCTTGTTCAAATCCCACGATAGAAAGACGGTGGAAACCGAAGTTGCAAGATAGGGGAGAGTTCCAGCGAGACCAAGGATGCGGGATTCGCGAGGGACGTCTCTGAAGCGAAATGTGTCTTTGACGACTCCCTGACGAGGCCTCGAGGTCAGTTGCAAGCCGGAACATGGTCTTATTGACTCTCAGACTACTCACAAGATCATGTTTGATTTCTGTCACAATGTCGTGTCCATCCTCGTGCGGCCCTTGAGATTCCTCTCTCACGTGCCGTACGGAGCTTTGTGTTGAGACGGCGCTCGGGTTGGATTCGAGCTTGTCTTTCGCCCTCTTTTCCACCTCTTCATGGGTGATGGGCCTAGCAGATGGAGGTGGTTTGCCTGAGGATAAGAATGCAACACGGCTAACTGGGACGAGGCTCGAGGATGGTAATCTGCTTCGGGCAGATGTGCGAGCTGCGAGAAAGCTGGAGGGTGATGGAGCTGCGGAGGAGAGCTTGAACAACGATCGCGGAGCACGAAACATGGCGGCGAATGTGAGATGGTATGCTTTGGCAAACGGGAAATTATTTCTCACCGCACGAATTTAGGAAATATATCGGAGGCTGTACTTGAGCATTGAGATGTGGAAGGAGCATCGCATTTGGGTTTATTGACATGCCACAACGGCCAGATGCGGTTACAGTTACACGTCGGGAACGCCTAAATCGGGCCGGCGCCCAAATCGACATCATCGTCATAGGATGCCTTGCTTTTGCTTGTTTTTGCTTGCTCGTCCTGCTTTGGGAGTTTGACTGATGGGCGATGATGATGGAGCTCGAGGAGTCGTGACGTCATGCTGCTACACAACCTATTTCGAGTCCGAATGGCCGGGCAGTGATGTGGGTTTTACCTTGAGGGTTGGAAATAAATTAAAAGGATCGCATTAGTGGCATCAGTAATATCCCTAATTTCTGGCAGAAGAAGCGACGGGGTAAAATCGGCCGTGAATCAAGAGAACACACGCGTCGGGAGGTTATCGTACTTTGATCTCGACCCGACGGCATCTCGATGAAAGTCAATGGCGGGCACCATTCACTGAAATCATGAAATCCCAGCCGTCGACCCTCTGGAGAGCGCTAAAGCACCCCGCCAAGCTCTCCCCATTCCGGGCTGGCGATGGATCCATCAATCAGGCACCAGCTGGGGCGGGCACCTTCTTCCTTTAGTGGATCCAACGAGGGAGCGGGATCCGAGTCGAGAGATACCTGCCTCGTTGCCCATTTTACTATGCGCGTGCAAGTATCCTGTCCCGGTGCCAGCTGGACCTGGCATGAGCGTCATCCACTGCAAGCACCGATTCTTGCCAGGTTGGGCTCGTTTGCTCTTCCCACTTTTGCCGTGCTGAGCTGACTTGGTGACGCACAACCTGGACTCAAGTTGAACTGTGCAACTGGACCTTGAACCATCATCAGAGGCTCTCCGGTCGGCATCAGTCTTCATCTAACCCAGCACAAACAATCTCGGCATTTTCGTTTTAGACGCAGCAACTCGAAACCGTCTCTCCGACACAATCTCCTACGAACCCCCCTCCTCCCTCTCTCGAGTCCGACCCCTCGCTCTCTCGTCGACTCTCCCCTTCCTCGTCCTCACCAGACCTGCTGCCCGAGCGACGTGGCGATCCTTACGCATGGAGCTGGCGCGTACGAGACGCATTCGAAGCGCCAAATGAGGTCCCGATAACTCACTCTCGATAACCATACACTCCGCTACCCCGGCCTGGTCAAGGTCTCTCCGCCGCCGCCATGTTGGAAGGCCTCGTCGCCGGGTTGCTTAACCGCTTCCTGGGCATGTACGTTAAGAACTTCGACCCTACCCAGCTCAAAGTTGGTATCTGGTCTGGAGACGTGAAGCTTCGAAACCTCGAACTCCGCCGGGAAGCCCTCGACCAACTCAAGCTACCCATCAATGTCGTTGAGGGGCATCTCGGCGAGCTCACCCTCATAATTCCCTGGTCCAACTTGCGTGGCGCCCCAGTCAAGGTTTTTATCGAAGACGTCTTCCTGCTGGCCAGTCCCAAGGAGGAGGCTGAATACGACGAAGATGAGGAAGAGCGACGAAAGCAACGCTTGAAGATGGAAAAGCTCGACAGCGCTGAATTGCTCAAGGAGAAGAACCAGGAAGGCATGAGCCAGGAGGAACAACAAAAGAACCAGAGCTTCACTCAGAGCTTGGTCACAAAGATCGTCGACAACCTGCAGGTCGAGGTCAAGAACATCCACATCCGATACGAAGATTCCATTTCCGCCCCCGGCCACCCCTTCGCCCTGGGCGTTACCCTCGAGGAGTTCAGCGCCGTCAGCACCGATGGCCAGTGGACTCCCACCTTCATCCAAGACTCGACAACCGTCACCCACAAGATGGCGACTCTCGGTGCCCTCGCAGTCTACTGGAACACCGACTCCGAGCTGCTCGGGACAGGTCGAGAAGCGGAGACTCCTACGCAAGAAGAACTCCCGCACGACCAAATGGTAACACGGTTCAAGGAAATGATTGGAACCGAGGCCAGTGTGAACTTGGCCCACCAGTTCATCCTGAAGCCAGTCAGTGGTCAAGCTAAAATTGAGCTGGACAAGTCCGGCGACACCAGTGTAGCCAAGTTCAAGGCGAATCTCTTGTTTGAAGAAATCGGCCTCGTTTTGGACGACCACCAGTATCGAGACGCATTGATGATGGTCGATCTCTTCCACTACTTTATCCGACACCAAGAGTACAAGAAGTTCCAGCCCAAGGGCGTGACGCCAAAGGAGGACCCGCGAGCTTGGTTCAAGTTTGCGGGAGACGCGGTCCTCTCCAAGATCCACGAGAGGAACCGAAGATGGTCCTGGGACTACTTCCGCGAGAGGCGCGATGACCGCAGGCGATACATCGAGCTTTTCAAGAAGAGAAAGGCACAGCAGCAACTCTCCGCGCAGGACGACACCGATCTTCAGAATCTCGAAAAGAAGTTGGGCTACGAAGACCTGAGGTTTTGGAGATCCCTCGCCCGGAACCAGCTGAAGAAGGAGAACGCGGAGGCGCTTAAGAAGCAACCTCCTCAGGAACAACAACAAGGCTGGATCTCTTGGATGTGGGGGTCCAAACCCCAGGAGCCCGTCGAACAAAACGGCGAGAACACCCAGATGACCGAGGAGCAGCGAAAAGAGCTCTATGAAGTCATCGATTGGGACGAGAAGAATGCCATCGCCCAAGAAGTCGATGTTCCTCGGGAAGCTATCAAGATGTGCATCGAAACTTCGCTGAGTACTGGTAGTTTCACCCTCAAAAGAGGCTTCCATGGAGAATCGACGGATCTTCTTAGCTTGCACTTTGACGTGTTCAAGGCAAGGGCGTTGCAAAGGAAGGACTCCGTCCTCGCCAACATCAGCCTTGGAGGGCTCCGTGTAAATGATGGCACCACCCCGGACAGTCTGTACCCTGAGATCGTGCGGGTCAAGGATGCGCCGGACACCAAGAAGCGTAAGAGGCTTTCCTTGGCCGAGTTGGAGAGCCCCGAACAAGAACCGTTCTTCCAATTCGAGGTCGAGCAGAATCCTATCGAGCGCGACGGAGACATTGCCATTGTCGGCTCGATGAAGCCCCTGGAGGTCGTCTGGAACCCAAACTTTGTCATCGGCATTGTCGACTTCTTCAGGCCCCCAGAGCGCCACATGGAGTCCATCGCTGCCCTGATGGAGACTGCAGGGGCAACGGTGGAGGGGCTTCGCGAGCAGACACGGGCTGGTCTCGAATTTGCTCTCGAGGAGCACAAGACGATCAACGCCGAACTCGACCTCCAGGCGCCTCTCATTATTGTGCCCGTCAGCATTACTACCGAGGACTCGACCTGTTTGATCGTAGATGCCGGTCATATCCATGTCAACAGTCAGCTGGTTGACCAGACCACCATGAAGGAGATTCAGTCCAAGCAGAGGCAGGCCTACAGCGACGAAGACTTGAAACGCCTGGAGTCGGTCATGTATGACAAGTTCATTGTCAAACTGACCTCGACTCAGGTCCTCATCGGCCCCTCAATCAGCGAAACGAAGGCCCAGCTGGTTGAAAAGACCGAGAAGGGCCATTTCCACGTCGTCGAGCAGATCAATGTCGATTTTGTGGTTGAAACGTCCATCCTGCCCAAAGCTCCAAATTTGACAAAGCTGAAGGTCTCGGGACATCTGCCCATGCTCCATGCCACTGTTTCGGACTCCAAGTACAAGAATCTGATGAGAGTCATCGACGTCGCAATCCCGAAATTCGGCAATGACGCTCCTCTCGAGCCTACGTTGCTGGACGATCAGGACGAGCCCTCACGTCCCCGCCTCCTCAGCGACGTGTCCACCAAGTCGGCACGCAAGGCGCCACGCGACAGACGGCACTCAATGGGATTCCCGTTCATGCAGCCATCGACTGCCGTTGTCTTGGATGATATGGATGACGACGACGACAACTTCGAAGATGCTCACGACGGCGCCGACGCGGAGCAGCTCCGGATTCAGCAGCGCACCTTTGAATTCAAATTCAAGGTCGATACGCTCAAGGGCTCGCTGTATCGAAGCGACCCCGACCGGAGGAAGCCCGATGCGCTTCTCGTGGAACTTGTTGCCGAGCGGTTCGATCTCGAGTTCTACACCAGACCATATGACATGGCTGCCGAGGTTTCGCTGGGCTCCGTCACGGTCGATGATTTCGTTGACAACCCGCCGGAAGAATTCAAGGCCATCGTGTCGTCGGGCGACAGTGATGACTTGAAGGAGGGCCGCAGCCTTGTTCTCGTCAAGTTCATCAAGGTCAACCCGCTTTCCCCCGAGTTCATGCCCCTGTACGAGGGTGTCGAGACGAATGTCACGGCTGCCATTTCAACCATCAACCTGATCGTCACCAGAAGGACGCTGCTTACACTGCTCGATTTTATCCTGGTGACCTTTACGAACAACGATCAACCGAGCCAACCCGCCATCGTGGAGCCCCCAGCGACCGACGGCCAGGAAACCGGGGATGAGGTTGAGATTTCGCAAGCTCAGCAAAACGCAAACGCTGGAGCTATCCGGGTCAAGGTTGATCTCAAGAGTATTCGGTTGATCTTGAACAACGACGGCATCCGCCTGGCGACACTGTCCTTCAACAAGGCTGATGCGAGAATCTTCCTTCGTGGGAGGACCATGCGCGTGTCGGCTCGACTGGGCGATCTCTCTCTGGTTGACGATGTGAACCAGGGCGTGTCCGAAGACTCTAGCCTCCGGAAGCTGGTCACCATCCAGGGCGATGATCTTGCGGATTTCCGATACGAGACGTTTGACCCCAGCAACCCAAAGGCATACCCTGGGTACGACAGCTCCATCTTCCTTCGAGCCGGATCGGTCAAGGTCAACTTTTTGGAGGAACCCTTCCGCAAGATTATCGATTTCCTGGTCAAATTTGGGCGCATGCAGGCCTTGTACAACGCGGCTCGACAAGCTGCAATGAACCAGGCCAACCAAATGCAACAGAGTCCCAGCCGCTTCCAGTTTGACGTTGTCGTCAAGACGCCCATCGTTGTGTTCCCTCGCGTTGTCACCCCTGGCCGTCCGGGGCGCGATCTGATCACGGCGTACTTGGGTGAAATTTACGCCCAGAACAAGTTTACGCCTCTCGACGACAGCGAGGACTCGGAGATTGCCATGAAGATCTCGGCAGGCATCCGCAACATTCGACTCACCTCTGACTTTCACTATCCCAATGACAGATCTGAGGAGCTTGAAATGATCGACCACGTCGATCTTGGGTTCAAAATTACGTATGCTGAGCACAAGAATGGCGCCAAACGTCCCGACACGGAGATTGAAGGGACAATGTCAGACATCAATCTGCGGTTGACCCAATACCAGCTCAAATTCTTGATGGAGATTTCGAAATCTGTTCCTGCGGCCTTTGCTGGTGAAGGCGGGGACAGCGAGGAGGAAGTGGCGAAAGCCGTCGACGAAGGCACGCTGCAACGCGCTCGAACAGTGTCATCCGAAAAGGATACAGGTGACGACCAGACGCTCGTCGACTTGGGTCCTGAGCTCGGGTCCCTCGGGCAGACATGGGCCAAGCTGGATCTGATTTGGCGCGTGAACACGATCGGTCTGGAGCTCATCATGGCCGAGGAGGATGAGCCCGTGGGTAGTTTGGCGCGATCTAGCTTGTCGCGCTTTTCCCTCGACGAGACCAAGGTCAAATTCCGGATGCTGTCCGACAGCTCCCTCGAGGCTGAGCTTCTCATCCGGTCCTTCACCATCTACGACAGCCGACCTCGAGAGACGAACAAGTTCCGCCGCATCATGACTTCCTCAAACAAGGACGTGCAGCAGCTCATGGCCAGTGTAACCATGTCGGGTGGCACTGAACGGAACGTCATCGCCATGGCCACCGTTGACAGCCCTCGAGTGATTTTTGCACTCGACTATCTGTTTGCCATCCAGAAGTTTGCAGTGGAGGGACTCACTGTCGACGAGGCCAGCCCCGTCGAGGATGACCTGGAAAGCCCCGAGGAGTCGGACACGGACTCGATGCAAGTCACCTTTACCGGAAACGAGTCTCGCCGGTCGAGATCCGAGGCATCAAGGCGACCCAGCGCCGATGTGCCGTCTGAGGCGGAGCAACAACCGATGAACATTGCCTTCCGACTTAATTTGGTGGATGCACAAGTCATCCTCATTGCCAACCCGCTCAACTCGAGTTCAGAAGCAATCGTGCTCGGAATTCGCCAGATGCTTCTCTCCAAGCAACATGCCTTGACCTTCCAGGTCTCACAGATTGGCATGTTCTTGTGCCGAATGGATAAGTTTGAGACGTCTCGTTTGAGGATCATTGACGACTTTTCTATTCAATTGAGCATGAACGACGCGAAGCCGACCGAAAACAGCATCCAGATTGATGTCGAGCCTCTTATTCTGCGACTCGCCTTGCGGGATATCCTGCTTGCCCTTCAGATTCTCACCAAGGCCAGCGAGCTGGCTGGGAACGAAGCCTCAAAGTCTGTAAAGGAGACGCCCGCCGAACAAAAAGCGAGAGAGCTACGAAACGCTGGCCTCAAGCAACGAAGCTCCAGCGGCAAGGGCGCATCCACGACGGCTGCCAAGACCAGAGGTACTCGTCAAATTGCCGAACAGCCACCCCGACAATCCTCCTCACAGGTTGCGCTGCCTCAGCGTGAGTTCCTGTCTGCAACTGTCGAAGGAATCCGTGTCATCTTGATTGGCGATCTGCATGAATTGCCCATCCTGGATGTTGGCATCAAGAACTTCACCGCATCGGCCGAAAACTGGTCCTCGAACCTGAAGGCCGAAACCGCCTTGGAGCTCTATTCAAACGTGTACAACTTCTCCAAGTCCAGCTGGGAGCCTTTGTTGGAACCTTGGCAGGTGGGCTTTGGCGTTGCGAAAGAGCCCGTGTCGGGATTGCTCTCGGTCGATGTCACATCCAAGAAGACGTTTGATGTGACTGTCACGACTGCCTCCATCGCCCTGGCATCCAAATCTTTCGACTTCTTGACCACGGAGCAGGATGTGCTGGACAAGCCGCGAGGCGTCGAGGCGCCCTACCGCATCCGCAACTACACTGGTTTCGACGTGGTTGTCAATTCCAAGAGCCCAACAAGCGACGAGCCCATCACTCTCCGACTCGAGGATGGAAAGGAGGGACCGTGGAGCTTCGAACACTGGGAGAAGATGCGAGAGAACCTTCTAACCGAGTCCAATCAGACGTATGTCACCATCCAACTGGAGGCCAGCGGCTTTGATCCCGTCAAGAATATCCGGTTGAACCGCGAAGGCGAATTCATTTACGGCCTTCGCCCCAAGGCTGACAAGATTGTGCATCGACTTTGCGTGGAAGTTGAGCTTGGAACCGACAATGTCAAGTATGTCACGTTTCGATCCCCTCTCCTCGTGGAAAATGCGACTCAGATCCCGGTTGAACTGGGCATTTACGATGCCAAGGAGGGACATCTCCTGAAGATTGAGAAGATTGCCCCCGGAGATTCTCGCCCGGCGCCTGTCGGTGCTGTCTACGAAAAGAGAGTCCTTGTCCGGCCTGACGGAGGCTTTGGATACCAATGGAGCGGCGAGCAACTCTGGTGGGGAGACCTGCTCAAACGACAAACGAAGCAGGTTGTGTGCAAGGGCGACAATGGCGATCCTTTCTACTTCCAAGTCCATGCTCGCTTCGACAAGTCGAATCCTCTGACCAAGTAAGTCGATCGTATCTCAATCTCGAATGCATATGCTAACGACGCTAGACAATACCCCTACATGAAGATCAAGCTGTCTGCTCCGGTCACGCTCGAGAACCTTCTGCCCTACGATTTCAAATATCGCATCTACGACAAGAATACCAAGAAGGACTGGACCAACTTCCTCCGAAAAGGCGGACTGAGTCCCGTTCATGTCGTGCAGCTATCGCATCTTCTCTTGCTCAGCGTGGACATGCAAGACACCGTGTTCAAGCCGAGCGACTTTGCCGTCATAAACCCTGGGAGCAACGAAGACTTCCGAAAGGAGCAGAAGATTGTGGTCAAGGACGACCAAGGACTACCGCTCAGTCTCGCGTTGCACTATTTCAAGATCCCCCACAGCGGCGGCGCGTTCAAGGTTACCGTGTTCAGCCCGTACGTGGTCCTGAACAAGACGGGCGTGGACCTCCAAGTGCGTGCAAAGGGTTTCCTGCAACAAGCCAAACCTGCGGCAGGCCAGTTCCCGCTCATGGACACTTCTGATCAGGATCGCCCCAAGGCTCTGCCGTTCATGTTCTCATTCGGCAATGACGACCATCGCAACCGAGCCCTGCTCAAGGTTGCCGACTCGGAATGGAGCAAGCCTCAAAGTTTCGATGCCATCGGTAGCACCTCCGAGGTGGTGCTGAACTCGCCCAACAAGAACAGGGAGATTCATGTGGGAATCACCGTCAAGTCTGGAGAGGGCAAGTACAAGATGACCAAGGTCGTCACGCTGGCGCCGCGATTTGTTCTGCAGAATAAGCTCGGCGAGGAGATTCTCATTCGCGAGTCGAGCTCTTCCGGCTATCTTACTCTGGCCCCGGGAGCACTGCAGCCGCTGCATTTCCTGCAGAAAACGCGTGAGAAGCAGCTCTGTCTCTGCTATCCCGGCGTCAACAACCAGTGGACATCGCCCTTTAGCATTGCGGATATAGGAACGACCCATGTCAAGATTGCAAAGACGGGACAGCGTCAACGCTTGGTCAGAGTTGAGATTCTCTTGGAGGACTCGACCATCTTCCTCAACTTTAGCATGGAGACGAAGAACTGGCCATTCTCGATGCGCAACGAGAGCGACACCGAGTTCACCTTTTACCAGGCCAACCCGAACGTGGACGAGGACGGAGTCGAGGACCGAAGCGGCTGGAGACCTGTTCGATACCGTCTTCCGTCTCGGAGCATCATGCCGTACGCCTGGGACTTTCCCGCAGCCAAGTTCCGCGAGCTTGTGATTGCGGCAAATGGCAAGGAACGCCACGTCAAATTGGCCGAGATTGGCAACCAGATTCCAATGAAGCTCACGGCTTCAGGCGCTCAGCCAAAGATTATCGACATCAACGTGGCCGCGGATGGACCGACGCAGACACTGATCCTGAGCACTTTCCGCGCCAGCAAGAGCAAGTACAAGCCCAAGGCGCTGTCCAGAGCCAACACGTCGTCGAGCGAGACATTTACGTTCGAAGTCAAGGATCAAGACGTTGGTGCTACGTTCCGTGCCCAGCTCAAGCTCTCGGGCATTGGCGTCTCTCTCATCAATGCCCAGATGAAGGAACTGGCCTATCTGACGTTCCGCGATGTTCAGCTGCGCTTCAGCGACTCTCCTCTGATCCAAACAGTCTCCCTGTCCGTCAAGTGGATTCAGATTGACAACCAGCTGTACGGTGGCATCTTCCCCATGATCCTCTATCCCAGCGTGGTGCCGAAGAAGGCGCAGGAAGTCGAAGCCCATCCCTCTCTGCACACCATGATCAGCCGGGTCAAGGATGATTCGTACGGAGTCATCTACGTCAAGTACGCGACGATCCTGCTGCAGCAGATGACGGTGGACCTGGACGAAGACTTTGTCTTTGCCCTGCTCGACTTCACCAATGTCCCGGGCGCCAGCTGGACGATTATGAGCGACGAGGGCAAGCTGTGCGACGAAGACCTCGACATTCCGGAACCGACCCAAGTGCAGGTTGGACAGGACATGTACTTTGAGGTGCTCAACATTCAGCCCATGCAGATCGATCTGAGCTTCATGAGGACGGAGCGAATCAACGCCGAAGACAAGACATCGTCTCACAACCCGCTCATGTTCTTCCTCAACGTAATGACGATGGCTATTGGCAACGTCAACGACGCCCCCATTCGGTTTAACGCACTCATTCTGGATAATGTTCGCGTGTCAACGGCCGTCCTGGTGCAAAACTTCTCCAACCACTACAGCCAGGAGGTCATGTATCAGATCCACAAGATCCTCGGATCTGCCGACTTTCTCGGAAACCCCGTTGGCCTCTTCAACAACATCTCGTCAGGTGTCACCGACATCTTTTACGAGCCGTACCAGGGCCTGATTCTGTCAGACAAGCCGGAGGAGTTTGGCTTGGGCATCGCGAAGGGCGCAGCATCGTTTGCCAAGAAGACGGTGTTTGGCTTCAGCGACAGCTTCTCCAAGTTTACCGGTAGCCTCAGCAAGGGTCTCGCAGCAGCTTCTTTGGACAAGCAGTTTCAGGACCGACGACGCATCACGAGGGCGCGAAACAGGCCCAAGCACGCCCTCTACGGAGTGGCTGCCGGGGCCAACAGTCTGTTCACCAGCGTCGCGTCGGGCGTTGGCGGACTGGCGCGCAAGCCCCTGGAAGGTGCCGAGCAGGAGGGTGCCGTGGGCTTCTTCAAGGGCGTGGGCAAGGGTGTGCTTGGCCTGGCTACGAAGCCCGCGGTGGGCATTCTGGACATGGCAAGCAACGTGAGCGAAGGCATCCGTAACACAACGACGGTTTTCGACGGACAGGAGCTTGATCGCACCCGATACCCGCGCTTCATCCCATTGGACGGCATTGTTCGGCCCTTCAACGCGCGGGAGGCTCTCGGGCAGTACTGGCTCAAGCAGGTGGACAATGGCAAATATTTCGACGAGCAGTACATCGGCCACCTGGAGCTGCCAAAGGAGGACATGGTGGTGATGGTGACGTATTCGCGCATCCTGCTGATTCGGTCGCGACGACTCACGAGCGAGTGGGATGTACCCTTGAAGGACATTCAGACGATTGCCAAGGAGCGAACGGGAGTGAGCCTGGCGCTGAGAGGAGGAGCCAATGGACCGTTTATTCCCGTGGGAGGGGGCAGTGAACGGGGTTTCTTGTACAAGATGATTGGGGTGGCGGTGGAAGAGTTCAATCGCAGGTTTAGAAGCGGGGAGACTTGAGAGGGAGACCGTGTATTGAAGGAAATTTGGGCGACGCTACAAGTTTGGAGTGGGATTTTGATGAACATGGCGTACAGTGGTCTTTGTAGTGGATTATGTCAATGAGCGACTTGCATGCTTATTGGTCTTGGGGATCTTGTCTGCTTATCTGACATGTCGTATTACAGGGGACAGAGAAGCCACTTCTGGATTGATCTCGCGTGTTACTCGGCCGAGTTGGTATGCTCGTCTTGAGCTGAACGGGTTCGCAGTCGGCCATGTCAACGTGGTCGGTCCCGGCCGAGAGACGAGCCGTCAAGCTCAATGAGAAGAGATATCGGCTCTCGAACATGTTGGCCAAGGCTGGTCAGTCGAGATTGGGATACAGGATACGATATCGCGAAAGCATGTGAAGGTCGGATGCGATGGTGACCAGATGGGGGAGGTGAGGACAAGACAAGGTTAAATGCGGGCGGCGGGGAAGCGAGACGTTGGCAATCATGAGGACAAGTCTTGGCGGAATTGGGTTGATTGCTTGATAGATGACGAGAACAAGAACAAGCACAAGCACAAGAAGCGAGCTGCTGACTTTGACTCTGGGGCTTATCTCTCTTGGCGGCTCGAGGCAGGGATGCACACCGAGGTGCAAAAGAACCCATGCGGCGAAGGAGAAACATGGGGTAAAGGTTAGTGGCCGTCGGGAAACCCGGTGTTATTGGTGGGGGGCAATCCAAACGTCGACCTACCTAATGCGGACAGGTGAAGGAAGGGAGCTTTTGCAGCAAGTGAGTTGGCGAGGGGGAGGTGTGATCTGATGGCGCTGATCGCATCGGCGGTGGCGTTGGGGGAGGGCGAGATGGGGTGTGTGCTGTTGAATTGTGATGTTACGTAGGTGAATGGGCGAGAGAGATATCCTTACTACGATCGCTTCAAGGATCACTCTGAGGGCGAGATGGACGCCGTGGTAGTTAATTGGCCATGAACAATGGGGCATTTACCACAACATCGGGAACCAAGTCGCATCGTTTCGATGCTTGTTGATTCAGTTGGATACAAGACGTTGCCAAGCAAACTTCCGACCCCATGTAGAGACGCCATCCAAAGTTCCTGCGTTTGTCGGACGATGCAGGCCTTTATTGCAGCTGACCGGCGTGATCGACTTGGACGGAGATGAGGGAGGTTGCTGATAGGAGATATTACGTGGGCATCTTCATGTCCAGCGTTCAAGTTGTTGGCTGTTGAATACTTGGGCGTAGCTAGGAAAGGATTAGAGATACGGCGGGGAGCCGGAACTAGAAGCAAGGCACGGGGACAAATAGACGAGCGGCAGTCCGTCCGTGGGTGGTTATCGCGGAGGCGTACGAATGCCGACACATGGTCCACTATCAACGTCTTAGCGGCCGCGCAAAGGGTCCTTTGGAAGGAAGAAGAGAAGGAAAAGAGTTGCCCCCCCGGTCAGGGCGGTTACGTCCGTGATTCGTCAGTGGCATGCAGCAACCTTCCGCAACGGGAAACGACCCGGTCTTGGTGTCGCCGAGTAGACGCCGTGAGAAGTGGCGACGGGGGAGGAGGAGGAAGCTGATGGGTTTTTCTTCTTTTTTTTTTTGTCTAGGAGGTTTGTAGTTATATCGTGCCACCTAGGGAGAGATATTGCATAGACTACTTGTCGCTTAAGGTAGGTACGGTAGTGTATGGTACCTCTTTAAGCATGTGCCTCGTTATCGTGCCGTTGCCTATAGTAGTAGTACCTCTCCTAATGTACCTTATCTGACCCCTCCCACTTATGCCCGTCATCCAAACCTCTCCGGCAGATCAATCCCAAACATGACAATGCTCCGTAGCCTCGACTTGGCGCGAGTACGTACCTGTTTCAGCACAAAGCTCGTTTGCCTCGAGTCAACTCCCGCGGGCCCCAGCTCTCCCGGCCCCATCATCAGGATCATGTCGTCTCGCGATATCCCGACTGACCGACCGACGGACCGTTTTATTTTTTCAGTCTCGTTGGTCCATGTCTGCAGACATTGACATAACAAGGGATCCCCCGGGCTGATAAGGTTGGGAGGTGGGTAAAGGCAAGGATGGATGCATCTGCGAGTTTGCCGTCGTCCATCTCCTCTCTCCGTGGTGTTGGCCCTATCTCTTCACCCCCTCGAGTCTCGCACCCCCCTCCAAGGCGACGATGCAGGAAGCCGTACAAGACAGTATCTTAGTAGTAGACCGGCCATTGGTGGGCTGAGACGATTGACATGTCGATATCCTCTTCCCGTGCGACCGACGCTCTTCAGCTCCACGCCTTCCGCTTCCATTATAAGGCGACGCGCACCTGCCCATCGTTGGTTCCTTCCCTCGACAGAGCTTCCGCGTCCTCTCAAACCTTGCCTAATCGTGGCTTCCTTCTTCCTCCACTAGGCTTCTTTCCCTCTGGCTGCTCTCTTCAGTTGCTCCCACTTCCCGTATCGTTGCTTGTCATGAAGCTTTGATCACCTGCAGCCTCCCGTCAACCCGCAGCCCCCTCGCGAGCTGCTTCAACCAAGAGATCCAATTGATCTTCAACTCCAATTGGCCTCGATCCGCAGCCGTCTTGCTTCATCCCGGAGACAATGGCTGACGCGACTGCCCCCAAGGCCGACGACGCACCCCTGCGTCGCAACTCGGACCCGGCCCTCGATGCGCAGAACCAACACCAGCACCAGCATCAACACCACTCGGCGCGAGTCGATGCCGACGGACGCCATCAAGACGCCGTCTACACCACCGGTACCTCGACCGACCCGAGCAATGTTCCCACCAAGAGCCATCTCCACGAGCACGGCGTCGAGAAGTCCATGGCCGAGCCCGGACCTGGTCGCATGCCTCCCGATTACAGCGACCACGAGAAGCTCGAGGGCGGCCTCGTCACCGCCGAAGACGACGACGGCTCGCACGATGGCGGAAAATACGGCAAGCTGGCTCCTGTGTACCGCCACCGTCGCATCTTGACCCATCTCGTCATCTTCTGCCTCTTCACCGGCTGGTGGATTGCCTCGCTCGTCCTCCATCGCGACGACAAGAACTGGGTCGTTCCCTTCCTCGTCTGGCTCTGCATCATCCTGCGACTGGTCTTCTTCCACGTTCCTATCCGCTACGTCTCGGGCCCCATCCGCTGGGGTTGGCATCACTCCGCCGTCGTCGTCTACGACAGGATCCCTCCCAAGCTGCGAACCCCTGCCGGCGCATTCGTTGCCATTACCACTATTCTTGTCGGATCCTTCGTCTCCGAGGAGAGCGCCGACAACACGCGCGAGAACCGCGCCGTCAGCTTGTTTGGCATGCTCGTCTTCATCTTTGTGCTGTGGCTCACCAGCAAGGATCGCACGCGCATCAACTGGCGCACCGTCATTGGCGGTATGTTGGGACAGTACATCATCGGCCTGTTTGTCCTACGCACCACGGTCGGTTACGACATCTTCCGCTTCATTGCCGATCGCGCCTCCGACCTGCTGGGCTTTGCCGGCGATGGCGTCGCCTTCTTGACCGACACGGACACGTCGGAGAAGCTCTGGTTCCTGCTCACGGTGCTTCCGGCCATCATCTTCTTCATTTCCATTGTTCAAGTTTTGTACTACATCAACTTCCTCCAATGGTTCATCATGAAGTTTGCCACGTTTGTCTTCTGGGCTCTCGGTGTTTCCGGCGCCGAGGCCGTCGTCGCAGCCGCCACGCCCTTCATCGGCCAAGGTGAATCTGCCATGTTGGTTCGTCCCTTTGTTCCTCACATGACAAAGGCCGAGATTCACCAAATCATGACTTGTGGTTTTGCCACCATCTCGGGTTCCGTCCTTGTCGGATACATTGGTCTTGGTCTGAACCGAGAGGCTCTGGTCTCGTCGTGCATCATGTCCATCCCCGCCTCGCTCGCCATTTCCAAGCTGCGATACCCCGAGACGGAGGAGACGCTCACGGCTGGTCGCGTCGTCATTCCCGACGACGACGAGCACAAGGCCGAGAATGCCCTTCACGCCTTTGCCAACGGTGCCTGGCTCGGCATCAAGATTGCCGGCACAATCATGGCCTCCCTGCTCTGCATCATTGCCCTCGTCGGCTTGGTCAACGGGCTGTTGACGTGGTGGGGTCGATACTTGAACATCAACGACCCGACTTTGACTTTGCAGACCATCCTCGGCTACCTGCTGTATCCCGTTGCCTTCTTGCTCGGCGTTCCCCGCGATCACGATCTTCTCAAGGTCTCCAAGCTCATTGCCGAAAAGGTCATCACCGTAAGTACCCAAAAAAGCCACATCGGTCGATCCTGGACCTTTTGGAGTGCGAATGTGGAATAACACATCATGTAGAACGAGTACAATGCCTTTGACGCCCTCGCCAACGATGACTACTATTCGGACCTCTCCCCTCGATCTCAGCTCATTGCCACCTACGCCCTGGCCGGCTTTGGCAACATTGGGTCTCTCGGTATCCAGATTGGTATTCTGGGCCAGCTCGCCCCTTCGCGAGGCGGCGACGTCTCCCGGCTCGCTCTTTCGGCCCTCTGCTCGGGTGTCTTGGCTACCCTGACATCTGCCAGCGTCGCCGGCCTCGTCGTCACGGATCAGCTGTCTAGCTTTACGACGACTTCTTGATTGCCATGGAGAGTTGGAGAATGATACCCACCGATTGAGGCGTTGAATATGTCGCGGTACTATATAGCCTTTGCAGGAGCGCAAGTCTAATAATCATCTAGTCAATTTACGTTTACCAGACGAGTTATGTCTGTATCTGAAAGATGCTTGCGGTAAATTGAAGCCTGACCTGTCGATCCCACGGGCGATTCCGCATGTTGCTGTACATAGGGCCCTGCCAGGCGAACTGATGGACATCGTACCACAGGCATAATGTGCCGTGCAGACTTTTTCTCCTCCATTCTTTTCCCCATTTCCAGGGGACCCGTTTCTCGCGCCTTGGACCGGGCCGGACGTTGTCGCTCGAGATTCCAATGCCTGCCGCATCTGGGGGCGTCACGAGGCGAAGGGCTTGGGGACGTGGCTTGGATCAACCGATGGCCCTGGGCGATTTGCAACGGTAGGTTGTTTTCACGAGAGCATGGGCCCCAGCCTCGTCAGCCTCTCCGCTTCGGAGGATGATGGAGAGGGGAAATGGTCTGGTGGGAATGTACCGGAAAGGGACAGACGGGGTCCTTGTTGCCGGGGGGAGAAAAGAGTTAACGTTGCGTTTTGCGTGGGATGGGATGATTGCTATCGTGGGTGAGGGGTGATGGGGAGTCGACTGACCGACAGAAGGTTGGGTTCTGGATGGAGATGTAGTGAGGAGATCGGCAAGGCATCGCATGTCTAATGCTTCTCGCTAATGGCAGATGTACATTCATTTCTTGCCCATGGTTCAACGTTATCATCATCATCATATCCAATCCTCACGCCCCTTCCATCCCAAACTGCTGCGTCCACTCGGCGCACTGCCGAATCTCCTCCTGTCCCACCGACGGCTTCGTCCCTTGCACCGCCCTGTACAGGTCGTCGAGCTGCAGCGGCGGCTCCTTGAGCTGCTTCCCGGGCACCTGGCTCCACGTCATGGGCACGGCGCCGCCGTCGTTGGGGCTGCAGGGCGTGTACCACTCGCCCTTGTCGTCTCGGAACTAGGAATGGTCAGTTGTGTGAGTGGTGATGTGGTGTAGACGGGGGAAAGGGAGAGGACTTGCCTTGCGGAAGTGCGTGGCCGTGTGCACCTTTCTAACCGGCATCATGAGCGCGTCCTGGACCAAGTTTGCGACATCACTCCCGGAGAAGCCCTCCGTCACGCGCCCCAGCTGGCGGAAGGCGCCCTCCCTCCACCCGCCCTGCCCCGGCGCCATGTCCCCGAGGTGCACCTCGAACAGGTCGGCGCGGGCGGCCTCGTCGGGCAGCGGCACGTGGATCCTCTTCTGGAAGCGGCGGCGCACCGCCGGGTCGAGGGACCACGGCAGGTTGGTGGCGGCGAGGACGAAGACGCCGTCGTTGTTGTTGCCGAGGCCGTCCATCTGCACGAGGAACTCCGTCTTGAGCCGCGCCGTGTCCTCGGCGTTGGGGTTGCCGCTGTCGCGCTTGCCGCAGAGGGCGTCGATCTCGTCGATGAAGATGATGGACGGCTTCTTTTCGCGCGCGAGGACGAAGAGCTGTCGCATCAGGCTACGGGGGGCAGTTAGTACTTATGCGTGATTCACGTTGGACCGGCGTCGATACTTACCCTTCGCTCTCGCCCGTCCACTTGGACATGACATCGCCGCTGCTCACGCTGAATAGCGTATGGTCGACCTCGGTCGCCACAGCCTTGGCCAGGTAACTCTTCCCGGTGCCCGGGGGCCCATACAGGAGCAGGGCGCGCCTCGCCTGACGCTTGCCGCGGAACATTTGGGGGAAGCGGAGGGGGAAGATGATGGCCTCTTGGAGTTCCGCCTTGGCGGCCTCGAGACCGGCCACGTCGGTCCACTTGACGTTTGGCTTCTCGGACACGATGGCGCTGAGGAGCGAGTCCTTGAGCGACGCGTCGTTGAACTTCTTGCTGAGCTTGTCAATGTCCGAAGGCGGCTCACGGGGGCAGAAGCTCGTGTTCGCCGCCGTGTACGCCGCGTCCCAGGCCGAGGGAGGCGGGGGGTTCGGCGCGGGAGCGGTGGCTTCTGCAGGGCTGCCGGCCTGGAGCTTGCTCAGGAACAGCGCGTGCTTGCATTCGCCCTTGATGCCGTTCTTCCAGCACCGCTCGCAAATGTCAAAGTCGCCGTCGTTGCAGGTCTTGCACCAGTAAGCAACGGATCCAGCCGGCAGAGGCGCCGCGCACCCGTCGCAAAGGGCGTAGTCGCCGGCGAGCTGTCGGATGTTGACTTGCTTGGGAAGTTGAAGGGTGACGCTGCTCATCTGGTGCGGACAGGTCCTGGCGCCCGAGTAGCAAAACTGGCACAAGTCGTAGTCGCCGCCTGCGCACACGGAGCAAAAGTACGTGTCTTCTCCAATGTTCAACCCCACAGAGCAGCCGTCGCATACGATGCCGTTCTCAGCCCAGCGGATCTTGGTGTGCGGCCCCGTGAGCCGCGTCTCGATGTGCCACATGGCCTGGACGTATTCCTCCATGTCCAGCTTGCCGTTGCTGTCCTCGTCGATGAGCTCCCAGATCTCGGAGAGGGTTTCCCTGGGGAGGCCGCTCTGGAAGAAGATGCGTGCGGCGTACGAGCCGTCGATATGTGCTCCGCCGCCGCTATGGGAAAGGAACTGCTGCTGGTACCGGAGACGCATGTTATCGGGCACCTCTGGGGGGAGGAGAGCAGACGGAACACTGCCGGATCGCGAAGGCGCAGGGGGGTTGCTGCCGCTTGGAGGCTGCGAGGCCGGCTTCGTTGCAGGACTGGGGAGAACGGCGCGGTCTAGCAGGTCTTGGGGAGGCCGATAACCGGATACCAGATGATTGACGATTTGGGAATGATGAGTCGGCATCTCCATAAAGACCCTATTGCCCCCAACGCGCTGAGGCCAGAACGGAGACGGCCAGGCCTCGACGAAATAGTAGTCCAAGGCCCATGGGCACAGGACGGTGGATGGCCCCGGAATATACACGGTGCCCAAGCCGCCTTCGGCCATGGATTTGAGAGTGCCGGCCAGATTCACGGGAATGCCTTCCCACTGGATGGTAGTCCCGGCCGTGACGATGAACGAATCTCCGGTGCCGAACCAGATGCAGTCGATGGCGGTTGGTTGCCGGACCCGGGTATGGATGCCATTCAGGTCAATCATGGACATGACGGCCCTGAGGAAGCCGTCTGGAAAGAGGCCTGATATTTGGGCAGAGCCGTCAGCATACTTGATGAACCAGCCGCCTCGAGGGGAGAGGCACACGTGCTTCACCAAGGTGTCCGGGCGTTCTCTCATCTGCTGGGTGACTGCATCCAGCACCCCGTTGTCATTGGACAGTACTGAAGAGAGTCAACATGGGTGGAAAACAAAGCTCGGGGCTGAGGTACGAACAGTCGCCTTGCTTGGTCATGATGGCGTATCTGCCATCCGGGGTCGAAGTCATCCAATTGATCCTGGTGCCCGCCATTTGCTTGTCCTCAAACCACCCCCCCAGCTGGTCCCATACGATTTGAAGCGACGCAGGCAGGTTATGGCTTTCACATGGTCAGCACGGCTTTGGTATGCTCGACGGCACTGAACCGCACACGGCAAGGCTGGAGAAGATGGAGCCTCACGCCTGAGAGAAGACATCGTTGCCAAAGGCCCATGATGATGGGTCCGGCCCGAAGTAGTAGAAGACCATGGCGGTCCGACACGGGGAGCAGGGTTACGAGGACGGGATTACGTGGGGGACGAAACGGGGATCCGAGGGGAGAGGGAGAAGCAGAAGCATCAGATTGAACCAAGGCATTTTCGCCGGCGTGCTGTTGACTTGTTTCGTGGCGTTCAGCTGGTTCAGCTGATGGCTGATGGCTGGTGAGTGAGGCGCATCCTGAGTGTGGCTGGTTTGGTTGTGGCCTGAGGCAGCAAAATGGCGCACCGACCACCGCCTTCCCTGGTCTGGTCCGTCGGCGGCATCAGCCATCTTGAAAAGTTTTCCGGAGTTGCTGCTCCCCAAGCTTATTAACCACAGTCAGATGTGACTGAGAAGCAGAAAAGGGCAAAAAGAGGGTTCTGTTCGGACGGTTCGGAGATTCCGGCGAGCCCGTGGGCCGTGGCGACGGTTCAGACTCGGATCCAACGAGCCTTGCGGCGGTTCGGCTTTAGCCAAACCCTGGCACCGATTGATTTCCAAGCGCAAGACTAACATCACATCAATTTCGGTGACGTAGTTGGTGGATCCCTTCGCTGCGCTCGCCGTTGATGGCGTCAAAATCATGGAAAGGTCCGCATCGGATTGCTGCTTGGTTCGTGCAGGTCGATTAGCTGTCCGTTGACGAATTCACTGAATCACCTTGGCCAACGCTGAGTCGCTTTAGCGCTGTCGGATGACGGCACGTTTGGCCAAAACTGGAAATCGTCACTGAGGTCGGAAGCAGGTCAAGGAGGAAAGAGGTGTGTTACTTCGGACTGCTGCTCACAAATTCGCTGACAAAAGCTCCTGTCCCCAGCATACTACGAATAGGGTACATCGAAGACAAAACTAAACCCCCTCCAACTGCTCACGAAGATATTTTGCTTCTTCCCTCTCCTTCCTTCATCTTTTCCTCCGTCCTGTCATGATCGCCTCATGGATCCGAATCGACGCCAGCCTCAGCCTTCGGGCCACCATCTCCAAGTAGCCTCGTCGACTCCCCGTCGCAGTCCGAGTCCATCGCCGTCTCGATTGTCGCCCAACCCGCCAACTCCGAGCGCCGCGAGTGACATTGCTGCCGGGTACTTCGATCCCTTGACCGAGGCTGCCTCTTCGCAATCTCGATTTTCCCTCCGATCCCGCCAACAATCCAGCTCTGCCGTTCCGGCATCTCGACCGACGTTGGAGAATGCGCGTCTCCCCAGCATTCGCTTGCGACGCTCCTCCAATGCGTCGCTATCGTCCTCCATCAACGTCAGCAATCAGCAACACGATGGCGTCTCGGACGGAAACGATGGCTTCCGCGGTCGCCCTCGCAGCATCTCCCAACCCGAACGGGCCCATGTCCCCGAGGTCCCAGGCCTTGCTCGACATTCCCGAAGGGTCCCCCAGATCGCCATGCCTCGATTGACGGAGGAAGGTGGACGTCCGTCGCTCGCTGAACTCGGTCTCAACTCAACCTCCCCCATCTCCCCGACGCGTTCTCTCCCCGAAGGCATAAGTCCTCTCGATGAAGCTGCTGGTCCGGACGAGAACAGGCTGCAGAGGAGCAGGAAACTAAGCCGACTGTTTTGGCCCAGACCTCGACGTCATACAGTGGCACAGGATGCACCAGCAGCCCAGACTGCAAACCCCGACGATGAATACGCCCAGGAGTTGGTGGATTGGCTGGACATTATCGGTTTGTCTCCCATCCAGACACACGACCATTAAAGCTGACTTGTCTAGACCCCGAGGTTCAGACTCTCTCTACCCTGACCAACGTACAAAACTCCCTCTTCGTCCCTGACTTGGGTGGCTGGCTCAATCGACGACCTACCTACGTCCTCTCCCAACACCAGCCCGAACAGGAATGGGCAAGGGGCATGGCTGCTGAGAGACACCGAGAAACCGAGACAGTCCCCGAGGATGCCGAACTCGAGCCTCCTCCAATGCAACGAAGCAGTACCATTACATCGCGCTTGACCGAGTCCCATTACGCAGCTCTTCCCCATGGCACGAGCTTGGAAGGTTGGAGCGCGCAAGAGAAGAGCGAGTTGGACGACCACGTCCGGCACATGCTTCATTCCCGACGCTCCAGATGGAAGCGTAGTTTCAAGGGATTTGGGCAGTATGTAAAACGGCCTCTGGGCTTCTTCGTCACGCTCTACGCCACCCTCATTACTCTATTCGGCTTGGCCTGGGTCTTGTTTCTGATCGGCTGGATCTACGTCGGCGAGGAGCAGGTCTACGCCATTCACATCATCGACAGCGTTCTCGTCGCCTTGTTTGCCGTCATGGGTGACGGCTTAGCCCCGTTCAGGGCCGTCGACACGTACCACATGATTTTCATTGCGCGGTACTCGCGCATGATCAACCGCGCAGAAAAAGGCAAAGGACCAAGGGCACGACTTCGAAAGCGTAGCATCCCCGAAGAGGTGCCCGAGGGCGTTGACCTGGAAAACTTTGGACGACTCACGTCGCAGCAAGCCCGAGATATCCTGGCCTCGGCCGGGCCTTGCAGCAACGAGAATCAGGCCGAGGGGGACCAGGGCGAAGGCGTCGAGAACGTCGATCGCACCAACTCAAAGTCGTCGAGGTCGTCAAACGACGTTCCCGCCCTCACCTACAAGCAGCTGCAGAGCCTACAACATCATCAGAAGAAAATGTCCAAGTCGCACAGTTTTTACAAGCCCCAGGAAACATTTACACATCATGAATTTCCTCTCGGCTATCTCATCGCCATTGTCGTCCTCCTCGACTGCCACTCTTGCTTGCAAATCTCGCTCGGCGCCTGCACCTGGGGAATCGACTACCACACGCGACCTTTTGCCCTGACGACTGTGATTCTCTGTGTGAGCATAACCTGCAACATCACGGCTGGTCTGCTGATCAGCATGGGAGATCGGAAGACGCGGAAGAAGGATGTATGGGAGCTGGTCAATAGACAAGAGCTCACGGAAGACGCCATGAAACACATGGCAAAGAAGAGGAAGGAAGAGGAAAAGGAGGCGGAGAAGGAAGCAATAAAGGAAAAGGAACAGGAAAACAGCGATAGGCAGAGCGAGAGCTCGAGCCGGATTGGGAGGCTTATCAAGTTGCCAAGCTGAGACGGATGCAAACGAATGGAGTTATGATTTATGGCAGAAGGGGGAGATAAAACAGGTAGTAATCGTTAATGATGGCAAGCAACACTATTATGTTTGGCTTTTGCTCTCGCTGATCAAATGTACATGTCATGACACCGGTAGTGCTCTTAATCAGAATATCAGCTGCAACAACAGCCATCTCACCGTGACGTACAGAGTATCCGGAGTGAAGTCAGACTACGGACGAGCAAAGTCACCAAGAGCGCCAAGCTGATGCCAAGATGATGCCAAGGCGCCTAAGATGATGCTTGATCCTGGTGTCGTGCGTTCACTTACACGCTTTGACCGATGTCGATACAGTTATTGAGCTAGATTAACAGATTGTCAGGATTTCTCTTTACCTCGAGGGAGTCATGGTTGGGAGCAGCATAGGCTTCATGTATTGGGATATCGCTTCATACAAGTACATTAAGTGCAACCACGGCCGCCATTCATCTCTACTCGGTATTCATCTCTTCACGGCAGCTCACTATGCGTAGGAGGATGATTCGTCGGCAACTCAAAGTGAGGAAACGTCAGCGGGAGCTCGGCGTGCGTGGGCGGGTTGGTCAGGGGAAGCTCCGTGTGCGTCTGGTACACCGGCCTGCTCTGGGGCGACAGCTCGTGCGTCGTCGTCGTCGGGACGGTGCCCACGCTTCCGTGCTGCGTCGGCGTCGTGTTGGCGTTGGACACGGGCGACACGCTCGGCACCGCGGCCGCCTTGAGGGGGTCCACGAAGCCGGCTTCCACCACGGGCGGTTGGCCGGGGGGGTAGGGTTGTGGCGGGTAACCTTGAGGGGGGTAGCCCTGGGGAGGGTATCCCGGGGGAACGGCGGTCTGGGGAGGGTAGCCTTGGGGAGGGTAGCCCTGGGGACCGCCGGGGGGCACCTGCGAGACGGCCGGCGCGGTGCCCGCCTCGGGGCTGCCGTCTTGCTTGCGCTTCTTCTGTTGCCTGAAGAGGAAGCCGGCGATGGCGGCGATGAGCGGGATGCCGACGCCGAAGCCCACGCCCAGGCCGGTCTTGGTGTGGGCGCTGGTCCGGTGCTTGGCCGAGGACGATGAATCGTTAGAGTTGTCGCCGCCTTCGTCCCAGCTCTTGGATGTCGGGAGGATGTTCACCTCGGTCGTCGCGGCGGGGTAGTAGTACTGGTACGGGTTACTCGAGCTCGACGAGCTCGCCGAGCCAGCATCGTTGAGGCCGGTCGCGGCGGCAGACGATTCAACAACCGTCTGCGTGGCATTGCTGTCCTCATCATTGCTCGAGGCGCTCGACGACGCGGCGGCCGTGACGGCGACGCTCGCGCACGTCACGCCCGTGGGCAGAATATAGCCCTCGCCGGCGCAGACGGTGTGGGCGTAGTTGGAGGCGGATATGATGTCGTTTTCGGAGCAGTGTTCGTACAGGCAGCAGAGGGCCGTGTCGAGGACGTACTTGTTGGTGCAGGCGCATTCGTAGTCGAAGACGTTGCACTGGGTATCTGTGCTCGTGCCGGTGAAGAAGGTTTGGCATGACTCCTGAGATGGGTTAAGGAGGAGTTGGTGAGCGTCTTTCTCGACGACTTACCGCGCAGGTTGGGAGTTCCACGAGGGATGTCACCAATTCAGCTATCGCCAAGAGTAGGGCGAATCTGGGGTGGAACATGGTGTCGTGCTTGATCCTCTTTACTTCCCGCTCTCTATACTGTCAACGACTGAGATTTGAGACAATGTAAACACAGGCCCTCAGAAGAGGACATCCTGGGTGGCCTGGCCTATCTATTGCATCCCGTCTCGAGACACACATCCCAAGCGACCCTTTTCAGCTCCCCCGTCGTCCCTCGCCCTCCAAAACGAGCTACGGCAACTTTGTGCCGGCCGAAGCCAGCGGCTGGTTGGCAAAGGGCCACTAGCGCAACGGGTTCGACCTGCAGCTCGAGGATTCGAGGCTTCTTTGGCCGGGCAACAGGCCTGCATCTCGGCTGCGAAGTGCCGGCGGCGTGCAGCCCGCTCTAGCTGCAAAGGGCGCCTGCAGGATTGGCTTCTCTCAGGGCTGAATTTGAGGGCGGGAGGTTCTGGGATGGACCGGATGGTCCCCTCGGGACCTCATAGGGCGATCAACGAGTCTCGATTCGATCCAGCTGGGGGCTTTCTCCGCATTTGGCGGCACGGTTGCGGGATTATTTCCGCTAGGAACAAGAGGGTTGCATCGAGGGATTCAGCTGAAAATGCCAGAAAAGGTGGTTTGTATAAATACAGAGGCGGCCCAGACCGGGCGCCAAAACATGATGACTACTATATGCCAGAAAACAGAATCGAAGCCCCGGCGCACGAATTTTAAACGGTGCGTGTATCGTGGGGTCCTTCACTCAATTCTTCACAAAAACACACGATGCCCTTGATCCCTAGGCGAGGCGCTTACAGGCACTGCGAGTAGTAGGCGTTGTGCTGCGTGCACGTCAGGCCCGAAGCGCACTGCGTAGCGCCCGTCCAGTTGGCGCCGCCGCACTGCTGCCACTTGGCCGCCGTGGCGCTGCTCGAGGACGTCTCCTGCGCGGCGGCAGTGGATGACGAGGAGGTGGCGACGACGACGGCGGCGGCAGCAGTGGTGGTGGTCTTGACGGCGGCAGCAGTAGTCGAGGTCTTGACGGCGGCGGCCGTGGTCGAGCTCTTCACAGCAGACGTGGTGGCAGCCGCAGCGGCAGCCGTGGTCGAGGCGCCCGACGAGGAAGAGGACGTCTGCCAGCCGCGGTTGCGGGAGAGCTCGTACCACCAGTTGCGGAACATCCAGCCGTCAAAGTCGGTGACCTTTGTGGCGGAGCCGGCGAGCATGATGAAGGCGTCCTGGCCGGTAGGGGTCCAATCTGTAACGCCGTTAGTTGTGGGGGATCAAAAGGAGGAGGCGTGATCTATTGCCCGGCGAGCTGGGAGGATCCAAGGCCCGAAAGCCGCGAGGTGGCTAAGGGGTGGTTGATCTATTGCCCGAGAGGCGCGAGGTCATCAAGGGGGAGGCGTCAAAGGCTTACCGTAGACTAGATGCAGGTTAGCGGAGGGTTCGCGAGAGGGTTTGGTGTAAGTCACTTACAATCATCGAGACCAAACGTGTGGCCCTGGGACAGATTAGCAATCATTTCCTCTCAGCATGCTTAGGTACTCACCATCTCGTGGAGGAGAATGTGGACATTCTCCGCATCCAGCAGCTCCATGAAGTACTCCTGGCCAATTCGCTGGCCCCAATCGCCGCCAGTGCCACCACTAATACCGTCCGTCAACCAGAGAGACTGGTCGTAGTGGTTGTCCGCGCCGGCAGCGCATCCGCTATAGTCGCCGTCCTGGTGGAAGTAGCGGCCGCACGACTCGGCGCACTGAGGGATGCCGTCCGAGTCGGTGTCGGTGTAGACGGTGATGTCGCTGGTGTCGCCCTGGAGCAGGCTCGTGTCGTTGACGGCCCAGCCGACGACGTTGACGGTGATGCTCGAGTAGGGGAAGTTGTCGTAGCCGTACACCCACTTGAACCACTTGTCGTACTGCGTCTGGAGGACGCTGGCAATCTTGGTTCGCTGCGCCGCCGTGACGGAGGAGCTGGACTCCCAGCGGACGCACATGTTGATGGTGCTGCGGAGGGTTAGATACGAAGAGGCGAGACTGGCAGCGACACGTACCCCTCGGTGGCAATGATCTGGTCCCATCCGTAGTTCTCAAAGGCGTACAGGTCGCCGCTGTTGTAAGTCTCCTCGCAGTGATCCCACACCTCCTCGAGGGCGTCGGCCATGTCGGAGGGGGGGCTCCATCCCGTGGCGCGCTTGACGGGGCGGTTCCGGGGCACGTCGAGATATGATCGAGCCTTGGCCGGCTTGAGCTTCTCCCAGACGGAGCCGTCGAGGTCCGAGTCGGACGAGATGGTGTTGGCCGCGGTCGACGCGGCGAGGGCCACCAGTCCAGCAGCGGGGGAGAAACGCATCGTGTCTGAGAAGGGGGTGTGGTAATAAAGAGTGGTATACACAGTTGGTAAAAGGAATGAACGTCAAGCTCAAACGAGTGGCATCAAAAACGAAACGAAGGTGAAGGGGAGAAGTTTGATGTACAAGTTGACGGCGGCGAGTCGAAGGCAGATATATACTGCGTGCCTACGCAACACCACGAAGTAGGCATGACGGGTAAGCTTAAACCAGTGGTAAAGACAGCGGGGCCATTGTTTCCATCCCGGCGTCGTGGTGCCATTCACATGTGCTCATTGGCGGGATAAAGCTCATGGAGAACGGGTCGGAGATGGAGGCGTTGGAAACGCTCGAGGGGGGGCTGGCATGTTTTGTGCTTGGCAGACCTACCCGACATTGGCACGGGGAATACGAGAGCGAGTTGAGATGGGCGAATCGGGAACGGGGGATTTGCTATAGTGGATGGTCCGATAGGAGTTGCTCGTTTGGCTGAGGCGTAGGATGCGTTGGGCGCTGATCAAACCAGAGGTTATTTACATGCTTAACAAGCCCGCCGCCCTCTCGATGCTTCCGAGGCTGCACTCGCCCAATTCCCATCAGAGTCGAAATGAAACTCTTCGAAACTCCTCTTCTCCTGAACGACACAAGTCATCCCGACCTGAGACGGTCTTGGCAGACGGACATGGTTCCCCTGTTTTAGCTGGTTTAGCGACGGCCGAGACATGGCAATTTTTCCGGAGCTGGCGTCGACTCTCGGGAATTGTGCGGATACGGAATGTTTCTGGAAGGAGAAGCAGGCGATTCCCTTGTCGGCGAACTGATGTTTTCGGCGAGTTTTGCCATGGTTGCGTGGCATCGAGGGGTAGAGTTGGCTACGTACTAGGTATCTTGGAACGTCACGTGGGAGGGCACGTGCGGATCGCCTGACATTTCCTCCGCGAAAATGAAGCCATCTCGACGGTCCCATCAACCCCGCATCGCGACGGAGTCGACACGGGAAATGAGAAGCGTGATTGCTTGCAACCGGTGAGAACCACGTCCATCGTCTCAGGCTGGTCTGCCGACTAATCGTCGAGTCCAGGTGCAGGTACGACCCCAATCACCATCACGTCGCCAATTGACTAACAGTCCCTATCGCGTAGAAACGCAAAGGTCAAGTGCAGACATGATGGGCAATCACCTTGCATCGCCTGCCAGAAGCGCGGAACGACAGATTCGTGCGTCCTTCTTGGCCCCGAGGTCGGCGCAAAGACGTGTCCAAGCCCAGCACGAAGGTTGAGGAGGAAGCAGCCGGCGTCAAACCATCAACATGAACTTGACGCCATTGGCTTATTACCGCTTGCCCATGACGACTTGAAGCACGTCTTTTGTGGAATTGAGCGGGCCAGATTCGCCCAAGCCGTCGCCAATGTCCAGTCTCAATTCCCCGAACTCGGCTTCGTACACCCCATTCACCTCGACTACGTCTCCGAGAATCCGGGCGCAGCGCAAATGTTGCGATTGCTCACCCTCTTGGCCATCTCGGATCGTTATGCGACAGATGCACCGAATTCCTCCCATTACATCTCATTGGCTACAACCGAGCTTCACAAGCGCATCGTCGGCTCCCCAAGTCTGGACTTGGCCCAGGCATTCCTCATCCTGTCCGTGTACAATTGGGGCGATGGCGATGGCTTCAGCGCCTGGATGCACGCCGGCATTGCCTGCAGAATGGCCCAGGGTCTCATCAGCACGAAGCTCCCGGAGATTGCCAAGGCGTCCGTCTCCGAGATGGAAAAGAGAACGCTCTGGTCGTGCTTTGCCATTGACAAGTTGCTGAGCTGCGGCAAGGCGAGAACGGCTGTCTTCGATCTGCACCGCATGAACCTTGCCCTCCCATCGAGCGAGGAAGACTTCATCTTTGGGCATGTAAACGCGCAAGTGCCGCCAACCCAAAGAACACACCTGCCCATGGTGCATCGCGGACTCGATTCATCCTTTACCCTCGTCATCGAGGGCTTACACATCTGGTCCAGCATTCACTCCTGGGGTGCCGAGGGTGGGAGGAGACAGCCCGGAATGACTGAGCCGGAGGAGTGTCCGTGGCAAGAAACGTCACAATGGAACCGAATGAAACAAGAATTGCAGAAATGGAGGGATTCGCAGCATCCCAGGATAAAATACCCAGAGTCCAGAGTGTCCTCGCACGCACACTTGAAGCAAGCGGAGAGATTTGGTCACCTCAACTTGATATACTACGTCAGGTAAGATAAGCGCTCACCACTCATGACATGCTCTGACGTCTTTAGCCTGTTGTTCCTTTGCCGCGAATACATCCCGTTTATGCCGGTTGGCGAAGCAAGACCCCGCGGTCCTATCGAACAGCCTCTGCTTAAAGCAGTAGGATCGGATTCCTTTTGGTCAAGCAACATTGTCGAACTTTTCTATGCGGCAACTCAGATATCCAATCTCCTCAAAGATTTGCGCCGAGCCGGAGCGCCTTTGCGTACTCCCTTTTCAGGGCTCTGCGCGTTCTCCGCCGTCCTTCTAAACCTTTATGCGGCCTCGTTTCCGGCCTATATGGAGTTTAACGAGGCGCAAGCGGAACAAGCAGCGTCACAGGCCGAGGAGAGCATGCGCGATCTTGACGAGATTGGCCGTGTGTGGAAAGTCGCTCATGACTGGATTGACGTGGCCAATACGGCCAAGAGCCTGTTTCACCGAGCCGCCGGGGTTGACGGGGAGTCTATGAAGAAGTCGCGATACGACTATCCGGACCTGGAGGACTCGATCAATCTGGCGCAGCTCAAGGGAATGCCGCGGCCTCAGAGATCCGACGCCGCTTCGATGACCATTCCGCACGACGCGACACTGAGACAGGAAAACACGGGGCAGGCTGGTAGTGGTCTACCTCCGAGGCTACGCGCTGAAGGAGATTGGAATGCGGCGATGAACGAAATCATGGAAGAAGACGAATGGAGGCTGTGGTCGTTCTGGGACGATCCGCATCTCCTCTCGACGGTGATTGATCCCAGCCTCCAAGACCAGACGCAATAAGACACCCACAACACCAGCCAGTCAAAGAGACGTGCAGGAACGGTTCAACTCTACGACTGCCCTGAAAGTATAGCTACCCATCTATCTGCTCTAGCTACATTATTTGTCCTCATACTTGTAGACGCCAGCCACGAGGCCCTTGATCTGCAATGCCAAAAGCTTGGAATAGTATCGGCACAAGGCCAGATTGCCGCCGTGGAACCAGAAGCCCGGATGTCCCGTCCGCTGCCAAATCATCCTCATCTCGCCCTCGTCGTTGAAGCCCCAGATGTCCCCGACCTGGTCGGCGACTTCGTCTCCGAAGATGGTGCGCGTCTGCGTCCTCATGTTCTCGTACCCCGTGGCCAGCACGATCTCGTCGGCCTCGAGCTCCGAGCCGTCGGCGAAGCGCAGCCCGTTTGGCAGCACCCGGTCGACCTCCTGACCCTGCTTGACCTTGATCTTGCCGTCGACGACGAGCTGCGAGGCGCCCACGTCGAGGTAGTAGCCGCCGCCGCGCTCAAAGTACTTGATGAAGAAGCCTGCCTCGTCCGGGCCCTTGTCCAGCTTGAAGCCGGCCTTTGCGAGGCCGGCGAGGAGGGCCTCGTCGTTCTTGGACTGGATCTTGGTGAGGTCGATTTGGTTCGTTTTGAATACGGGCATGGGGATGCTGTGGAAGACGAGGTCCGCGTCGTCCACGTCGGGCCCGTCTTCGTCGTACACCCCCTTGAGGCCAATCTCGGTAATAGACTCGGAGGAAATCACACAGGTGCTGGATCGCTGCACCATGGTGACTTCATAGCCCTTTTCGTAAAAGTCCTGGGCAATGTCGTGGGCCGAGTTGCAGCAGCCAATGACGATGGCCTTCTTCCCCTTCAGACCTTCCCGAGCGCCGGGGAACTCGGACGAGTGGCAGATGAGGTGGCCCTTGAAGCCGTCGACGCCCTCAAAGGCCGGCTTGCTCATCTTGCCCGAGTGGCCCGTCGCTTGAACGACGTGACGCGGGCGAAAGACCCTCGTCTCGTCGACGCCGCTCTCCAGCTGCCGGCGGACGGTGACGGACCAGCGGCGCGCCTGGGCATCCCACTTGCTGCTCACCACCTCGCTCTGCATCCAGGCGTCGAGCTCCAGGAGGGTGGCGTAGGCCTCGAAGAAGTCGCCCAGCTTGTCCTTGGGGGTGAAGACGGGCCACTGCGGCGGGAAGCGGATGTAGGGGAGGTGGTCGTACCACACGGGGTCGTGCAGGACGAGCTGGTGGTAGCGGTTGCGCCAGTTGTCGCCGATGCGGGCGTTCTTGTCGACCATGAGGGAGCTGACGCCCAGGGCCTTGAGCCGAGCGGCGATGGTGAGGCCGGCCTGACCGGCGCCTGTGATGCGTTAGACCATTGACGTGTTCAGCCACGCGTGTTCAGCGTGGCAACGGGTGTCTCACCAAGGATCAAAACATCGGGCTCGTAGCCGTCGCGGAAGTTGCGCTCGGCATCGCGTCGGTCGGCCCAGTTCTTCCGCCCCGGCTCGCCGCCGTGCTGGACGCCCTTGGGGCGACGCGCAAACGTCTTCTCCTCGTGGCCGGCGAGCTCGTGCAGGATGGTGTAGAGCGTGTAGATCTTCCAGTCGCCGGGCGCCACCTCAATCAGGCGCGCGACGCCCTGTCCGCTGCCGACGGTCGTCTTGAGGGCGAAGCAGAACTGCAGGCAGTGGACCTGGCCGGCGGCGTCGAGGAACGAGTTCTGCGCCTTGCGGGCGGCCGTGGCCCGGTCGAGCTCGATGGACTGCACCCGGGGCCCAGCGGGGGACTCCTTCAGGAAGGACTCGACGCCGGCGCGGCCGCGGACGGTGCGGAAGCCCCAGGACATGGCCAGGTGGTCACGCCAGAAGCTGTCCTCAGCGAAGATGTCGGCCAGGGCGGCGTAGTCCTTGTTGGCCAGGCCCTGGTTGAAGGCCTCGACGGCGAGGGCGGCCACGGCCTCCGGGTTGAGCGCCGTGGCCCGCGGCGAGCGGGGGAAGGCGGCGGCGGCGATGTTGACGGAGCCCGGCACCACTCGCATGTGCGAGGGGAGCGCGGATTGAGTGTCTACGGCCATGTCGGATCGAAGGGCAGGGAGCTTGGGTGTTGGAGGGGGGGCGGGGAGAATGGAATTTGGCATCAATCTATCGAGGGGAGCGGCAGACGCATTTATACGACGCAACGCACGCGCAATGCAAGCCACCGGGAATGTAACATGCGGGCGGGGAAGACGCGTCCCGTGAGATGGCCTTCTTTGTAGGCCGAGACATGCATTTCTTTTGTAGAGGGAGATAGTCCAAGGGAGCCAAGGGAAAGCCAACACGAAAGGAGGGTCGATGCCTGACCGGTCGCCCACAGTCTCCGCTCCTGGAGCGTAAGTGCGGGGACGGGAGGGAAAGGAGGGGAGGGCAAGGGGGGATGGCAAGGGAGGCAAAGGCAATGGCGATCCGGGGACGGGCAGGATTATCGCCGTGAGGAGGGCACAGGGCCAATCACGGGAGAGAGATACGGTCGCTTCCAACTTCCGTCGTGGGGAAATAGGCTGCATGGCCGATCACTTGGCAAACTCTCAGAGGTCAGGGATTCAGCCCCGAGGCAAGGGAGAAAGAGGGGGAGATTGGGAGAAGGCACTGGAATCCAATGCCGGGCGCGTTGATCTTTGCCCAAACGAGTCTTCTGTTGTTGGCTGCAGTCGGGGGCAGTGCAAGAGGAGAATTGGAATGCGTGTTGGACAGTAAAAAAGCTTCAATATTTGCATGGATGGCTGCATCCCGGCGTGCATGCTAGCTGCGTAGTCTGTAACGTTGGGCTGGGTGTTGTTTAGAAACCTGAGTCAGGTTGAACAAGGAAGGGATTTTGGCTCAATGCCACATGCAAGCCATGCACAAAACACAAAACGTGATGAGGAGGGGTTGTGGTTGTGATTGAGCTTGTGAAATGGGGATATGTTGTGCGCTGGCCGACACCGGATTATGCCGTCTGTTGCATGTCGACCGCAGTAGCACCCGACTCCCGAGAGCGGCCTGTAGTAGAGATTAGTGCGGGCTCTAGGGCCTTAAATCGCGACGTGTGTTGGGCGTGTCATGGAAAGGCTTCCGCTAAACCTGTTTGCTACTCACTGAGGTACTTCATTGCCTGGCATGTCACGCAATAGCGGTTTGATGCCATTTCCATTCAAGAACCATGACTCAGCCCAGACCTGGTGCTATTGATTGCAGGTAGCAATTGATTGCTTCTCATGTGCTATACTTGTCCCCCGACTTGTGATCCATTGAAAGGGCACGCACGAAGTCACTGCCCGAGTTTGTCCAGCAGTTTTCTGGTCCCATGATGCAGTCACGCACATTAGTTTGCTTTGACCACTCAACAATGCACGAATAATTTGTAAACCTCCCGCCCGGCCTGATGACGACTTGACGGCCGATTATGCAAAGGAATGGTGTAGCCTACTCTCGACTGGTCCCTTTCAACGAGGATGCCGACGACGCCGCCGCCGTCCGGGCTTGGGTCCGCATGAAGATGGCAGATAAGGCAAATACGCGAAATGTTCCGGCAAATGGCCGACTGCATGGCTATGCTGAGACGGTTTCTCCCCTCAAAGCGCGGCCATCGACCTCGTTTGGAGACCCGTCGCTGGGCCGGCTTGTCCATTTCGAAGTGCTCCTCTCCCTCGATGACAACGGGAGTTGGCGGTTATCTTGTCCAGCCCGCAACTCATATAATGATGGAGTTACTGAGCCTGTTCCCTTCTTGTGAACGATTCTATGGTTTCAGGATGAGGAGGACATAATGTGCCTGCACGTCAAACCAGCTGCAACTTGCAGCCGCCAGCATGTCTTCCCACTACTACTCAGGCTGTCTTTTCGATGGACACAGTCCAATCCTCTTCCATATCTTATACTAACCCTATCATCCTCAATCTAATCCTATTCCTCAACCTATTATAATCCTATCCTAATTCTATTACCGCATTCGTAATCCTACATTTCAAATCTCGACGAGACGACCTTCGTCCTCGTCGCAGTCGGTCAGGTACTCGTCCGGGCCTTTAGCCAGCCATCGTTGCATTATGGCTTGATCGTTACCTGAGCATATCCTACATGTAATTCTGTCCGGGGTGCCTGATTCTCAACATGGAAATATTGGATACATAGTGGCCGGCAACTTCCTTGATTCAACAGACCACCTCTGATGAAATGTCCGGAAAGAGAAGAAGTTTTACGCGGAAACTTCCTTTCCTATAACGCGTTGTGCCCTGAGCCTCGATTCGCTTGCATTACAAATGAACAAGTCACTGCTTTTCTTTCGATCTGCAGCTTCCCTCAACAATACCAACCCTTCAAAGCACCGCAGACGATCATGACGACCCCAAGAGACGCAAACTCGAGAGATTCAAATCCTCCGCCCATCTTCACCACCACATACCGTTCTGCCTCCCCCTGCCTCCGACCGTTGCCGCTGGGACCCCCTCCCGAAGCCCTGCCGCTCCCCGAGGGCATCGAGAAGTGCCGGCTGTCCATTGAGGAAGGCGCCCAAAACATCCTGGAGCAGTACGTCATCATCACCGACCAAATCACCCTCGACGAGGCCGACATCTCCGTCTGCTGGCGTCAATCGCCACGCGAGTTCACGGCAAGACCAACCCTCTTCGTCCGCGCGCCATGGACAGACGACTCACGAGCGACTTGGCCGGTGGCCGTCGAGGATCTGGTGGCCCTTGTCACGCATCTCTTCCGAGCCGAGAATTGCGACGACACCCTCGACGTCGAAATCATGGCCAACGAGAGAGCCTTGGACATGTACCTCGGCCCCGTTCTCGACCGCCCAGACTTGGAGGATGCCTGGCCAGAGATACAATCTCTCGTCCACTCTCACCTGGAATCCTTCAGCGGAACACGGGGGACAATGACGACCATTGCTCTGTTTCGACTGGGCTACTGTGCCGACAGATGGGTGAACCCCATCACCGTCTACATATCCGTCGATTACGGCTCGGACGAAACCAAATGGGACTTCATCGTCGACTGTCTCCATCATAGTCTCCGAGACGTGGGCTGGGGGGAACTCCGAGTCCACATCGAGCACAACGTCATTGAAGCCTTCAGTTTCCCCTTGACGCGACCCAGTCTCGAACCGGGCGCGAGGGATTTCGGGGGCTCGAGACGCGTCATCACGGGCGACTACCAAGACAAGGTGCACCAAGGCGGGAGCATCGGTCCGTCTCGCTACGTCCCCGTGTCTGACGGGACGAGATGCGATCCGCCGTGCGGGACGCTGGGCTGCTACGTCGAGGTCCGGGAGAAGGGGAGCGGCACGTGGACCAAGTTTGCACTGACAAACTATCACGTACTCCGCTCTTGCTTTGATGGTTTTGCCGTGGGTGTGAAGCATGCGGGACTGGAGCGGGCGGTAAAAGATGTATTGACCCAGGAGGAGAGCAAACTGACACGAACCAAGGTTATAGCCCGCCCCCTCAAGACCAGCGAGCTGTGGGATGTAGACACGAGAGGCTTCTGGCACGAAAGCGCACCTCTCAAGACTGTCGAAAGCCCGCCTCGTCTCCGGCACAACCTCACGATCTCCTTTTTGGATTACTGCATCGACGCATACAAAGAGCAGCCGGCAGCTCTCCCCCTGAAGTCTCGACAAGACATCAACACGACATTGAAGCAAATCGTTGGAGAGAGGGCCAAAAAAGAAGGCTTTTTCGATCAACATCACCATGAGCTCGGTACCGTCTACCTCGCATCCGGCTTCGCGCGACGAACAAACACGAATCACAGGCTTGACTGGGCCTTGATCAAGGTTGCCGAGCACCGGATGGGCAACAATCTTACGCCGGATGTCGAGTACTGGCATAAGCAATACCCAGACTCGAAAGCGCTCAGGCGGCCTCCCGTGGCTATTTGCGGCCAGCCGCTCAAAGACGCCCCGACCAGCGTGTCCTCTACCGACGCCTGGAAGAAGAGCGCGGCGACCGGTGCCACGGCCGGATACCTCCAGACAATGGAGGCCAGCTGCAGCATGTGGCACGACGGACGCATGGGGATGGCGTCTTCGTCGGAGCTCGTCTTTGTGAGTCGCGGGGGGTCTGAGCCCCTGAGCGGCCAGCCGACGGAGTTTTGCGAGCCGGGAGATTCCGGCGCCGTCGTTTTTAATGAGGAGGGAGAGGTGGTTGGGCTCTTGACGAGCGGACAGAGGCCGGTTCAGGCGACGCAGGGATTCGCCTTGGTCACGCCGATTCGGGACGTGTTTGAGGATATCTTAGCGTTTAGCGAGGGCCGGCTTGTGGCGATTCGGGTTGCTTCGTGAGCGGGACAAGGCTGAGAACCAGGAGTCAGTTCCAGTGATACTTGCTGCGCATGCACGAGGGGGCCATCGAAGGCTGAGGGTTAGCAAATCTGCACAACATGATCTAGGAGAGATAATATGGCGCCAGCAACCGAGCGGCAATTCATCGACACACTGCTGTATGGCCATCGTGTGCATTCCACCTTGTATCAAAGTGGTGTATAAACAATGAAAAGCCACCCAAGGGATAACTCCTCTACAGAAATAAAGTCTAGCCTCCCAGAGACAAGCTGTGCCGGTCAAATTTGTACAAGTTCCCGCGACGACAACTCATCCCGTCACCAAGTCCGAAGAACGCCCCTCAAACCTGACCTGCCTTGACCAGCCCTCCAGCCTTTGCATCTCCGTTGTGCCACACGCGGGCGGCCATTTCACCCTCGATCCTGGCACGGCGAGCGGCCTCGACCTCGCCCGTGTTGTCATTAAAGACGTCGTCCATCTGCTCGAGGGTGCGGCCATTGGTCTCGGGCACGACGAACCAGACCCAGACGAGGGCGATGCAGCAAAAGGTGCAGAAGAAGATGTAAGTGCCGTAACCCGTGTTCTGCACCAGCGGCGGGGTGATGAGGCCGATGACGAAGTTGTTGAACCAGTTGGACATTGTGGCGTAGGCCATGCCCTTTGCCCGCAGCGACGACGGGAAGATCTCAGCCGGCATGGCCCAGGGGATGGGACCCCAGGTGGCGCCGTAGGTGAGCATGAAGAAGAAGAGGAACGCCACCGAGACCCAGCCCTCGGTCGTGTGCGTCTCCCAGCTGTCCTGGTACTTGGCCACGAGCACGGAGACGACGAGGTGCGAGAGCGTCATGCAGATGCCGCCGCCGAGGAGGAGGGGCCGTCGTCCGAAGCGGTCCATGCCCCAGAGGGACCACCAGCACGCCACCATCTGGATGATGTTGAGGACACCCGACATGTCGAGCTGCATCTGGTAGTCGAGGCCCATGGTTCCGAAGAGGGTTGGCGAGTAGTAGATGAGAGCGTTGACGCCGACGAATTCTGACTCGTCAGTAAGGGCCTGGACAGAAGAACCAGGGGGAAAACTCAGGGAAACTCACGTTGGAAGAACATCAACCCAATACCAACATGCGTTCGCTTCCACGCTCCGGGGCGGAAACAGTCCAGATATCCCACAATCTGCAACCTGACGCGGCTCCATCGGCTCCCGTCCTGCAGCCGCGGGTGTCGTTCGGCGTCCACCTCCTTGCGGTACACGACCTCGGATCGGATCTCGAACCACTCCTGGAGGACTCGCGCGTCCGTCGTGGGGAGGTTTCGCAGCTTGGAGAGGACCTGGAGGGCCTCGTCGTCGCGGCCGCGCGTGGCGAGCCAGCGGGGGGAGTAGGGGAGGAAGGGAACGCCGATGCCGAGGAGAATGGCGGGGGCCATCTAGGCAAGGTTAGGAATCGGGGCGTGGGAATAGATAAAGGGGCTCACCTGGATGAGGAATGGAAGTCTCCAAGACCACTCGCTCTGGATGTGTCTGGTTGCGTACGTGGTGTAAAAGGCGGCGACAATGGCAGTCACAATGGAAAGTTCCTGGAGCACAAGAAGAGTCCCTCGAATCTCAGGCGGCGCAATCTCCGAAATATACAGCGGCGCCACCATGGCCAACATGCCGACACCGATGCCACCAACGAAGCGACCGCCCACGAGCATGCCAAAGTTCATCGACGCCGTCTGCAGGGCCGACCCGATCAGGAAGATGAAGACGGCCACGAGGATGGACCACTTGCGGGAGAACTTGTCGGCGATCCAGCCCTGGTTCATGGCGCCCAGGAAGGCCCCGAGCTCGATCATGGCCGTCATGAGGCCCTTCTTGAAGCCGGCCCCCGAGGCGTCGGGTCCGACTTCGGGGAACTGCTCGATGAACTGGTCCATGACGAGCGTCACCGAGACGACGCCCTGGTCGTAGCCGAAGAGGGCGCCGCCCATGGTGGCAAAGGCGGCGCAGACGGTGACGTACTTGTTGCTGAAGATTCCTGCGAATCCTGCAAACCGTCAGCATCTGTAGTGGCATGTAGTGGGAGCCTGGAGGTGTAGTGGACGTACCAGCTTTGCCGTACGGCTCTCGGTCGCTGCTCACGATTCGCCCATCTTGGGTAATATGGGTTTCGGAAACATTGAATCCGCTGCTGGACTCGACGTGTTGGGGGTCCTCGGCGGACTTGGAGACTTTCTCGTCCATCTTGGAGTAACTTGCACTGGGGCGCGCTAACGGCGGAATACAGAGGAATAGAGACGGTTGAGCTGGGGTAAATCTGGGGAATCACTACAGAAAAAAAAGGAAATCTGGGGAAGGTAATTATACTAATACGTACGTCTCGCGGCGTCTGGGGATTGTGGGGAGATTTTCTTATCGAGTTATCCTCCGCACTGCTCTGCCCACGGGGTGACTGCCTCGCATTCTCTTCACCTTGTCTGCTTGAGAGTCTGACTCGGTGTGTGGTCTCGCGTCTGGAATTCCGAGACCATGGCCAGAGCGCGGAGTGCATTTCCGACGAAACCACTTGGGCCTACGCAGTCTAGGGTCACGTCTTATCCGCCCTTGCCACAGCGACCGTGCTATTTAGCCCTTCGGAGCAAGGCTACCTGGTCCAGCGGGAGGTGTCCTACTGGAGTGGCCGAGTGTGCGAGTGGTTCCGCGAGCCTTGCTCCTTGCATGTATGGACGGCTTACCGAGACGGGGGCGGCTCCCGTCGACGGTGAGATGGAAGCATTCACGGCGGACGTGGTCTGTCCTGTTGACCGTGTCGTGATATGATGAACAACGCTACTCTCGGGTGGGAATTCCCGACAGCTTCGACTGTCCTTGGAAAGCCGACACAATTGCTTGATGCTACCCATCGAACGGAATGACACGTGGGAAGAAGGATTTATCGACTTCCGTAGAACATGTTCATGCCCATGTGTCAGTCTACACGTGGCGTGCATGAGCACATCTACGGCGGTCCATAGCGACCGATGTTTCAATTCAATTTTTCCCCCACATTTTTGCACTATGCGCACCCTCTAGGTGCATAATATACTCTAGTGACTCGGAAATTTAATTATCATAAAGTATAAATTAACTTATTAGGGCTTTATATTTTATATAATATATTAATATATATATTATTACCTATAAAGAATAAAAATATATATAATTATATTCTTATATATAAATATTCTTTCTTTCTTTATTATATTACTACTCTCTTAATATGCCTCTTAATCCTAAAGCCATTAGGACTCTCTCTAGCAGTATTAAAAGGTATTGCTCTAAGAATAGAGGCCTATATATTAATATTACTATCTAATTTAATGCTAATACTATATACTGCCTATATTGCAATATATCCTTTAGATTTATAAAAAGACTCTCCCTAATTAACCTTATAAATAAGCCTAATATAATTAAATTAACCCTAAATTAGATTAAAATAAGGGGTATTAATATTACTATTTATAATAGAAAAGTATAATTATATATATTAATAATTTTAATATTATTAGCCTTAATAATCTTAAATAAATAATTAATACTTATTAGATATTAGAATACTATTTATATTATATAATAAAACTAAATGCTTACCTTTATTAGAATTTAATAATTATAAGATCTTATTATTATTAACTTCCTTATATAATTTTAATATTTATAGGTTTATAAATAGACTTTTTATAATAATATAATTTATTTAATTCTTATTATTAAGGGAATATTTATTTTAAAGTATTAATAAGGCCTAATTATACTTTTTATTTATAAAGAGTATTTCTCTTATAAAGATATAATTTAAAATCTTATTATTTTATATAATAATAAAGAGGCTATTATTATAATATAGGAGCTTATATAGATAGTTATAAGTAATATTAAGGAGTTCTAATATATTAATTTTATTTTAAATATTAAAGAGATAATTATATTCTTTTAGATATTTAAAAAGGCCTAAATTAAAACTAACTAAAAGAATATATTCTATTTCTAAAGTAATATTCTTATTCTATCTCCTAATAATAATAATGCCCTTAATATTCTAAGGATTATAAGAATTAAATAATTATAATAAGATCTTTATAATATTAACCCCTCTTATATACTAAATTTACCTTAATAAAAAACTAAATATATAATTAAATATAAAATTAAGGAAGATATTAAATAGAAGGTTAAAGAAAAATAAAAGGAAGATATTAAGAATAAAAAAAAGGAGGTCTTAAAGGAAATATATTATATAAAGGATTTATTTCTTAGGGAAAAGGCAAGTAATACTAGCAATAAATTAATTATTTCTAATAGTCTTAATTATAAAGAAGGCATAAATAATCCCTTAGTAGATAACTTGCCTCTTCTGCCTATAAAGAAAATAAAAAGGCCTATTATTATCCCACTATTTAAAATAGAATTATATATATAAAAGTAAGCTAATTATATATATTTAGCTTCTCTATTTCTATTTAATATCTCTCTATATTATTATATTTACTATCTTTATTCTCCTCTTTATCTGCCTAAATAGCTATTCCTATATTATTAATAGAGATTTCTTAGAGAGTATTAATATTAATATTATAATTAAAAAAATACTATTTTATTTAATTAATCCCCCTAATTAATACCTTAAGAAGGCTAACTTATAGCCTTACATTTAATGCAATATATGCCTCTAATTCTAATTATAGGTATTAATATATATAAAACTATAATGCCTCTATCTAGTCTTATTAAGTATCCTATTATTTATTTATAAGATTATTGCAAATCTAAAGCATATTAATAAGAAGGTAAGTATTTATATTAATTTTATCCTCTATAAAGATATTCTAAAATATATTAAGATAATCTTTAGGAATAACCTTAATATAATTCTAAATTTAATTATTATTAGATTAAAAATAGAAATTTTAGGGCCTTCTTAAAATAATATATAAATAAATTAGCTATTTCTAAATATAATAGTTATTCTATATATAAATAAACTAGGCAAGTTTTATATAAATAATTAGCATAAAGAGGTATAATAGAGTAATTTAATTAATAAGATAGTTTATAAAGAAGAAGCTTTATATAGTAAAGTATATAAAATATCTTTATATATTATTAATAAAATATAAAAAAGAAAGGAAGATTATATACTCTCTAAAAGGCAATACCTTTTATAATAAGGCGCCCCTACTAGCTCTTAATCTTTTTATTATAAGTGCTCTTACTATAGACTTAATAGTCTTAAAACTTAATTTCCTCTTATATGCCCTTAAATATATAATTATGCAATTAAAAAAGGAAATAATATACTCCTGCTATTAAAATAGTCTCTTAATTATAATCTAATTATATAATATTAAGCATTTTCCCTTATATAGTAATAACTTTAAGATATTATATAAATATATTATAAGAAATACCTATTAATATCCTAATATAAAACTATATAATTATCTATAAATATATATTAATTAATATATAAATCTTAAATCCTTATACCTTTAGCTTATTATATATATTAATAAACTAAATAAAATTAGGTCTTAATGCAATCTAATTAGCTTAATAGTGCCTTATATTAATCTATTAATTAATAATATAATTAGAATAAAATTCTTAAAAGCATTTATAAAGGGCATAATAGCTAATAATATAATATTACTAGTAAAAATATATATAAAGGTATATATAATTATATAATAAAAATATTATATCTATTTTAAGCTTCTTTATAAAGAACTCCTATACTTCTTGCAATTAGGAAATAAGCTATTCTTATATTTAATAATAGAAAAGGCTAAGATCTTTTTATATTTAATAAAAGCTACTTAAAGTAATAATAAAGCCTTTTATATATAATTATAGGAAGAGGAAATAATTATTTAGAATATATTTAAAAAAGAGTTCTTTAATATATTTATAAAAAAGGTAGGTATTATTTATAATTATTTAATTTATACTTCCTTAATCTTAAAGTTTATAATAAAGGGTTATATAGCTAAATTTAATATTAAAATTAGTTTTAAATCTTTTAATAATTACTTTATTTAAAAAGGAATTAGCTTTTTATTTATTAATTAAATATTAAAAGAGAGAGAGGTTAATAAAGCTATAAGGTATATTAATAGATATATATTTAATAAAAGGGAAGAAATAGAAAAGATAAAAGTAATATAGGAATAATAAATAAATTTTATTTTAAATATATTAAACTAAAAATATTAAAATATTAAAATATTAAAATATTAAAATATTCTAATAAAAAAATAAATAATAAGAAAAAATTTATTTTATATATAAATTATTAAATAAAAATAAATCCCTTCCTTTTAGAAAAGAAATATTAAATATTATATATAAAAGATCTATATTTACTTAAGTATTTTCCTATATTGCTCTATATATTAATATTAAGCTAAAAAATAAAAATATATAAAAAGAAATATTTAATAATAAGCTAGCTCTATAAAGATAAGGGAAAGCAGTATATAGCTCTTAGAATTTAGGCCATTAAGAAGATATATAATATAGGCTATATTAGGGCCCTGACTTTCCTTAACCTTTTTTTAAGGTATTATAATAATCTTATTATTATTTAAGATCTTAATAGGAATTAAATACTTATACTTATAAATTAGCTTTAATTTTAAGGGAATATATTTCTTTATAAATAGATTAATATAAAAGAATATAAATATAAAAAAAGGCAGAATAATATATTATTATTAAATAAGCAAGAGGCATTATTTTTATTTTAATTGCAATTAATATAGCCCTTCTTAAGGCTAGAAATAATCATATAACTAATAAAGCCACCTTATCCCTTTTAATACTTTTTATATATATTTAAGCCCTTATAGAGGTCCCTATATACCTATTTAATAATATAATTAGAATTCTAACTATTTAAAAGGTTAAATTTATATTCCTTATAATTACTATTTTTAATCTTTTTATATAAAATAAAATAATTTTAAGCTTAAAAAAGAAAAAAAAAATTAAATAAAAAATAAGAAAAATATATAATTTTATATATATTATTCTTTTTAATTATAAAAAATAATTTATTTAAATAATTCTTTAAAATATTAAATATAGCCTAAATAGTAAATATAAATTAATCTTTTAAATTAAAAAGAGTAATATTATAAATAAAGAACTTTATATTAATATTAAAAATATTAAAAAGTATATATTAAAAATAATTCCCTAAGAATATAATAATAAATTTATATTCTCCTTATTTATATTTATTAATAATATTAATATTCTTCTAGCCTAATAGATTTAATTAAAAAGGAGTAAAAAGAAGGAATAGAAGGAAGATATATATAGAACTTAATCTTATTATATTATAAATTACTAAATAGAAATTAAGAGAGTAAGGGGGGGGGTTTTATATGCAAATCTCTACCTCTAGTAATAAGGGGGGAGTCTTTAACTTCCTTACTTTTATCCCAATAGTAGTGGCTCTACTTGCTAGGGGTCTTTTGAGCAGTAAAGGCAGGGATAGAGGCAGTCTTTGCAGGCATATAAGGGGCACGGGAGTTATAGATAGGCATATCCTTAGATATATTAGACTAAATAAGCTCTTTAGAGATAGGTTTGCAATAGGGCTTTTTAATTAAATAAGGCTTATTAGAAATATTAGACTTAAATAAAAGGCTTAGGGGGGGAGGCATAAGCTTAACTAGGGTAATAGGGTTACTCTTACTATATTAAGACTTTTAGGGGGGGGCTATAATAAATTAAATAATTAATTATATAAAAATAATAAGATAAAAAGGGAAAGAAATAAATAGGAATTAAAAAGTAAATTAATAATTATATAATAAAATAAATTAGTAATTAAATAGGGGAGCTATTAAATAGGAAAGCTATTATATTAGAGCATTATAGCTAATAGTAAGAGAAATAATAGGAAAAGGCTATATAAAACTAGCATTAAAAAAATGCCTATATATAAGTAAAAATAATAGAAGTAAAATATTATATTAAAGCAAGCTAAAATACTATATTTTTTTAGCTTATAGAAGCCTGGGAAAGAAGGGATAATATACCTATTATTATAGCTAATATTATTAAGAAGGAAATAAAGGAATTAAAATAAAGCTATAAGCCCTTATAATAATAAAGGTTTACCCTTAAGGTTATATAAAATTAGGTTATATAACTATATAATTTAATAGTAATTTATACCTCTTATTTATATATTAACTATATATAATTTTCTCTATAATAATTCTATAGGCAATTAGCTTATATATAAGCTCTTTAAGGCTTATTATAAGAATGCATTTAATAAGGGAGCATGCAATATAAGATTAGCTTATTATTATTAATTTAATTATGCGATTTTATATATTAATATGCCTTAAGGTTAATCTAGTAAGAAATATTGAATTGAAATATCGGTCGCTATGGACCGCCATAACATCATCCTGCGGCCGGCCAGGCCAAGAAGGGTATAGTTTAGAAGATTTTGGAGATTTTGTTTCCAACATACAGCTTCTATCATTGCCTTCGCTCCACGCAACAGAATCTGCATTTTTCCTTGCATTTTTCCTTGTTGCTTCACTGACCTCTTCCACTCGGTAGGTCCGGGAAGAGGAAGAGAACGTTATTGCCAGTCGATGCAGAACCAGATCTCACCGGGCCGCGAAAGCAGATCAAGCCATCCATAGCGCAGATGCATTGCCATTAAAGTCCAGCTAGTCCAGAACCACCAGGTAAACCCAAGTTTCCGCACCTTGCAACAGTTCGGTGGCATTTCCCGACGCTTCAGGTTGTCCTTGTTGATTGGAACTTGCTTGACGGTCGATTGCCCGAGACACACTACTCAGCCTGGAGGCGTTGCCACCGTCGGACTACGAGTCCCAGTGTGTTGCCCATGCGTCTGTTTCAACGAGGCTGCGGGTTCTCAATGTCTTGTTCTTGTGGACAGCTGCTTGTGTTTGCCCGAACCCAACAGGAGAAAGGAGCGTGTAGGCTCTCGTAATATCTTCCAAAGCCGACTCCTAGTCTCCAGGGCTCATGCTCCTTCGCTCCCCCTTCTTGTTCGGTCTCTTTATTGTACCATTTCAAAAACAAACTTCGCGATACCAGTCAGTACGAGCCACAACGAAGATTATCGGGCAATCATGGCCCCTCAATCATATCAAGCCGGCAATTTAACGGATCGAGAAGACGTCAAGGCTGTATAGCATCGGTTGGACTAAAGCGAAACGGTCATGGGATCTCTCTTCGAATGTGTACTTTGCTACATAAAAGCAGGTACCAAAGAGAAGGCGAGGGGTTTTGTTCGGTTTTCTGCTTTAAATTCTGGGGTCATTTCAAGGTGACTAGGCGCAAAACTGGAATGCATCGAGGATACGGGTTTGGACGACGAGGTACTATTGCCCACAGTAGACTATGGCGATGTGATGATGGTGATATTACATGGGCACCCACGGACTCGCCTCCCCCGAATCAAGGAATCGGCTTCACCGTTAACCACCAAGAGCTATTCTGCGACCGACCCATGAATAGCGTCGGACAAGGTTAGTTGTTGCGCTTCTAGAAGCTAGTGGCGTGGTCCAGGGACCTGGTACAGTAAATATAGGTATTCGGATTCCAAGGCAAGGCCACATGCGTGGTAGTGCCCTCCAGGTCGAGACCACAAAGAGGCTACTCCACGAGTCACTCTGTTCTTGTTGGAATGCTTGTGCCTGGTATAGGCTTGACTACTTAACTTTATCCACGGTCTGCTCCAAGACAAGGAAACACGACGGTCTGTGCAAATGGATATTGCCAGATCTACTAGCGCGCTACTCATGGACAGCTTGTCGGTGTTCGAAGCATTCCCTCACGAAATACAAGTTAATTCTGAAGTGTTGAATATTTTCGCAGCAACTGGAATAGGTAGATCAGACTTTTCACAGGTTCCTGATGTCGTCTCGCGTTAGACTAGATGTTGCTGGAATGCTATGTAGGTACTGACGAATGCGGGAATGGCTAGCTCCTGACTAGACCTGCATCGCCCGTGTACGGTGTGCCTGGAAGTTTATCTTAAGTGGCTTAATTAGTTTCGGCGGCTGGCTCCGGGTGATTCTCGACTTCTGGAACAACTCTAACAATGCTCGGCCAATGTGGCACCTCATATCCGGAGCCAACTAACCAAGTTGAAGCCTCTTAATCTAACGGGCACCTATACTAGCGGGCAACTACCTTTGCCTGATACGCTTGTAGGATCGAGACCTACGAATCCATATGTGCTAGTCAGCGGAAGCGGGACAAGGCGGAAGCAAGAGGCCAGCATACTCCGCTATCCCTGCTCCAACTATACGGCGTTGATGGCGATCTAGGCTTTGACCGGAGACGTCTGCATTTGAAGCTTGGTGACAGGAAATACCTCGAACTGGGCATAGCCTCCTACGGCCTGAAATGGCGCCTGCCACAAGACATTAGTTTCTGGTTCGTCTATTTGCAGCGCCTCTTCGATCAGAATCCATAATCTCGTCAACTATAAAGAGACGAGCGATGCCACGCCCAAAGGTACGAGATCAAGCATCATATCTCAAGCATTCTCACCCAGGCTTCCAAACACTTTCAACATGCGTTTCGCCTTCTTCCTTCTGGCCTTGTCTGCAGTCGCAGCTGCGACATCGTCCAAAAACAAAACGGTCAAAGCAAACAAGAAGACAAAGCTGGACAGCTGCGCCCTGACAGCCCTGACGACCGAGTTCTCGGCCGGCTTCAAGCAGCCGGACCCGCCCACAATCAAGGCAGAGTTTGGAACCAGCTTTGTCCAACACAGATGGTGCGTACTATAACGGGAGGTCATGTTCTCTTGGCTAGATCTAACTTGATGTAGGAATAAAAAGCAATCCATCATCTCAACCGGCTACATCACCAACTCCCCGTCCAAGAATGTTGTCCGAGTCGATGAAGCTTACAATAGCTCCCTGACCTCATCATTCTTCAACTACAACAACGTGACGGGCTACGGTATGGTGGACACCACTACGACGACGTATGACCCAAGCAAATCTCACCCCAAAGTGTCGAGGGGTTATGACAAGACGTTTTTTCCCCTCTTCACTAAGAAGATGCTCGTCACTGGCGATGCAGTCTTCACTGGTTTGGTCACTAGGGACTTTGCCGGTCGTGGAATGGCGGTAAGAAACCCCCTCCTTCTCAGCACGCCTTGAGCATTGGCTGATGATGTGTTCTAGTGGAATATCATGTACGAAGGCATGATCCCATTGACGGTTTACGTGAACACCTGTAATGTTGTGATTGGATTTGACTACTTCCTTCAGGATGAGCGAACTCGGGTGGTTACAGAATTCTTCAATACTCAGGTTTGAGTTTAGACGCTGCGATATGTACATAGACGGCCATACAGATAGGACTAGTCGTTCCTTTCGATGTAGTGATAGAGCATTGACCCAGATTTCATCAAGTTGCCGCCTGAACTTCAGCTTGCAGATGTTCCAAGTCTTCAGTACAAGAAAGGGCAGGCTAGTCCCTTGAGGATCTCATTGTCTCGTTCAAGGACTGGCGGTCAGCTGTCGAAGTCCGTGGGATGAAGCTGTGCCTTCGGCGTCGGAAACGGCCTAGTTATGGAGCTTCCCTTAATAGCCCCGTATTCGTTCCCTCAAGCTCGGAATAATATTGTCAGACGGAGGGGGAGCTTTTCCGAGCCCGGGTGGAAGAAAGAACGGGTCCTCAGGGGAAACCCCGCTCCAGGCAGCTCCCGGGGAAAACAGACAGAACACACACCTTCATAAGCAGTCATATTCATCATTCAATTGATCAATTCAGCGATTTCCATCGAGGGGAAGAAGATCCTTTGTTCCTGACCCTATTCACACCCTCTTGAACGCGTAAACTCGGGCCGTTGCCCCTGACGAGTCCGACAAATATAACCCCCCTTCTAACAGGTACCTATTAGCCTCTCAGGTCCATTATCCAATCTCAGCTTGCCAAGTCATTAAATATGAGGCTTGGTTACTGCCCGGAGTCAGCATCACTCACGTGATAAGATGACACAAAATGCATCAGGCATCAGCATTAAGACCCAATCCACATGGCATCTTCAGTAATCTATTCTATTGTCAAGCTACGATCATCTGGCCTCCTTCCGACCGACATTCTAAACTCCCGCTTCTCACCAAGGGAATTCCAACTATACCGCAAACCTGTGCCAATTTTAAACTGCACTATGTGAGCGTTGCCATCGACTTTTTCCCAAGCAATTTCAACCTCCGGGGGAGTGTCCACATGAGGGATGAAGCCTTTTCCTTTTGGCCCATATCCTTCATCATCATCCCGGAGCCGAGGTATCTCGCCCAAAACGAGGTTGATGAACCGGTCGAGGGCCCAGAGTTGGTCCTCGTGTCCATGTCCAGGGTAGGTAGCTTTGCTTCGCGCAGCCGAGAAATGAGAAAGGACATGACGCTGCCATCTCAGGTGGACTGGGGCGATGCCGTGGCATGTGATTCAAGGACTCTTCGTGTTTCGAGCGCGTTGGCACCGCAGTTCGTCGATTGATCCGCCACCAAGATGAGTAGCCCCTTGAGCTTCTGCCCGCTCTGCGCACGATCAGAGGCCCCCGAGAAGACGTTCACACCCGACAACTTGTAAAAGATAGAGACTGCCCAGAACTGGAGGAGCGGATATGTTGCAACCGACGCGGTAGATCCGGGCTTACCTTTGGGAACTGTTTGCGCTATTCGTGCTGTTCGTATCTTGAGCGGCAGCACCGACGCGGAGCACGCGTTGCTTGGCGCCGGCTGTATCGATTCAGGTTTACCAGAGGGACTGTGCTCGTACCACTTGATCCACGACCTCGGCCGTCTGTCAGACATTTTGATTTACAGACGGCTTCGCCAGCCCGCCCACGAGTAGCTCGGGAGGCCTCTCCTACGGCGCAAGCTGTGATGATTCCCGTGACGTCGAAAGAGAAGAAAGTCGTTCAGAGCGACGGTAGGCATCCCCTGCAGGAACCGAGTGTCGATCTTTGTCGAGATCGCATAACGCCCTCCATTGCGTGAAGGGCGTCTGCCTGGTTCGACATTGCTCTGTTCGAGTAGTAGTGGAGTACATGGGCCAAGTCAGGAATGCCATTGTTCATTTGCATTGCGTTGGGTAGAAGAGTGGCTAGGCTTAGCTTGCTTGTCTCTATCAAGCTGTGGTCGAGGCAGGCTTCAGAGAAAGCCGCGCTAGGGCAGCGGAAGAAGACTTTGTTGTCGACAAAGAACAATGTTCGACGGCTGAGGAAGCGCTCTTGAAATCTATATTTTCGTGGTTAGTTACAGGTGCACCAATATCATCATCATGTGGGACAATATGTAACATAGTAGAGAAGATGTATACTCACGTCCAAGCCCTTGTCATATACTTTGTGCCATTCAACAAGAAATCCAGCTCACTGCAAAGTCCAAGCGACGTTCCTTCCACTACTTCGAGTGTAGGAGTCGAGACATTTCGGCTCGCCGGGTTAACACCCGGGAGTCCCGCGTTTGCATCGTGCCCACTGGCCGCAATGATTATCATCCACGACCGCTCGTACACAAGGCCCATGACTCCCATGCCTTTCTTCAGGTCGTCCAAGTCTTTTCGAACAAGGCACAGGGCATCAACCCAGAGATACTGCAGTCCCAGCTTCCGAACGAGCTTGATGGCGTCTCTGATAGTGATAGGAAGCCAGCTCTGGCAGTTCTTGAGACCTCCTGGCTGGAGAAGCCGAGACTTGTTTACCGCCGTCAGTCGAAGGTTGTCGACATCTCCCCATAGGTAGCTGAGCGCCACATATCGAGTCATTTCGTTCTTCTCTACCAGGCAGTCGTTATTGACGTCGATGAATCGCAGCACTTCCAGACCTGGAAAAGCATCCTGAAACAATATTTTGTCTTCCCGCAGGCATTGACCCGAGTGGTTCGACTCGCAGACGCGTAGCCACTCCGACACTCTGGACACATCGAGCTCCGAGTCCATAACGGGTTGCAGATAGCGCGCGTCTTTAACGACATTCCCGGGCGACGACTCCCCAGCGGAGAAGCATATCCAGATTGTGCCGACGGGGTACACATTTGGAAAAACGTGCCTCGGAGGCCTGGACCTCCCTTCGGAATCCATCCGACCTTTACCTTGGTGTCGTCCTCGACCAGGACACGGCTGGTCGTGTAGCCTTCGTCCTCTTCTTGGTCGGCCCTGTAGCCCTCGTACACGGCTTGGGAAAAGAGTCTGCAGAAGGGACATGGGCTTTGACGAACCCGCGCCTACGTTCCCAGCTCAAAATGGGCCCCATAAGGGCCCAGGTTGTCTAAATCTTTAGGGTCGAATGGAATGCACCCAAGCACCGACGGATCGAGGCGGATAGTGTAATAGCTACAAAGAACCAGTCGTTTTAGGAACGTGGGTAGACCTGGAACAACAGTGGCATGGTGATTATGAGCTTGCCTTTATGGTTTAATGTAAAGTGTTGACGTATGCATTGCCAAATAAGCGCTTCTCGACCAGCAATCGATAGTCCGGCATAGCTCTCAATAGTCGACGTTCCAGCCCTATGACCCCTACGTCAAGCCTCAGCAATGCGTCGGAAGGAGCCGATTAGCCGATCGGGGCCTTTGAGGTCATTTCTAGCGTAATTTGACGGTTAAACTAGTGTTTGTACGGGCACCAGTATGGATAGCATCTGGACTGAGAGCGGACCTATGTGCTCCATTTCACGTTTGGTAATACTGGACGTTTAGTAAGGAGAAGTGTGTCATATCGTGTAATTAAACCTCTAAGTGTATGTATAATCGGAATCGCTAAACACCAGTCCATGCAATGCAAATTGTCGATACAAGTCTATTCGCCCGGGACCCTTTATGTCATTGCTGCGTCCCAGTTCTCGGCCCTCAACTCCACGCCTCGAGCCATTTACTCGGTGTACTTGCAGCTGTTGGGCTTGCTGGTCTTGATGGTGCGGGCGGTAAAGGGAACGCAGTCCTTGTTGCCGCCGGGGTTGGCGTTGCCGGCATTGACCCAGACGGTCCACGAGTCGCTGATGGCGTGGGGGCAGGCGATGAGGCCGGCGCCGTTGAAGGTGAGGTCGCCGTTGGCGTCAATCTTCCAGCTCTTGCGCTCGCCGTTGCGCGGGAGCCCGTCGCCGGTGGTGTAGCGGAAGACGCCCTGGCCCATGCCGGAGCGGTCGACGAAGACGCGCTGGCGGGCGCCCGACGACTTGTACAGCTGGAGCTCGCCGTCGATGAGCTGGAGGGTGACGGTGTTGTCCGACTTGGCCGCGCACACGGCCTTTTCGTTGGGGAGCTTGAGGTAGAAGCCGCCGCGGGCGGCCTGGAGGCCCTGGAAGTGGATGCCCGAGGCGGAGCGGAGGGCGAGGACCTCGAAGTTGACGGGGTTGGAGGGAGCGGCCGAGACGACGCCGGCGGCGACGAGGGGAGCGAGGAGGAGAGCCTTGATCTGCATGGTGGAGGTGGTGGTGGTGGTGGAAGAGGCTTGGAGTAGTGAAGAGTGAGTAGATGAGACTGTTGAGTGATGAGGTTGAGAGATGAGGTTGTGATGATGAGAATATCAGAAGGAGAGGAATCCCCTGATGGTTATATACAAAAATGGTCCCATCAAGCAGCCCGGTGACCTCTATGAATGCGTAAATTGTCATTGTCGTAGCTCGCCGACCATCCAAGCCCCCCGGTTCTCACTGGGCCCCCCCTGACACAGCCCTGGGAGCAGCCGAAAGAATTGCCAGACTGTCGGCACCTGTTCCGCCAAGAGCAGCATAATGCGGAGGCCAAGACCCCACCGACTCGACATGATTGGTCTTCCCCGGGAACGAGGGCCGGGCAATACGAGAATGGGTGAAGCGGTCTCGGGGTCTGGACTCCAAGCCCCAGCCCACGGGGGAGCCGAGCAGCCGGTTAGGCGACGTGACTGGCTCGAGGAATCAATAACGCGGGCTAAAATTAGCAGAGCCTTACTGACTTTCCCCCTGCTGGTTGGTTTGCTGTTCATTCGCTAGCTCCATGCCGGCTGATGGGCGTCGGCATGGCTGAGCATGAGCCTAATTTCGGGCACTGCAGAGTCAATTGTCACGTCTTTATTGCATCTGCTTTGAATCCCGCTGACGGCGGCCTGACGCCTCACATCCAGCCAACCCTCCTGAACACGAACGTGGCCCCGCCAGCCAGAGCCGTGGTGCCAGTGAAGACGATCAGAGTCCCGTATCCGGTGCCGTAGCCCGCGGCCGCTTGTCCCTTCCACGGCGTGCCGGCGAGGAGGGCCTCGCTCAGGGGCCCGGATACGATGTTTCCAATGCCGCGACCCGCCGACAGGACGCCCATGACCATGGCGGGGTCGAAGGAGCTGCCGCCGGGTCGATCATCCGGCATGGACGTGACCTGGCGCATGATGCCGGGCCAGGCCGACGTGTACGAGCCGGCGAAGAAGCCGTACATGACGCAGTACAGGTACAGCACGGCCAGGTTGGTCGAGAAGCCCCAGAGGAAGAAGGTACCGACGGTGGTGCCCGCGGCCGAGATGAGGAAGCACGTGGTGACGTGGGCCCGGTCCGAGAGGAAGCCCATGGCCACGCAGCCGAAGACGGAGGCGACGTTGACGAGCAGCACCGTCAGGGCCGACCGCACGGTGCTGGCGCCGAGCGCGCCGCGGGCGTACGACGGGAGGTAGATGCCCGGGAGGAAGAAGCCCAGCGCCTGGCAGACGTTGGCGGCCTGGTGCAGGGCAAAGGTGCGGCTGAAGGCGAAGCCCAGCTTGAGAGGGTTGATGTGGCGGGTGGCCGAGTAGGGCAGGCGCGGCTTGATGAAGTAGGCCAGCGGCAGCGTCAGGACGAACAGAGCCAAGGACCATGCGCGCAGCGTGGTGCGAAAACCATAGCGACCGAGGAGGGCCTCGAAGAGCAGCGGGAGCACGAAGCCGGCCAGGCCGGTGCCGGACCACATGACGCCGTAGGCCAATCCCTTGCGCTTGACGAACCACTCGTCCATGTAGAGGATGCACGGGCAGTACGAGATGGAGCCGCCGACGGCGTAGAGGATGCCCTGCGTGGCGATGAGGTGCGTGGTGTTTTGGGAAAAGGAGCTGACGGCCAGGGCGACGCACATGACGAAGAGGCCGACGATGGGGGCGAAGCGCGTCTGCTTGGGGTAGAGTCTTTGTATGAGCATGACAAAGGGGAGGCCGAGGTACATGATGCCCTGAATGGTTAGCTACGAGTGTAGTCTGAGAGACAATGTCCTCACCATGGCGCAGGTCCCGATGACGGCAATCTTGGTCGACCCGGCAAAGGGCTCATGCGTGCTGTAGTAGTCCTGGAACACGCCAAACGAAAAGGGGAAGCCCCAGGTCAGGGCCTCGACGACGAAGCAGGCGGCGAGGAAGAGCCAGGCGTCTCTGCCTCCGTCGACGCGCTTGAGGGAGAATTCGTGGACGGGAGCCGAGGGTCCCAGGGGAGAGTCGGAGTCTCCGTTGCGGGAAGTTGTTGGTGGAGGGGATTCGAGCTCGATTGACTCTGTGGGAGGCATTTTGGACGTTGATGTGGTTATACAAGGCTATACAATGTTGCTTCTCGAATATCGATGTGTTGCAATGCAAGAGACCCCCCCTATATGCTTTGCGGTGCGACGGAATTCTCGCTTTTCTACAGCCCCACATGCGCCCTTTGATGACACAAGGGCGAATTCATGACGAGAAGAGTTTTCCGGACATTGAGGCGAGTCAAGCGCTTGATCGACTGGCTCATAAATACAAGTATTAAACTAAGCTCAACTGAATCGAATCGAACATCCAAGTCATTCTCCCCCATCCCCCCATCCCCCCTAGGGCCTTGACTTCTAAGTCGAGCACGCCTTAGCACTCTTGCTCGTGGCCGTCGCCCAGCTCGTCGTCGACTCCGTCACCTTGACCGTCGTCGTCTTGACCACCGTCGACCGCTCCGTGACGGTGCTGCTCGGCTTCAGCGTCGTCTTGACCGTGGCCCAGCTCGTGGCCGTGCTGCCGGGTAGAACCGTGGTTTCGACCGTGGTTTGGGCCTTTGTCGACGTGACGGTGGCGGTGCTCTGGTCCAGCACCGACGTGATGCTGCGTGTCGTCGTGGTGGCCGACGTGATGGTCTCGCCGGGGTCGGTCACGGTCGACTTGATGGTCTTTGTCGACGTGGTCTGCGACGTGACCACCACGGTCGACGCCTTGAGCGTCGTCGTCTTGCCCGTCGTCTTCTGCGTCACCACCGTCGTCGTCGACGTCGAGCCCGGCACCGTCGTGGTGCTGTACTTTGTCGTCCCGGCCACCACCGTGACGGTCGACGTCGACGCCTTGAGCGTGCTGGCCTTGCCCGTCGTTTTGGTGGCGAGCACTTCGGTGGTGACCGTCGTGCCGGGGAGGGTCACGGTGTTGGTCTTGACCACGGTCGTGTACGTGGAAGCAATCGTGACGGTGACAGTCTGCAAGCCCGCCGCGCGAACCTCGAGCCCACGCTTCTCCAGCTCATGCGCGAGGACGGAACCGAGAATGGGACCGGGGGTGGGAACAGGGAGCGCGTCCAGACCTCGCTTCTTGGCCGTCTTGGCCGGGATGCACGTGAGAGTCGTCGTCTTCTTGGTAATCTTGGTCGTGGTTGTGTATACGGTGACATATGAAGTAGTCGCCTTGGCCGTCGTCGTAGTCACACCTCCCGTCCCGACCGTCTGCGTCGACGTGCTCTTGACGGTAACAACCTTGGGCGTAGACGTGGTGGTGGTGTGGATGGTGGTGCTCACCACCGACGTGGTCGTCGTCGGCTTGGGGCTGCTCGTGACGTACGTCGTCTGCGTCACCGTCGTCTTGACCGTGGCGTCCTTTTCCGTCACCGTGGTAAACGACGTGGTGGACGCTTGCATCGTCTGCCACGTCGTCTCCGTCTCGGCGTCGGGCGTGACGGTGGTGCCGACGTCGACGAGCTGCGTCGACTTTTGCGTCACTACCTCGTTGGCTTCCGTGACGCCCTGGTACACCGTCGTCGAGCTCTTGACCGTCGTGGTGACGGTGACGGCATCGGGCGTGATGGTGGTGGCCACGTCGACGACTTCGGTGCTCTTGACGGCGGTGATTCCGACGGGGCCGGGAACTGTGGTGGTGGTGGTCTGCTTCAGGGTGGTGACGCTGGTAGTGTAGACGGTCGTGGTGGTTGTCGTCAGTGACGTGCTGGAGCTGGTCGTCGACGTCGACGTCGTCGTTGAAGCGGTGCTCGCCGTAGTCACGGGCACAGCCGACGCGACAAAGGGCGTGGCATAAACAAGCGTGGAGTTGATCCATGCCGTGGCGGAAAAGAACGACGCCAGCTCAAACTGCGCAGCGCCCGAAGCATCCAACTGCGTCGCAAACGTCGCTCTCTTCGACGTCGAAGCTCCCGCGCCCGAGTTGCCCATCTCGCCAAAGACGACACTCCCCGTGCGCGGATCCGACTTGCTCCAGGCCTCCCAGCCCGCCGCCTCGACGAGCGACCCGAGGCTGCTCCCGACGTAGGCGACGCGCGCGTATTGGTTCCACGGCCGGCCGAGCGAGACGGACGAGTACGAGGCCCCGCCGGCTGCCTGGACGGTGCACTGGTCAAATACGAAGCCCGCGGCCGTTGTCCCGTCGGTGCGCTTGCTGGCCGTGAGAGAGACGCCGTCGCGGTTGGCGGCGATGGTCGAGTTGAGGAAGTAGCCGGCGCCGGAGCCCCAGATCATGTCGATGTTGCCCTCGACGTACGAGTTGGACGCGAGCAGGTACCCGTTGACCAGCAGCGCGTCCTGGTTCCCGTAGACCTGGCAGCCGTACAGGCCGGCGTACTTGCTGCTCTTGACGCCGAAGCCGAGAGAGGCGTAGCTGGATGCGATTAGTCAGGGACTCCGGGGTCTTGTTCGGTCAGGGTACTTACTCAGAAGTCGTGCCAAACGTGTTGGCAAAGTTAATGTTGACGGCCTGGAAGTAGTTGCCGGTCGCGTACACGGTCGCCGAGTCCGAGTTGGAAGCCTCCGACCCCGTGTCGATGCCCGCGTTGTAGGTGATGGTGACCTGGTTCTGCGTGTAGTCCTTGGTTGCGGTTGAGTAGCCGAGGAAGATGGTGGTTCCCGCCTTGCTCAGGACGAGCTGCTCGTTGTAGGTTCCGGGGTAGATGAAGACGGTTGCGGTGGTCTTGCTGGAGGCGGGGAGAGCGTCCAGGGCGGCTTGGATGGTCGTGTACGTGGTCTTGCCCGCGATGGCGTTCTTGGACACAATGAAGGCTCCGTCTGGGGGCGTGGTGCCGTCGTAGGTGGTCGACGTGACGGGAGTCGTCACAGTGGCGGGCTGAGGCGTCTCAATGTCGTCCCAGTACGTCATGTCGATCCAGTCGGTGCTGTCCATGACGGTCGCGAGGGGGTACGAGTCGCTCGTGAGGAGAGTGGCGTACCCGAAGCCTTCTCGCGCCGCCGTGTTGTTGCCCCAGTTGCCGGGTCCGTCGTTGTTGTACTCGGCAAAGGTGATGGCGTCGGTGCGAGGATCCGTCGTGGACCAGATCTTCCAGCCCGCCGGCTGGATGACGTCGTCGAGATAACTGTTCTTGACCACGACGAGCGCGTACTTGGAGTAGGGGCGGCCGAGATAGACACCATCCGTCAGGTCAACCGTCGCGCTGTCGGCGGCCGTGAACAGACACTGGTCAAAGATGTAGCCGCCCACGGCCGAAGCGCTGGCACGGCTCTGGGCCGTAATGGCCGAGGACTTGCGCTTGGCGCCGAGCGTGCAGCCCTTGAAGTAGGCCTTGGAGTAGCCCCAGATGAAGTCGATGGCGCCTTCAATGTACGAGCTCTCGTAGTACTGATATCCAGCACTAGCACCCGTGAGCAGAGTATCCTGCCAACCGATAAAGGAGCAGCCGTAGAAGCCAATCTTGTTGCCGTAGATGCTGGCCGCCAGCGTCACGTAGCTCGACTGGGAGCCGTCCAGGTTGTCAGAGTTGATGACGTTGATGTTGTACATGGCAATCTTGGTGCTGGCCGTCTGCATCGTGGCCGTCTCGGCGTTGCTGTGGCCCGTCGGCAGGGGACTGACCGAGAGGCCCCTGGCCTGCGTGATGGTGACCTGGTTGGTGGTGTACGTCTTTCCAGGGTCGCTGTCGGTGTAGCCAATGATCATGACGGGACCGGCGCGGTTGATGGCGGGCACTTGCTCCTCGTAGGTGCCGGGGTACATGAAGATGACCTGCGTGGTCGAGTCGGAAGGCAGGCTGGCGAGGGCATCCGTCAGGCTAGTGTACGACCCGTCGACGCTCCCGTCGGTAGAGACGAGCACAGCACCCTCGGGGGGCTCAGTTCCGCTGCTAGGATGTTCCCACGCGGCGCCCGAGGTGGTGGTCGACGTAGCCGCCTCGGTCTTGGTCAGGCTATAGCTAGGCTCGAGGTTATACGCCGTCATGTCGAGCCAGCTCGTGCTGCCGATGAAGCTCGCGAGCGAGTAGGACGCGGCCTGGGACTCGGTGAGGCTGGTGGCGAAGGAGGCGCGGGAGGTGCTCCAGTTGCCTGGGCCGGTGTTGTTGAATTCTCCAAACAGGACGTTCTGAATAGGTTAGAACAGAATGGACAAGAGCAAAGGGGATAACTGAAGAGAATAGTAAGGAAACATGACTCACCCCAGTACGAGTGTCGCTCGTAGTCCAGGTGTTCCATCCAGCAGAGGCAATATGCTTATCCAGGTAAGAATTCATGTACACGGCAATTGCATACTGCGACCAGGGTCGTCCAAGATACGTAGTGCCAAAGTTGCTACCGTACGTCCCCGTGTACGTAATCAAGGACTTGTCGAAAACAAAACCTCCCGCCCACGCCGAACTGGGTCGGTTCTGCGCCGTAATGCACGCGCCGGCCGTGTTGGAAGCGACATAACACTGGTGGAAATAGGCTTTGCTGTACCCCCAGATGAAGTCGACGCTGCCCTCGATGTAGCAGTTGCTAAAGACCTGCACGCCCTGGTTGACCAGCAGCGTGTCCTGGAATCCCGCAAAGGCGCAGCCGTAGGCCGCCATGTTGGCGCCGTAAAAGTCGGCGGCCAGGGCGGCGTAGTTTGACGTCTGCGGGTACGTGTTTGTAAAGTTGATGTTGTACAGGGCCAGGCCCTCGCTGTACGTGTTCTTCCAGTTGACCACGGGCGTGTCCTCGTCCGCGTTGGCGCTCGTGGACACGCCGGCGCTGAACTTGATCAGGACCTGGTTGCCGGTGAAGTCGTTTGCAAAGGACGTCTCGCCCCGGAGCGTCACCTTGCCCCGTCGGGTCAGGGAGGTTTGCTCGACGTAGGTACCAGCCAGGATGTAGATGGTATACTCCTTACCGTCGCTAGGCAGCGCCGCAATGGCGGAAGCGACGGTGCCGTACTGGGTTCCGGTGGGACTGGGGGCGACGGTGAGGGTGCTTCCCGCAGTGGAAGTTGCCGTTGTTGAGGCGGTGGAAGTAGCACTGGTAGTCGAGGCAGTGGATGTAGCACTGGTAGTCGAGGCCGAAGTGGTGACGGTGTATACCGAGTCGGGCCACCCAGCAAAAGGCGGCATGGCGGCCGTGTCGAGCCAGCTGTCGTCTCCCAGCACGTTCTTTGGCGTGTAGGCCGAGCTGTCGGCGAGGATCGAAGCGTACGACGAGCGAGAAGAGGTATCGGAGCCAGGCCCCGTGTTGTTGGCCTCGACGAAGCTGCCGGTAAAGGTCGAGGGACTGGCCAACAGCCATCCGGCCGAGTCGATGTGAGCATCAAAGTAGGAGTTGACAAAGGCCACGTTTGCAGCCGTGGAATAGTCGCGTCCGAGATAGGTGCTCTTCTTGGCGAGGGCGCTGCTCGCGGGGACGACGGCGCAGAGGTCAAAGACGAACTTGGAGCTGCCGTAGGTGCTCTGGTACTTGTGCGCGGCAATGGTCTGTCCGGTCGTCGTCCCGTCCGTCACAATGACCGAGTTGTGAAAGTATCCGGCGCCCTGGCCCCAGACAACGTCGGTGGTGCCCTCGATGCGGCCGCCGCTGAAGAAGACGGCGCCGTAGTCGAGGTACAGGGTCCCCTGCGACGAGGAAACGTTGCAGCCGTAAAAGGCCACCTTTTGGCCCTTTGCGTAGACGGCGAGGGCGACGTAGTTTGTGGCGGCGTCGTAGCCGTTGACAAAGTTGATGTTGTAAAAGGCCATCAGCTGCGTCTCGTACTTGTCCGCCTGGAACGTGGCCGTCGTCTTGGAGCCTCCGGCGCTGGAGAGGCGGCCGTTGGCGTTTGTGATGGTGACTCTGTTGGCCGACGACGAGGCGCTGTTGGACGTCTCGCCGCGCATGATGACGGGGCCGGCGCGCGTGATGGCGGGGGCTTCGTTGTAGGTGCCCGCCAGGATGTAGATGTACTGCGTCGAGGTGCCGGTTGGCAGGGCGGCGATGGCGTCGACAATGGCCGTGTACTGGGCGCAGCTGTTGCCCGAGGGGCCGACGATGAGGGCGGTGCTTGGCATGGAGGATGGCAGGCAGGACGAGGCGACTCCGGTGGCGGTGGTTGTGGTTGCTGCCGAAGATGAGGTGCTTGAACCAGAGGTCGAGGTACTTGTGCCAGTGGCCGAGCTGGACTGCGTTGTGTCTGTGATGGAAGACGTGGTGGTTGATACCGTGGTCAGAACCGAGGTGGATGTTGTCGAAGAAGTCACGCTCGTTGAACTCGTAGTCGTAGTAGTAGTCGTAGTCGAAGTGGACGAACAGCTAGCCGTGTTCGCAGCGTTGCTCGCCTGAATGGCGCTCAAGACGCTCGAGTCGATCCAGTTGGTGTTGGCCACGGCGACTCCGGGATACTGAGACGCGTAAAAGGCGGAAATGTCATACGCCGACAGCCCGGCGGCGGTGCACACCTGCGTGACGTTGGCGCGAGAGGCGGCGTTTTGCGCGTAGCTTCCGGGACCGCTGGTGCCGTACTCGAGGTACTGAGTGCTCGGCCCCTGCGTGAGGGTGTCGATGTGCACGCCGCTGGCCGCGATGAAGGATCCCAAGTACGTGCTCCGATAGAGGGCCACGGACCCGGCGGCGTTGGCGGCGGCGAGGTAGACATTCTTCGTCGTCGTGCCGTCTTTCTGGATAACCGTGCAAGCGTCGAGAACCGTCGTCGAGTTCCAGAGGGTGCCGCCGGTCGGCGTGTATCCCTTGGTGTAGACGATATTGGCGCTGCTAGTGGTGACGGTAATGGTCGAGCTGAAGACGTACAGCGACGGGTAGTTGGTAAAGGCCTTTTCGGTCGCCTCGATGTACGAGTTGGCGATGATGCCCGAGGCCAGACTACCGAGGAAGGCATAGGATCCGGCCGTGACAAAGCTGCAGCCGTAGAAGGCGTTCTTGACGCCCTGGAGCGACACGACGCCCGTCGTCGAATCCTTGAGCGAGTTGACAAAGTTGAGGTGACGCCAGACGATGCCCTTTGCGTTGGCGGGGATGGTCAGGGGTCGCGCCACGCCGTTCGTGACGACGACCTGGTTGGAGCTCCAGGACGAGTCGGTGTCCCGCTTGGACGGGCTCGAAGTCTGCTGTCCGATGACGGTGACCGTGGCCGTGGCGGCGACGGAGATGGCTTCGGTGTAGGTGCCGGCGAGGACGCTGACGGTGGGGATCGAGTTGGCCTGGGCGTAGGAAATGGCCGAGCCGATGACGGTGAAGTCTTTGCTTCCGTCGGTGGCGACGGTGACGACTAGTTTATTGCCATTGTTAGCATTGCCATTGTGAGTCGTTGAAGTGGTAGCCGAAGACGTGGTGAGGGAAGAGGAAGTTAGTGATGTTGATGTTGATGTTGTCGTTGTTGTTGTCGATGCTGTCGATGTTGTCGACGTTGTCGATGTTGATGTTGTCGTTGTTATCGTCGATGTTGTCTCCGAAGTGGTCGACGTCGATGTTGTCGTCGTCGTTGTCGACGTCGTTGTCGATGTTATCTCCGAAGTGGTAGACGTCACTGAAGATGTAGTCGTTGAGCTGGTAGACTGGGAAGTCGTGTCCGAGGTTCCGGAAGAAGTCGGCTCGCTGGTGGGTGCGTCTCTGGGCGTCTCCTCGACAGGATCCGGAGTTTTGTCACTGGGAGTCGAAGGGGTCTCAGACGGGGTCCTGAATGGTGTAAAGGGAGTATTTACTGGCGTCACTTCTGGAGTCGAGGGGCTTGATGGAGTTTGGGCAATGACAGAAGGGGTTGAGGGCTCTGATGGTGTTGAGAGGGTCTCGAGTCCGCCAGGTGTTCCAGGTGCATCTGAGTGTGCACCAGACGGTGTACCAGAAGGTGTACCAGAAGATATACCGGACGGTGTGCTAGATGGCGTACCAGACGGTGTATCAAATGGCGTACTAGACGGTGTACCAGATGGCGTACTAGACGGTGTACCAGACGGTGTACCAAGCAGTGTACCAGACGGTGTACCAGACTGTGTAAATGCAACACTGGCTGGGGTCGAGGATGGAGTTGAGGGGGTCTCGGGTGTGCCTGATGGGATGCTCAACGACGTGAACGGGGTCTGAACCGGGGTTGCAGCGCCTGAGGAAGGAGTGAAAACAACTGCTGGGGTTGAAAGGGAAGATGAAGGAGTGGAAGGAGTGGCGAAAGGTATTGTAGGAGTCCCAGGTGTAGTTAACAAAGTGCTGGGAGTGGCAACGGGTGTTGAAGCCCCAGATGAAGTTGACGGGGTGCTGGGAGTTTCCGATGGTGTGTATGAAATCCCACTTGGGGTTGAAGGGGTCAAAGGGGTAAAATGGGTAGAAGGAGTGGCAAAAGGGGTCAAAGATTCAGATGGAGTTGATGGCGTGCCGAGTGCGTCCGACGGTGTGTAGAGAACACCACTTGGAGTTGAAGGAGTTGACTGACTCCCAGGGGTGTCAGACGGGGTCTCGGAAACTCCCGTCGGAGTGCCAACCGGAGTCAGAGTTGAACTCGGGGTTGAGGGTGTATCGATCGGGCTTGAAGGAGTGCCAGAGGCGATCGAGCCAGATGGCGTCGAGCCTGAAGGTGAATTGATCGGTGTCACGGGGGTACTTGGAAGCAAAGGAGTCTCGACTGGTGTTGGGGTATACAGCGGTGTTGAGGTCGCACTAGACGGGGTCAAGGGATCGAGGGAAGTGGCTAATGGGGTTGAATAAGGAGTGAAGGAAAGTGCTGAAGGTGTTCCCAACGGAGTATATGATTCTGACCAGGACGCAGACGGAGTTGGAATATCCAGAGGGGTCCAGGAGGATTCCGATTCGATCGACGGAGTAAACGAAGGTGTCCAAGGAGTATAAGCCGGCGTGGAAGGAGCGTCATCCGAAGTCGTAACGTCTCCGGGCGTAAAGAGCGAGCTGCTGGATGAGGCCAGCTCCGGTGTAGTCGAAGGCGCCGACGAGGTCTGAGTGAGGGACTCTGAGGCGGAAGTGAAGGAATAACCAGGCGGCTTCTTGGCAGAACAGGCACGGGGCTTGGGGCTAGGAGAGAGAGAGTCTTGCGAACCTTGGGCTTGAACGGCGCTCAGAGCACCGAGGCTCAGGAGCAGCCACGGCGACAGCTTGGCCATGATTTGTGCTTTCGTCCCGACTTCTCTCGACTTGCCTCACCGTGACGAGGAGAAGTTTCGGAATCGAGGCGGGCAGCAGGGCGGGTGGATAAGAAGTATGCTAGCCCCCTGTGTCGATCAGTTGGGATGCGAGGGAAAGAGGGAACAAAGGCGTGAAACGATTTCTGGGCCCCCCGGGAGGGGGATGTGACGGTTTCTTGAGTTCGGACGAAAGAGACATGCCACCCCATCACGAGAGGCTGCTGAGGCAACGCACAATTCTCCATTCGGCCTCACTCCCGGGCGAGGCCTGGCTTACGGGAACCGCGGACGGCTAGGCCTTGACGTGTCGGTTTCGATAATGCGGTTCTAGGCCAGTCGAAAGGGAGGCTTCCGTGAGAAATCTGCCTGCCGCCCCCGTGAGCCCCGAGGTGACGATGGACCTCTCTCGGCCAATGCTGTGCTTCGTACCGCCTCGCCGGGACGCCTACAACGACGGTAACCCTCGGTAGTCCCCACTGGAAGCGTCAAGCTTTTCCAACAAGAGAAGCATCACCACCTTCGGCCGAGCGTCGTCGCTAACCCTTGATACCAATAGTCTGGTTCAGAGATCAGTGAAGCGACGGACGATACTTTATCCACCAATCCCGAGGCCGAACGTCTCTTCAGATCGTCAATCAAGCTTTTTCGACCGAGACGCCATGCTCACAACGGGCTCAATACCCCCCGCACGATTACGCGTGCTGGCTGGGTTCTACCCTGCGCCAACGGCGATGCTGCCCGAAGAAGGCGGCGGGGCGATCTAGACTCCAACGCCGGCCCCGGTGAACACGTTTTTTTCAATCCCTATCTTTGGCGTCTTTTGAATCTCCCGAGGCGTCGGCATGCTCGGCGGGTGTGGCTATCTGTCACTGCGGATGATTCCGGTCAGATTACCAATGGATGAAGACGTGGGATGAGCTGTTGATACTGAGGATAGTGCCGAGGGGGGGGCCATGAGGACTGTATGATTTGTGTCCCAGTTCTCGGCCCTGGATTCAATGTTCTCGGACATGATTGATTTTCAATCGCATGCCCCTCCACAAACATATCTATTAGAATCTTGGCACGGGAAGGAGCAGAAAACCTCCGATCCTCTGACACGAGTACAATAATTCAGGGGTATTCGAGAGTCATCAATCTCGCCCAGCCACCGTCGTCATTCTCATCCGCCAAATGACAGGCCGCCGCTTGCCTCTTTGCGGATGTTGAATCCGAACCCGAGACGACGCTCCACTGAATCTCCGGGTGGCCGCCGTTAGTCGTCGGAGCCGAAGCAGTTCTGAGGTTAGGTGATTGTCACCAGTGGCGTGCCTGAGAGGGAGAATTGGGATTGCCGTCTTTCCAGGAGCTTGAAGACACCCTCCGGACCTGGACGTGTGGTTTGATTCTTCGCATCGTCGGAAAGAACCCGCTAGGAAGAAGTATAAAGGCGCCCACCGTTGATATAAGGCTGCGAGCTACCACGCGGCGAATCTAAGACTTGTCGATAAGTCCAGCGGATTGCCTCGTATTGACATTACTAGTGACAGCATTTGGCGTTTAGCACTTGTTACTATTAGTTTTAAAGTTGCAAGCTTAAAGTCGCGTGGTTATTACCCGTCCTTCATGTTGTGATTAAGTCACTTCCTCACAAGCGGGTAGCTATAGGTTAGTCCAGAACAACATTCTCAGTCTTGGTTTTTGCAACACCTGCCTCAACTCCTCGGTATGGAAGCCGAATTATCAACTAGCTATTTACATCATATCGAGTCCTTTCCTTCTGGTCCATGGTGCTTCTTCTAAGCCATGTTCAGGAAGCCGCCATACATAATCTAAAAAGACAGGCAAATCGAGTTTCTTTCCGCCCAGTGCCAATCAGTCTGTGGCCGAACCGTGCCGAAAGCCCTCGAGGTTTACTATCGATAGACCTGATGGCAACTTATAGCATTCGTAGGGGATTTACAAACGGGCAACGGATTACTCGCGACCCTAAATATAGAATTAGAAACCATTTGATAAGGATGGTACTTTAGATTGCGTCAGGTCACGCATACCTCGTCACTTGATGACCGGCCACATAGGCGGCGGGTGAGAAGATGGAAGGGCGCAAGGATGTTCCAGCGAGTAAGCCCAAGATTCCGATCTTCACCTTGGCGAAAGTACTCAAGGGCGTTGGTAATGATGAGTAGGACAAGGATAATCGTGTTTGCTGATTCCATCATTCGGTGAAAAGTTCGGGGAGCTTGCTGAGGGTGAGGGCGGTGACTGGTCTCCATGGCGGGCGCCGGGTCTGCGCCTTCTTTTTCTCGTTGGGTTTCCCGTTGACTGGTCTCCATGGCGGCTTGCAGGTCTGTGACTTCTTTTGCTCGTTGGGTTTTCTGTTGACTGGATGAGTAGAGGTGGAAAACTCGAGAGAAGTTGAGGATTAAAAGACGTGGAACATGGACGAGCGAGCGTGGCTGTGCCCGGGCGCAGCCGGATAGTGTGCCGAGAGCTGCCTAGACTGAGGCGGTTGGTCGTGTTGTCGGATAATCGGAAGGGAATATTGAAACAAGAATGTCATGTAGAGCCGACCAACAACAACATTCCACTTTCCGATCCAATTATTGTGTGCTACGTTCCTACCATCACCGACTAGTGCCTAGGCTTAAGAAGTAAGGCAGACTTGAGGCTATCACAGTAAGCTCATGCAAAGAAGCGACAAAGGCGAGCATTGATTCTTGGGTCAAGGCTCTCCGCCAAATTCCGCATCTCGACCAACCAGTCACGTCTTCCCCGACGGCCAATTCGCCTGAAAGCCCAATCCCACGGCGCGCCTCGTGGAAATGAGCCCAGATTTCAAGGCGCAAACTCAACGTGGCTATGCCACGGCTTAGCAACTCCTGCGAGAACGACGGGAATTCTCCTAAATGATCTGTTAGTACGTCAGGGGTAAGAAAATCGGCCTGTCTAATAAAGAAGTAGGTATTTTATGATCCATATATACATGGCGCTCACGGATTCGGTCCCTATTTCGCTTTCTACGATCATCGTTCGAGTGCTAGAGGGCAACCGTTCCCCATCGCTAGGTCGTTGTCCGGCCTTTGTGTATGCCTCGGGGAAGGGCGGCGAAACCCTACATTGGCGTAAGAAATGTCCGTCCAGTTTCTTCCAAGTGCGGTAAAAGGTGCATTGGAGCTTGGCTTTGCAGTCGCGCTGTTCATGTCCAGGAAGAAGGCATTTGTCGCAGAAGGACGTCCAGTGAGTGTCGGCACTGGTCTTTGGCTTGATGTATAGATGAAGATTTTAACTTATTGAAACTGGTTTATAGTTCTTATGATCTTGGTGTAATCGTCTTTGCCGGAATCCTCGAGGTAATGAGCCTACTGTGCAGCCCAAACGCAAGCATAGCAGCAGCCATGGGGTCGAGAGAATTCATGGCCCCTTCAAGGAAAATTGCGACCGAACATGATGAAAGAGGCTGAGGCTGCAGAGCCTGCCGAAGAGTCGTGGTAGAGCACACCAACGGCCACGTCAAGCGCCTTTAAGACTACACGGGCATGGATTTGAGCTGGGAGGCCGCCAGCGCTGACATTATGAAGTTTTCCATCTCGCACCTTGTCGTAGAGGTGCCTTTGCTTTAATATCAATTAGCCGATGCCAGATAACGACCAGTCCTTTCGCGGACAACCACAGAGGACCCATTCATCGAGGTTGTGGAATCTTGGAGCACTTAACTATTATTACCGCTTTCGCAGTAGTCAAGCGTCGAAATACATGCATGATTGTGGTTAGCCATGCGAGTCGCCCAATCAGGAGGACGAAGGATGCTCTCCACGTCATTCTTCCCAAGGCTTTCTTTTCTCGCCTCCGCAGGCTACTGCAACATGGCTCCATTCCTATATTGGCCTCTAATTAGGATGCCATTCCCCCAGAAAAAACGTATCACTATGCGAAAACGAGAGCGCCTTTTCCTCTAGCAGCGTAGCCATGGCCATGGCCAACCGCAAGCCCATCTGCGCCCCCATCCGTCCAATCGTCTTTGCCACCCACCGCCTCTGCCCCTCGGGCGTCGTCCTCAGCATGCCCGAGAAGAACAGGGGCCACAAGAGCAGGAACCCCCCCGGCGTGGGAACCCCGTCGTGCAGCTTCGGCTTCTTGTCGCCGCCGCGCCCGTGGCCGAGATGGTACGCCGCGCTGTGGCAGATGCCGTTGGCCATGTCGGCCAGGACCTTTGCCGACGTCTGCAGGTCGGCCTGTTGCTCCTCGGTGCCGTGTCTCAGCGTCGCTACTATGATGGCCTCGTGGATCAGCAGTCTCACGTTGCGGTAGCTGTTCCACACGCACGCCACCCACGCGTCCGGGTACACGTCGTACTGCGCGTCGTGGCCGCCCGAGGGCGCGTCGCCGGACCCGAGGGAGCGGTACGACTTGTATCTCCAGCTCGGCGGCAGCGTCTCCTCCCACTTCTCCAGCATGCCGTCGATGGGGAGCAGCCGCGAGGCCACAATGGCGGGGTCTTTGATGTCTTGGTGCTTGAGCTCGGCGCGGGTCGAGGCCAGCACCTCGTTGATCTCGGAGAAGCGGTTGGCCGGGTCCAGTTTGTCGAGTTTCAAATGCTCCGACCATCGCGACCACCTCTTGAGAGCGTAGGGGATGGGTTCTTGAAGCTGGTGACATGTCATGATCTGGTTTGCCGTGTAAGCGCATGTTGTTGTATGGCCGTGGTCACTTACAATAATGCGCCGCACCTGGAGAAACAGCTGAAGGGAGGCCTCGCTCCGAAACTGACCAGGTCCACGCACCTCGATGCACTGGGCCGCCGCAATGGCGTGGTGGCTAAACGACTTCATTGAGTTGATGTCGGCCGAAGCAATCGTCTCAAAGGTGCCCATGAGCATGACGGCCGCCAACGTCTGATCCGACGTCCTCTCCACGGGATCCCTCAGCGCCGTCCGCAGCAGACGAATGGCTTTCCCGTACATGCGAAAAGCCTCGGGGCGCCACGACGCGGCGTTGCCGGCATTGGACAGGGCCGCCAGACCCGCCGCGGCCATGATTGTGCCGAGGACGCCAGAGGCCGAGTGCTCGCGCTGGAGAAGGCCAGGGAGGTACTCGTGGTTGCCTCGAAGCAGCACCGGGTCGGGTCCCGATCCGAGAACGACGTATTGCTGCATGAAGAAGCTGGTGGCTCGATCGGTCGTCGACGGCGAGAGGCTTCGCGTGCTGGACCGGGATTTCGCCTGGGCAGTCTGATTGCGGAACTTGACTTCGACTTCGGATGGAATTCCCGGACACGTCCAGCCTGATCTCTTGCATTGAGAACATGCCGGCGTTTTCTGGTCGCACTGCAATCATCTCAGCCTGGGGTAGATTACGGCCTGGACGGTGTGTACCTTGATTTTCCTCCGCTTGCACGTCGCGCATGCCCTGCTTGGTTTGCCGGTGTTGACCATGCCGAGGGGTCCAGTTGAGTGGCTGATGTTTGTGGGAGATGGTGTTGATTCTTGGCGACGCCAACGGCCACAAGCAGCGCTCGATGCGATGCGGCCAATCATATATGGTGTAACCACTCCGAATAGATCCCCCGTTTTCAGCTCGAGGAGAGTCAGATTAAAGCTCTGCAGCATCCCTGTCGTCCCACTCGACCGTCAGCACTGTCAGCACAGGGGCTATAATTGACGAGACGGGAACTACTGCCAAACCAGTAGCATGACATGATCTGCTTCGTCCATGGCCGTGGCTAATACAATCATGGAGGATCGGTAGTTGAGGCGAATCGATTCCTCAGTATGAGTATATATATGCCGTCTCTTCTGCCTTGGTTCTGACTGACTCGACCATCCCACCTTTCTCAGGCGTCTTTCCTTGTGCCTTCGTTCACCTCCTTTTCTTTGAATTGTGGACATCTGTTGTATTCTTAATATGAAAGCTCCCTCCATTCTCTGCGCCTGGCTTATTGGCGTCGTGGCAGCAGCAGCTCCCTCGGCCTGTCCCTCGCCTCTTCTTCCCACCGTCGACCTCGGATATGAGATTCACCAAGCCATCTCCTTCAACGTAAGCCACACCACCATCCACAAGTCGAGGCAACCCTAACCTTGAAAACAGGAAACCGGCCAGTACTACAACTTCTCCAACATCCGCTACGCCAAACCCCCCACCGGCCATCTCCGTTTCGCGCCGCCCCAGCCCCCCGACGCGAACCGCGAGACGGTCCAGAAGGGCACCGTGGGGGCTTCGTGCCCGCAGGCGCTGGCCGCGTGGTACGTCTGCCAGGACGCCCTGCGCCGCCGCGTCGTCGAGTCGCCCGCCGAGTGCGGGAGCCATCTCATGCCGCCTCCGGATCCCCTGGAGCGGGAAGACTGCCTCTTTCTGGACGTCGTTGCTCCCCGGGCGGTTTTTCGTGACAGGAAGAGGAAGAAGGCGCCCGTCATGGTCTGGTTCTACGGAGGGGGGTATGCGTTTGGCAGGAAGGGACTGGATGGGAATCCATCTGGGCTGATTGAGAGAAGCAAGGAGGTCGATGCTGAAGGCCGCGGCGTCATCTTCGTCACCTTCAACTACCGCGTAAGTCTAGGCTGCCGTCCAGCATACCAAATGCTAACATGTTTCAGGGCGGAGCATTCGGGTTCCTGTCCGGGCCCAACGTCCGACAAAACGGCACTGCCAACGTCGGCTTCTTGGACCAGCGCCTCGCGTTGGAATGGGTGCAGGACAACATCCACCTCTTCGGCGGCGACAAGGACCGCGTCACCGTCTTTGGCCAGTCTGCCGGAGGCGGCTCCATCATGCATCAGATCACGGCCTACGGCGGCCTGCGCGGGCCGGTTCCCTTCCAGCAGGCCATCGTCCAGTCCCCGGGCATCCCGTTGCTGCCGGGGAACAAGCAGCAGGACGACCTGGCCCAGGAGTTCCTCGCCCGCCTCAACGTGTCGACGCTCCACGAGGCGCGCCAGCTCCCGTACGAAGCCCTGTACAGAGCCAACGCCGGCATGGTGGCCGACTCCCCCACGGGCACCTTTACGTGGGCGCCCGGCCCCGACGGCTCCTTCGTCCCGGCCCTCCCCGGCACGCTCCTCGCGCAGGGCGGCTTCGACAAGTCGGTGCGCGTCATGACGGCTTGGAGCCACAACGAGACGCAGTACTTCACCAGCGACGCCAACGTCGACGACGCCGTCTTCGTCGACAACCTCCGGGACACGTTCCCGGCCGCCCGGGACTCGGTCGTCGACTACATATCCGAGGTGCTCTACCCGCCCGTCTTCGACGGCAGCCAGCCGTACGCCAGCTTCTTCGAGCGCGCAAAGCTGTCCCTGGCCGAAGCTGGCTTCGTGTGCAACACGTACTACCTGCAGCAGGCGTTCCGCGAGCTGACTTCCGCGTCGTACGGCTACAAGTTCAGCACCCCGCCGTCGTTTCACGGATACGACGTCTTCTTCACCTTTTTCAACGGCCCGAACGAGGTTGTTTCCGACCTGGCCCCCGTGGCCTTGATGCTGCAGCGCTATCTAGTTTCGTTTGCCCTCACGGGGAATCCCAACACGCAGGCTGCGCTCGACATGCCCGTCTACGGCAAGGAGGGCTTGTTGCTCGAGTTTAACGCTACGTATGGGCTGGATGTTATTCGCGATCCTAGCATTAATGAGAGGTGCGAGTGGTGGCAAAAGGCCTTGTACTTCTAGACGTCCAAGGCCACAGGTTTATGGGGAGTAGAATGTCTCTGTCAGTGACAAGTTAATCAAGAGATTCACAGGCGGTAGATTGATTTGAATACACACTATCATACAATATTAATACCCTCACCCGCCTCGCTGCACGCATAATAGCAAGAAAACACAGGTCCCAAATCTCGCGGCCCAACTTCCACGCCCAACATCAAGTCCTGCTCGAAACAGCCTCGGCTGCTCGCGGGACTCGGGGGCACAAAGGCCTTTTGCCGCTCCATCTCGGCCAACCTCTCCCGCACCGCCCTCTCCAAAGCCCGCCTCTCAAACCCTTCCACGTCGTCAAACGCTTCGGCCTCCTCCTCGTCCTCGTCCCCCATCTCCCGCCGATGCGTCGCAAACCGCAGCGGCGTCCGCGCAGCCTTGACCTTGCGCACAAAGTCCCGCCTCCGGGCGTGGTACCGCTCCGACCGGGCGCTCCAAAAGTCCCTCGCCATCTCGCCGAGCTCCTGCGCGCGTGCGGCCGCGAGTCCGGATGCGCTCACGTCGACGGCGGCCTTCCACCGGCCCGGCGCGTAGCGGTAGTCGTCCCGGCGCACCACGGCCCCGACGTGGTTGCGGACTCTGGTCTCGAGCAGCGTCCCCGAGCCGGGCAGCACGTGGTCGACCAGGCCCGCGTCTCTCGCGCGGAACGGCGACAGCGGGAGCATGTCTCGCAGCAGCCGCCTCGCGCCGTCGACGCCGCACCGTCCGGGATACGACAGCGAGTGGTACTCGGACCCGTGCAGCCCCAGAGCGCGGTACGCCGGGTTGAGCACCGTTTCCGCGCCGGCAATGACCGTGTCGCACGCCGCCGCCAGCGCCACGCCCCCGGCCGCGCAGTTGCCTCGCAGCGCCGCCACGGTGGCGATGCCGCGTCGTGGGAAGTCCTCCAGCAGCATCTGCACCACGTCGTCGATGCGGTTGATGTTGCGCCACGACTCGGCCGCGGCGTCGGAGCTCGCCTCGATGACGTTCAGCGCGATGCCGTTGCTAAAGTAGGCGTCGCCGCCCATGAGCACGACGGCGCTGAGGCGTCTCTCGACGACGTCCGTTGAGGCCACGAACTCGAGCGCCTCGACCAGACGCGAGCACTGTTGCGTGCTCATGGCCCCGTTGTAAAAGGAGAAATAGACAAAGGCCACGCGGCGGGCGTTGGGGTACGTGGCAAAGTCGACCCAGATCTCCTGATGCGTCGGGTGCGCCGCCCGAGACCAGTCGACCGTCGGCAGCGGCGCGAGGGTCCTGTCGAGGGCATCGTCGTCCAGGAGGCCGAGGTCGCCGAGGCCCGACACGGCAGGCACCTTGGGCCACAGCATGGCGTCGACCTTGCGCTTCACTCGGCGTACGTGGGTGATCCAGACGCCCGAGCCGTCGCAGGTGGCCACGCAGACGGCCCCGTCCCTACAAGCGACGATGTGGCCCGGCTCAGACGGTTGGCCCTCCCGCTCGAGGGCGTCCATGTCCCCCTCGACGATGCCGCCGTAGACGTACAGACTGGGCCCAAACAGCTGCGTGAGGCAGCCCGGCTGAGAGTCGGCAGAGCGAATCCGCCGCGAGATGTCGCGGGCCGTGTCCGAACGCGCATCAAAATCGCGATGGGCAGCTTTGAGAAGAGGGCGGCGGTGCGTTGCGCCGCCGAGGAAGGGGAGCTGCTTCGTCACGGAAGCCAGACGATACGCGGCATCGGGCTGAAGGCCGGAGAAGACGCGGCCGCCACGTTGGCCTGCCGTTGAGATGCGATCCAACGCCGCCAACGTGGCAGCCACGGCGGCCCTCGTGACGGGTCCGCGGTACAAAGTAGACTTTGTGACTCCCGGGGCGTCAATGTCGATCGCAAACTGCTCAAACGCCCAGATGGGGCCGGCGTCAAACTCGGCAACGGCCTGCAACACGGTGACGCCCCAGTGAGAACGGCCTCCCTGGCTCCAGGTGCGCGTCTGGAGGAGCCGGTCCGACTCGTCGAAGGTGCCGTCGTCGCCCATGAGCACCCAGTCGAGGGCGCTGGGACCGGCATCGCCGGGAGGGCCCGGGTGGACGATGAGGGTGAGGTAGTGTGCGAATATCTCGCAGGGGACGCGAGAGGTGAGAAAGGGACAGACGACGACGTCTGGCTGGGCCAGCGCCGCAGCCTCGATCATGGCCTGGTCCGAGAGGGCATACTCGACGGTGACGGAGTGCGTCCGGCTCAGGGAGAGGAACAGCTGCTGCGAGAGCGAGTTGTGCGCGGTGCACAGAAAGAGGATCTTCATGGTGCCGGAATGCGAGGGCAACTTGGCGGACAATCTTCCCCGTTCGCAGCGATGCATGCGTGCAGCTCGTTGTGATATAGACGGAAGAACCGTCATGCAGCGTCCAGACTTGGAATGTGACGCCGGTATATGGTTCAACCCATGCCCAAACGGTGTCGAAGTCGTCCGACTTTGAGTCTTGCATTGGCATTGCTCTGGCAGCTCGCTTATCCGCCTTTTGAAAAGGTAAGCGAGCAGTTTAATGAGGGTCGGGTCAAAGCGGTCAAATTCCTTCATCATGGTGATGTCTGCGAGGGTATACATCCAGGTCAGCACACCCTCAAGTTGGCCTCAACCCAACGTGTCTAGTCTGTGGCGTCGGTCTCGGCCTGAGCGGGAAGCCATGAGCACGCGAGACGTGATTGCCTGGCTTGAGATACGTCAGACGCACTCGTCTTGTTGATAAACTCGCAGCTGCCAAGGCATGGCTTATCCGTCGGATATCGAGCCTCTGTGTCCCGGACGGATTGTGGGTGGTATTCCGCATCTCGGGAACAAGAAGCCCAAGGAAATGTCCGACTAGAGCAGCGACCACTGCAAACAATGCCACCTTGCTAAGCCTAGTGTCAGGTACTCAACTTTCGAAACCAGAGCTGCTCAGCTGTCGTCGTCGCAGCCAGCCAACCAACGACGGCCAGCGTCATTCGACGTCATGCAGGCATCACCCAGCAATCGATAGTCCACAAACCTTGGTGCCCCCGAAAACGTCGATTCAACGCTGTCGGCCCCTTCGGGTAGCGGCAAAGCCTCGATTAGTCTCGTCGCTAGCCACCTGCATGTGCCAGAGTTTTCCAGTGCCCGTTGAGTCTGCCTAGGGAAATGACAAGGACGGGCGTTGTGCGAGAGTCTCACCAATCGCCATCGACGATCGAAGTAGTGCAATGACGAGGCCTTGCCAAGTGAGCATGATGCAGCATCAGTCAGCCTTCACATCTACACACCTTAGCTCTGGAGAACAAGTGATGCACAACTCAATTGCCCCATTTTGTAAATTCCACGTAGTCAGGCCCAGTTGCATATGTCAATACCATCACATTACGAACCTTCCTGAACTTAGAGGCTGGTGTGGTGTCTCTATCCACAGCTTGTAGGGCAGCAGCAGAAAAGGTCACACTGGAGATAACATGTTGTATTAAGAAGTGCTCGAGTCTCAAAACGCCGTGCGCAAGCCATCATTCTTCTCCGTGGACTAATGCTTTCCAGACTTGTCCAACATGTCTGCAGAGGCCCTCTTCCGTGAATACAAGGGCCACGCCGTGCCGCAGAGCTACAACGCCGGCTTCGTCGCCCTCAGCTACGTCGTCAGCCTCATCGGCGCTGCCTCGACGCTCGAGCTGATCAGCCGTCGGACGGGGTCGAATGGACTCTTCAACCGGTATGCGTCCCCAACTTACCCAATCATTGAAATCTCATTATATGAAACACTAACCAAAATAGGATGCTCCTCGTGAGCTCGGCCGTGACCATGGGTGGCATCTCCATCTGGTGCATGGTACGTAGGACTGACCTTCCGTCGGACATTTGCTTACCTCTACAGCACTTCATAGGCAACGCGGCCATCAACCTCGCCAACGGAGAACCAGAGCTCCAGATCCAGTACTCGAGCGGCTTCACGGCCGTCTCCTTCTTCGTGCCCATCGTCGTGCTCCTCGCCGCCTTTGTCGCCGTTGGCGCCAACAAGGTCGTCTCCTGGCGCCGCGTCGCAGCCGGCGGCATCCTCTGCGGCGCGGCCATCTGCGGCATGCACTACCTCGGGAACGCCTCCATCAGCAACTACGTGTGCGTCTACCAGCTGCCGTACGTCGTCGGCGCCGCCACCATTTCCATCATGGCTAGCACCGTCGCCCTGGCCATCTTCTTCATCTTCCGGGCCATGTGGGTGACGTCGTGGCGGAAGCGAACCATTTCGGCCGTGGTGCTCGCGGGTGCTGTTTCCGGCATGCACTGGTGCGCCGTTGTCGGGACTCGATACCGACTCATCCACATCAAGTCAAAGGACAACAAGCTGTCGCGGAACGCAACCGTCATTGTCGTCATCTGTCTGGTAAGTCTGATGCCATTCTTGGCTGCAGAGTGCTGATCCTGATAGTCTCTCGGCGCGAGTGCCATCATGGCCGGGTTGGCGATCCTCCGAGCCAGCAACATGCGGAGGTCTGCCCTTCGAGCGCAGCAGATTACCCTGGCGGCTGCTGTATTCGACAGGGACGGGAGGATACTCGTTGACCCCGACGGACTCGTTCCTAGCACGGTTGTGGCAGATTCGTTCTTGGAAAAGGTATCGGCGGCCCCGTCTCTTCAACTCTCTGAATAATTCTAACAAAACGTAGAACTCGAAAGGGGGATTCACCACTGCCCACCCGTTGTTCCACTGGATGTTCCAGGCCTCGAGGAACTGGGGCGGCATCTCCAGACTCATCGACGGCATGAGCCATCACCTGACTCAACTGGAACCCGGCCATCACGGCAGAGGAAGACACGGCGTCCGGCTGATCAACGACTTTGGCGAGATAATCGAGGGCTACGACGTCGTCTTCCGCGAACTGTTCTGCCTCGCCGCCGCCGCCCTCGGCCACCGCTTGCACCAAGACGTCGCCTCGGTCGGTCTCCTCTGGGACGAGATCCTCCCCACGGGAATGGGCCCTCGCGAGCGCGTCGACGTGGAACGAGGTCGTCTCAGCTGGCAGCAAGAATACGCCCCGGGGTCTCTCATCTTCCTCGTGCGCCGCGTCGACGCCGATGCCGACGTCCAGCGGCTCGTCTCGTCGGGCCACTGCTTCGCCCCCGTGCGCCAGGTCTGCGACATCATCCGGTGCAGCATGCAGATCCAGTCGCCCGACCTCGAGGCCAAGCTGCACGAGATGGCCGACTACGCAAAGGGGCCGGAGCGTGTCCCGCCGGGAGTGCACTTGGGCTTCTTCGCCGTCCGGCCGCGCGTCAACAAGCTCGGCTTCGAGGTGCTCGTGCGGAAAGGGGCGAGGAACCTCCTCCCGTCCACGGCCCTCCCCGTCGAGAGGCTCGAGTCCTGGCAGGTGGACTTGCTGAAGCGCCTCGACGGCCTCGCCGTGCCGAAGCTCCTCCAGCGCCTGGAAGAGGCTTCGAGCCCGTCTCCTCGCGAAGCCGAGTTCGCCGTGCAGCTCGGCGACGCCATCACGGCTCTGAGCGAATACGTCCTAGAGCCCTTCTTCGAAGACGCCACCTTTACCCCAACCGTTGTGCGTCTCTCCAGTCACCAGGCCGAGACGGTCATGATTGCGTTGCGGCTCGTCATCCCCATCCACGCCGTGGCGTCGAGCCCCAACTGCGAGCTGGTGCCCCTGGGCTTCTTCCGGATGCGCCAGGTGGCGGAGAGGTTCCAGCAGGGCTTCATGGAAGGCGTGCACCGGGAGTTTTGGCCCATTCTCAAGACCAAGGATTCTCCCGCCGAAGCGCCTCAGGAAAGACAGTCGACCATTTCCACCAAGCTGCGGCGCTTCGCGAGCGCAGAGACGTCGGCGTGCTCCGACTCTGTCCAGACCAGCTCCGAGGTCAACCTGTGTCCGCCGGGAGGTCGCTCGCAGTCGGTCAGCACAGCCGACGCCGGGTCGGAGTCGTCTCGAGAGAAGCAGCCATCGCCGCCTTCGTACGGCGGCATCATGGTGTCGCAAGAGATCACCATCAAGGTCGAGGGGGGACGCTCGGATACGGAATCGTATCAACCCGCCGTTACCAAGGCGTCATCGAGGGTATCGCGGATGCAGCCGCGAACCGTGGGCCATGTAGGGGCCAACGTCGAGGCCGAGGCGGACAATGACAACAAGGACAACATCTTGTCGTTTGTAGACATCTTTTTTGCGGAATGTGTAAAGAGCTGTTAGGTAGTACTTTCATAGCTTCATGTACCATTACTCTCCGAGTCTCTCCCCTCTGAGGACATATTTTTCATCCTCGACATGTATGCATCAGATCATGCTTATTCTCTCCCCCGTCCGCGGGACGGATTGATCATTGATCAGACCCTGCAACTCCGCCAAGCTGTCAGCGTGTTTATTTATCCATCAGTTCGGACATGCTAAAGTCCGAAAAGCGAGGCCATGATTGGCTCGAGGCATGGGTAGTCAGCGTCTCATCCGGCGTTCCGGCTCATGACTTGGTGCTCATTACGAGGTCTTTGGCCATCAATGAGATATAAAACCGGTCACTCCCTCGGATACCAGGAGCACAAACTGCAAATCACATTCATCATGTGTTCTCTTCCATCACTTGCGGGAATTCTATTCTCGTTCGCCGTCTCTTGTTCGCTCGTCAGGGGCTCCCCCGCCTCTGCCATCCGAACAATAGCATCCTTTTCCAACCACTCCTTCATCGAAAACATTGCCGTCCGGTCCGACGGTCTCCTGCTCCTTAACATCCTCCAGGAGACCTCGCCGGCCGTCATCTTCACCGTCGACCCGTCAGCCGCAGACCCCAGCCCCCGACACTACGCCAGCTTGCCCGCCCCGTTGACCGGACTCACCGGCATCGCCGAGTACGCGCCCGGCCGGTTCGCCGTCGTGGCGGGCCAGTGGAACATGACGGCGCGACGCGGGAAGAAGTTTGAGATCTGGAGCCTGGACACAAACTGCCAGCCGCCCGAGACGCACAAGCTCGCCGCCATTGACGACGCTCGCATCACCGCCTTGAACGGCGCGACGACGCACCCCTTTGCGCCGCACATTGTCCTCATCGCAGAGTCTAATCTCGGGGCCATTTTCAGCTTCGACACCCGGACCCGACGCCTCCGAGAGGTCATCCAAGATGCCTCCATGTCCCCGCTCGGTCCCTCGCCAAACCTAGGCATCAACGGGGTCAAGTCTTCCCACGGCCACGTCTACTACACCAACTCGCTGGCTGGCACTCTGAACCGAGTGCCCGTGAATAGTGTCGGAGAAAAGGCCGGAGACGTCTCGGTCCTTGCCCGCTTCGACGCCATCGGGGAAGACGACCTGGCCGTCGACGGGTTCGGCAACTCTTGGGTCACGCGTCATCCCAATTCCATCATCAAGGTCGGGGCCAAGGGCCGTCTTCGAGCCATTGAGACGGGGCCCGAATCGCAGATTGGACCGACGGGTGCTGCGTTTGGCAGAGGGTCACGCGGCCAGGAGAAGTTGCTCTACATAGTGAATGGAGATGGAACCGTGCAAGTGTTGGATACTACTGGGATATAAGACCGAAGCGCTCCCAGGAATGTGTGCGCCAGGGAGTGTCTCGTTTCAAGCATAGGAACAGGGTTGGGCTTAGCCATAGGTCGCTTCCGACTGGGCTGTCTATCGTCTATCAGATTACACATATCATACAGGCATATCCGTTATCGGGTACGTATAACCGGATCCATCAACAAAGACTTCCGTCTTGTCAGCATGGAATTGGCCGTGCAGGTGCCGAATAACTCCATTCATGACACTCCTCTGCAAAATCTCCACTGTCTTCGCCTTGGTGTGCCAGTTGTGGCTGACAAAGATGCCCTGGCAGGCCCCGTGGCCCTCGTCGTAATACTCGTTGCCGTTGGCGTGGCTGCACGGAATCGTCTTCACCTCGTCCGTCTTGTTGAACTCGTAGCGGACGTACTCTGAAAAGGCCGACTGCTCGTGCGCCCACTTCGTCCTCCACTTGTCGCAGCCGGGGATCCGGTTGGGGCAGTCCTCCCAGACCTCCATCATGTCCTGGTTGCGCTGGCTCGCCTGGGCGATGACGAAGCCCGTGTTCAGGATCAACTTGCCGCGGGAGTCGTAGTCGATTTCGTTTTCAATGTCTTCGGCCATGGCGACGAGCGTCTGAGGCCTCACGTCCCATAAATTCATCAACCACTCAATGGGGAGGTTGAGATGGGTAAAGACGGCGTCCGAGTCGAGGGAAATGACGAAATCGTGTCTCTTGAGAGCCTCCTTTATCACGGCTGGCTTCACCCAGGTGCCGTGTCGGTCGGGATAATCGGGTGCTCGGATGAGTCGGTAATCGTACCCGTGGATCAAGGCTGCTCAGTTAACCTCCAGAACATAAAGCAACGCGGGAGAGGGTAAACCACACCATATAAGTAGTGATTCAGATGACCGCCAGTCCGTCCCGGAAGCCGAGTATACTCCAATAAGCCTTCGTGGAGCATGCTTCCCTCCTTTGTCTCGTTCAGCCGAGTGTCGGTATCAATAATGACCACTCTCTTCCCCAGCGGGTGCATCCATCGCTGAGAGGCAGGCGGTACCTCGAACCGCTCTCCCTTGTCTGTAGTGAAGACTGGATTATCGATGGGATGTATTAATGGCTTCCAGAGTTCGGCGAAGACTCCAAGATGGTGGTTTGACGTCACATTCTCTGTGCAGTTGGTCGTCGCTTGCGTCGTTTCCTCTTGGTCGGTTGCGGACGAGCCCCATGTAGAAGCTGGGGCTCTATCTTGCAATGTTACCAAACACTCTCTTATGTGCATCGATTAGAATAGATCGGAAGTACTCACAGCAGGTAGTCAGACTTGGATGCTAAGTAAATGAGTGCTAGGACCGCACAAGGAATGACGAGAAAGCATACCCATCGTGGCCCACTTGGCCGAAGATGTTGTAAGCTGATCATTCTATATTCCAGGTGTAGCTGCAGCCCTTCTCGGGACTGATTCGGCCTGACGGTAACGAGGGAGTGTTGAGGTGTCGAAAAATCAAAGAGTGCAAGTAAAGAGCGTCAGGCTACCGAGAAAAGACAAAGAGCATGCAGAAGACTTGGCGCGAGGACGAACTTACGATTTATACGATGCAAGATGGACGCTAGCCGTTGCACAATACGGAGAGCTGAGTGAGCATGATTCCATTTGCTTGCCGCTCGTAATACGAAAGGGTGGTCTGCTGCACCGCCGACAACACGACATTCGAATGCCGCTTACGATGCACTTCGATCTTCGGGCGCCTTATTACGACGGCACGACCCAATCGGCTCTTGCTTAAAACGATTAGCCTACCTCGCGTAAACTCATGCGACGGGCCCTGCTTCGAGGCCAATTTCCCCTCGGTGCGCCTTGCAAAAGGAACTGCCACTTGGCGCAGACCATGGCCTTGACCCCTCGGCTTTTGCACCTGTGTTTACTAGTATGCGTCTGTTTTTAGATGTTACCCTTACAGAATTTGCGCTGTGACGGGTATGCACCGTCGAAAATCTTTCGGGGGTCTGAAGTTGCAACATGAACTATCATACCATCACCAGTTTCTTTACGCACTTTATCAAGGAGAAATGGTACTTGCAGATTGCATCTATTTACCCCTGGGCTGGCTTTGCCAAAAAAAAATTGTCTCTTCCCGTGGAAAGTGATTCCCCTATAAGCTGCATGACGACGATGGTGAGGCTTGGTCTGACGCTTCTTGGCATTGCCAAGTTGGGATGGCCTCACTTGGACGTGGCACTGGCACATTCAGACCCTGACTGGCAATCACTTTCTAACATGTAACCCCTCTGTCAGTACGTGTAAGAAACACCGCCATCAACGGGCCGCTTTTGGGCCCCGGGGCCGTAAGCCGTCCAAACTAATCACAGAACTGTCCATTCGCGAGCGTGTGCTCGCCGTTGTCCATGATGGTTTCCAGAGGCCGCTCCTAACTTATTGCATTCCCTGCTTTCGTGCTGTTCGTCGGCGGTTGCATATGGCAATTGATAGGAACCTCGCGAAAGTGCATGTCGCAAGTAATAATTTCGTACAGGGAAAAGATAACTCCCTGGATGTCGTCCCGGCCTTCACCGTGTCCAACGCCCCCGATCTGACCGCCGTAGTTGAAATCGAACAACATGAGCGCACCCGTCTCCGAGTGGACGAGGAGGTTTCGAGCAGTGACGTCCTGGTGGATAATGCCGTACTTGAGATTCAAATCAACAATGTTGCCACCGAGTTCATCGAGAACAACCCGGTCGAAAGGAACGATGTTTGGGTGGGGAGGGAGGCGCACCCACAAGTTCATCTCAGCTTGAGGTGGAATTGGACGAGGAAGTGGTACTTGAAGACTATTCTTCTCGCCTCTGTTGAGCCTGTCCCGTCGGCGAGGTCCACGTTCGGAGGGACTCGATCCAGCTCCACGAGATCCGAACCGAGGACAGTCTTGACCCCTTCCAGCTGCAGAGTCTGTAGCGGGGGTAGTAGACACAGGTCGCTTCGTAGTCTTCAGGATCTGTAGTGGAGATCAATTCGCCGTCTTATGATGGAAGGATGGCGTAGACTTCAGGTCCAATGGCGTTGGTATGCGTTTTGAGGTGTTCAATGGCACAATCTTCGCTCTCGTGCTTCTCGTCCATGGTGACACCAATGGTGCGTCGTTAATCCCAGTCGAGTATATGCCAGGTGCCGGTCCCCTGGGCATCACAGAGCTGCCAGTAGCAAAACATCTCCATTCTTCCTCGATCATGCTTGCTCTAACTCGCTACCTGGAACCCGAGAAGACACAGAGTGAGGAGTTTGAGACGTGACTCGTTAACATGAGTGGGTGGCGCAGCTGGTGGCGCATGATCTTGTCAAGGCAAGCTGAGGCAGTCCTATCAATATCAGAGCGCTTACTTCTTTAGACTCAACCAAGCCTCTCGACTTCGCTTTCAATAGCTCGTTCTTCATCTGAATGTCCACGATTCCATCCACGCCCCGTCGACTGATTCAGTGACTGTCCGTCGCGGCCATCGACCCAGACCGCCATTATTACAGATGTAACGATTGGTTTGAAGAGAGGCAGAAGAGAGGGCCGAATGCAGGTCGGAACACGCGGCACCATCGGAATTATACAAATTGGGAAACCGCCGATATCTAGTCTATCCACTGGACGCACTCATAACGAGCTGAATGAAATGAAATTGCAGTGGAATGGGCTCGACTTAACTCTTTATGAGCTTCCCAAGATTACACTTCTTGTCTCGTAGTTCTTCTCTAGTTTGTGAGTGCTTATCCGCAGAGTGCATCCTACGTTGATATTAAGCAACGTCCGCGACAAACCAACAACTCTAGAAAATCAGAAAATCAGAAAATCAGCAAAATTGTCTCTTGTGGTCTGTTCAGTCTGGTCTCATACCGTCGCCCTCGCAGCCACTCAAAGAGCTATAAGAGCTGCCACGCACTCATCGCTACGACTCTTCCAAATCCGCCAACTTGCCGACTGAGTTGACACCTTCGGTTACTCCTCGAGAAGATCTGCTTGTCCGGTCTCGGCTCCGAAGGTTCCCCGCACATCGGAAAAGGCAAATGTGGACACCGACGCCGATCATCGGTTCCGGCAACCGGCGTCACCGGGCCTTGTCCCGAGAAGCCTCGGGAAATAAAGGCCGGGAATATTCAAGTCAAGGGAATGGAAAGAAGCCGACCTGGAGTAACAACATGAAAGCGCAAGAAATAACCCATCCTGATACAAGTTGGACGTCACGGACAATGAGGAAAGTCACCGCGGCTCGGCCCTCTCCTAGCGGCTTCTCGGCATGTCAAGGCGACATATAGTCACTCGGCAAGAAGAAATTTCCCTTCACTCTCCCCGGAATCACACACCAACAGAACACAACATGAGGATTTACTGGGGAAACAGTCTCAACCGGGAATAGGATGCCACTTCGCCCAAGAGATTGGACGCCGGATAAATTCCCCCCAAAAGGCCAAGAGAAAGTCGTGCAGCGGTGGGGGTTGGATTGCAGACGCAATTGTTCTTCCCGCACAGCACGAGAGCATTTCTCAGGACCATCCTTGGGTCGACCATTACCTCGCGGGTGCCCTTCGATCCGATTGGAAACCGTCACGTCGTCAGAGCACTTCGCCATGGCCGCCATCGCACCAGTCTCCGGCCCCCATGGCTCCAGTGGGGAGTCGGGCAAAGGCCAAGATGCCGAGAAGAGGCAGCGAGTGATGGAAGCATCGCATTCGTCTTTATCCAACGAAGAACGCGAAGAACACGTTCAACATGAAGCCGTCGTCGACTCGCAAGGTCAACATCTCGAGCCCACTAGCACGCTGGGCACCATCATGAGCAGAATGCGTTCGCGGGCGAGCATGGTCGTCGAGCCGCCGCCCGATGGCGGCTTGGCTGCCTGGATGGTGGGTGAGTATTTCCCAGATATTCAGGAATACCGCGTCTGGTAGCTGACTCGACTCTCTAGTCCTAAGCACACATCTCGTCATGATGGACAGTTGGTAACCTCCCTCCTCTCCCTGTCACTCAAACACCTTCTAACAGTGCCAGGGGCATGGTTAATTCCTTTGGCGTCTTCCAGTCATACTACATGGACCTCCTGGACCGCCCGCCCGAAGACATCTCCTGGATCGGCTCCCTGGAAGTCTTCCTCCTCTTCTTCATCGGCTCCTTCACCGGCCGCCTGACCGACGCCGGCTACTTCCGCCCGCTGTACGTCACGGGCACCGTGCTCGTGTGCATCGGCACCTTCGCGGCGTCCTGGTGCACCACGTACTGGCAGTTCATCCTCGCGCAGGGCGTCTGCGTCGGCCTGGGCAACGGCCTCCTCTTCACGCCCTGCATGACCATTACGGCCACCTACTTCGCCAAGAAGCGGTCCCTCGCGTTTGGCCTGACGGCGGCGGGGAGCACCACGGGGGGGCTCATCTTCCCCAGCATGGTGCGCCAGCTGCTGCCCACCGTCGGCCTCGGCTGGACCCTCCGCTCCATCGGCTTCATCCAGCTGGCCACGCTCGTCTTTGCCGGCTACTTCATGGAGCCCCGGCTGCCGCCGCGGAACTCGGGGCCGCTGGTCGAGCTGCGGGCCTTTCGGGAGCTGGACTATACATTCTATGCCATTGGCGCCTTTATGGTATGTTCCAGCCTTTGCTGGACGTTATGACGTGTGCTAACCAAGACAGGCCTTTTGGTCGACCTACTTTGCCTTCCACTACGTAGCCGCCTATTCCCGCGACATCCTCGGCCTCTCGTACCCCTCCTCGCTGGACCTCGTTCTCGTGCTCAACGGTGTCGGCGGGCCGGGCCGCGTGATCCCGGGCTACATCGGCGACAAGATGGGCCCCGTCAACGTGTACATGCTCTGCACGCTCCTCACGGGCGTGACGATGCTCTGCTGGGCGGCGGTGCGCTCCGTGTCGGCCATGTACGCGTGGACCGTCGTCTACGGCTTCATCGTCGGCGGCGTGCAGAGCGTGTTCCCGTCGGGGCTGACGAGCCTGACCGAGGACCCGCGGAAGCAAGGGACGCGCATGGGCATGGTGTGCACCATTGTCAGCTTCGCCACGCTGACGGGCTCGCCCATCTCGGGCGCCATCATCAACTTCCAGGGGGGCGAGTACCTGGGCGCCCAGATGTTTGCCGGCGTGGCCATGTTGATGGCGGCCGTGTTTATTGCCTTGGCGAGGGTGGTCAAGACGCGGAGGCAGGGACATGGTGTTTTGTCAGTGTCAAAGGTGTGAGAGCCTGAGGGTACTCTTACTGAACCAGGACAAGAGATCTCATGGATAGCGCAACCAGACGCAAGAAGCGCTCTTCTAAGTTCTGTGCCCTGTTCTTCACCAAGCCTGCGAGACAAGTGACGTATCGACTCGTCTCCCACTAAATCGATGCAGTACAAACCTGACAAGCAGCCAATTGCTTCTTGGTAACCTGGAATAAAATCGGGGAGTGGCTTCGAGGCGTCTCACTCTCCGCATTTCGGCCATGTTGACGTCACCACTTTCAGGAGCTGAAGCTCCTTCTCCTCATGAGTTCAATTGATGGCATTGATTCGTCATAACCAAGGTACAATGTGTCATGCATGCGGAGAGGAATCGTGGAGTAATAAAAAGGCCGTGGCGGTTATTTATTATTATTCAATTCTTATTCGATAGCCACCTCACTTACCCTGCCTCTCCTCGATTACATCCAAATACATCTCCAGCTACATCTCCTACATCATCACAAATATGATTGCCCCAAGACCCCTCATCAGATCTACCCTCCCTAGAGCAGCCCGCTCCGGCCGTCTTCCCCGTCCCCAAGCCCGCTTCCAATCGCAATCCTCCTCCTCCTCCTCCTCCTCCGTCAACAACACCCACTACGCGAGCGGCATCGCCGGCGGCTTCCTCGGCGCTGGCCTCTTCTATACAGTCTACTCCTTCACCCCCGCGGGACAGACGGCCTCGAAACTCAACAAGGCCGTCAAGGAGGCCGAGAAGTCGTACCAGGCCGCCACCAAGAAACTGCAGGCCAAGACGCCCTCGGCCGACGAGGCCGTCAACTCCATCAAGCAGTTCGCCTACTCGTACGTGGGATGGATCCCCGGCGGCCGCGCCTACGTCGACGCGGCGTTTGACGACTGGGAAAAGGTGCGCGAGAACCACCGCGACGAGGCCGACCAGGTCATCAACGACGCGTACAAGCGGTTTCAGGACATTTCCAGGGCGGGCCTGAGCATCGAGACGGCGTCTCGGGCGTACGATGCCCTCACCGAGCTCTCCAAAAAGGTGGCCAGCCTCGCCGGCGACGCCATGTCCGACATCCTCGACAACCACCCGCAGGTCAAGGAGAAGCTCGGCGGCAACGTCGACCAGCTGAAGCAGCTGGGGGAGCAGTACGGGCCCGAGGCCAAGAAGCAGGTCGAGGACACGTGGAGGCAGGTCAAGGACATCTTTGCCGAAGGGTTCGGCGCTTCGAGCGTGGACAAGGCGCGCAAGTTGATTGACGACAAGGTGCGGCAGATGAGGAAGCTCGGCGACGAGGCGTGGAAGAAGGGTCTCGAAGAGGCCAAGCCGCTGCTGGACAAGAACCCCAAGGTGAAGGAGCTCGTCGAGGGCAACGCCGACGCGCTCAAGCAGGGCAACGTCCAGGAGCTCTTCTCCAAGGCCAAGTCGGCCGTCGACTCGGGCAACCTGGGCGACCTGGAGAGCTACGTCAAGGACGCGACGGACAAGGTCAAGTCCAAGGGCTCCGAGCTGGCCGACGGGTGGTTGGACGTGGACAAGTACCTCAAGTCGATCCCCGAGGGGGGCTCCGTCCTGGAGAAGCTGCAGCAGCTGAAGCAGGTCGCCGAGGAGCACCAGGAGGAGGGGGAGAAGCTGTTCAAGGAGACGGTGGGGGAGCTTCGTGAGGTATTGGAGAAGAAGGGACAGAGGGCGGAAGAGATTGCGAACAAGGCCAAGAAGGAGGCGAGCTAAATGTAAAACCGGTGATTGATGAATAGCATTGCACAAACACACAACTATGCTCCGTCTCTTCAACCACTCTCCCGTATCTATGCCAGGAGAAATTCGGGCGACTTCAAGTCAACCCAGCCCAGGTTCGGTTCAGACTGCTTCCACCCCAACCGGTCACGCACCAGCTCCGAGTACGTCTTCACATCCTCGATGGGATACGTGAGGTATGGAATCTCCTATGCCAAAGGTCAACAAGCAGCTCCTCCCAAGCAGAACACCCAGCCTCACCTCTTGGCGGTGCATACCGCTGCACATGAACATAATGTGCACAGTCCTCGACCCCGTCGGCAGGGAATACTCTCCCGCGCCGTGATACAGGCTCCCCAGCATCACAAACGCCTCCCCCCTCCGGAGCTCGGCGTCCACGACGCCGGCGGTCCCCTCGGGCCCAAAGTCGGGCCTCTCGTCGCCCCAGAGGTGCGACCCAGGCACCACGCGCGTGGCGCCGTTGGCCCTGACCGTGTCGCACGCGGGCACGAACAGGCCGATGAGCATGTCGCGGCCCTTGACGTACGTGTCGGCGCGGGCGTGGCTGGCGTGGTGGTTCTTGTCGTCGCGGTGCAGCCGCTGCGCGCGCGAGCCCGGCTGCGAGCTCATGGTGATGGCAATGGACAGCAGGGGGTGCGACCTTGTCGTCGTGGGCTGGTCGCCGTTCCAGTGCGTGGTTTCGAGGCCGATGAAGTGTTCCGCAATGTCCTCGCACGGCGGTCAGATCAATGAGGGCCATGGGGTCAGCAGAGGCGAAATACCTGGTACAGAGAATCGGAAAAGAACTTGTCCCGCACAGTCCTGCTCCTCCCAATCAGCCGCGTGCAAGTCGCCGTGCCGCCGTTGAGAGCGCCGACGGTGCTTCTGGAGGCGGCGGACTCGTCGAGGAAAGGCTGGACTTCGCGCTGTGCCTGGTCTAGGAGCTCGCCATCAGTAAAGTCTTTTATGATTACGCAGCCGTCTTGCTCCATGGCCTTGATGAAGGCCTCGAGGCCGGCCTGTCGAGTGATTCGCTGCACCATTTCTGATAATGTACGCTTGACTGATGCCGCAAGAACTTAGGGCTATTGCTTGATGAGTATTTGGCAACTCATCCATTGTTTCGTTTGGCTCGGCAAATCGAGGATTCCAAGGCTTTTATATACCCATCTCAAATCCCTCGGGATCAACGCCGAAGCCCGCAGCCGCCATTTAACATAGAAACCATCAGCGAGAAGAGGGGAACATGGTCCAAAACGGCAGCAGTCAGCGAACTGTTGCGATAAGGGTTTGTGGAGGGAAACGATAGCCGCGTCTGTTGCATGGACGGGAATAAAATGCAGCGTATTTATTGTCGATGGCCACATTCTTACGTACGTGGTCCGTTGCTCGAATGAAAATCCAATAGTGTCGTTGGGTACAGAAGTTGTAGCTACCTATGGACGAAACCACGGACAGCCACGCCGTCGGGTCCCCCAACCGATGGGACGTCAACTTGGCTCAGCCGAGACCGGGATCACCCCGGACGAAGACCAGGAGGACATCGTCACTGAGCATCACATCGCAGCAACGGCTATCCGGCAAATGCAGCGGCAATGAACCGACGCGTGGGGACAGGCCTTTCAGCCCCTTCTTTGATGAAACGGAGACGAAGCTCCGCCAGTACAAAGGGAAACTCAGGGGCCCAGACCGTATTCATGGCCAATGGATTGCGTAGAAAAATAACCAGTCGTGATAAGTACTAGAATCAGTCTAGGGACTTAGCCAGTACCCTTGTCACATCTCTTTCTTTAAGCTGTCCCTTGACTCTTGTTCCATCATGGACCTATTAGTCCTAGTTATTTCTCCATGTCTTCAGCCATAACTGCACTTAGGAACAATCGAAATAGAGTCTGGTTAGACACTTTAGCCAGATGTTTAACATACATGGATACGTGGCTAGCCTGTGGCCACCGTACTACTGTTTCCAGCCCGTGTCAAAGATGGCCATGGCTTCATCGCCAGCTTCAGCTCCTTCCAAAGCCAAAGTCCCTAGGCCTCGCGCCAAGCTCTGCCCCCCCCGGCCTCCGCGCAGGCGATCAGGTTGCGCAGAGCTCGTCGCAGCATCGGGTTGGTGGCATACGCCTCTTCCCTCTGGGAACAGGTAGCGTGACAGTCCACGCAGGCGGAAGGGGACGAAGTATCACTCGACGGAGAGGAAAGGACGCCGGACAACCTCACCTTGGCAGAAGGCAAACGGGTCGACGCTTCTAGAAGGATGCCCTGTTGGTTCCTACGAATAGAAGCAGGTGGAAGACCTGATCGAGATGGACCAGATGCGACACTGCTGACAGCATGCCACAAGTCGCATTACCGTGCAACGAGAACAACGCTTCAAGGGACTGTCCAAGTCGCCCAAAGAAACAGTATTGATAACTTGTTCAAAGACAAAATCAAATGAGACCCGGTTAAAGTTGTGGCATGGGGGCGACAGGTGAGGATCGTGACGAGTGCGGACTCTCTTTCGCGCATTGTCGTTGAACAGCTTCGTCGCAATAGGGAAGTCAAATCTAGACTTCTCTGCCAGTAACCTCTCATTTACCCTTTTTGTAAGATTGACTGACGTCCAGTCTACAACTGCATGTTAACAAGCGTCAGCGCTCACGGCTCCTGTCCTCCTCCCTCCGAGGTCACTCCCTTGAACTCCAATAACAGTATCCAGATGAAGAACCTAGTGTGATGAACGAGAACAAAAGCCAAAAAGGAAAGCTCAAAGGCTGATGGTAACTCCGGTACGGGGAATCGAACCCCGAGCTTCGCGGATCATGATCCAATGCGGACCTTTGAAAACGCGATATGTTAACCGTTACACTATACCGGATGATATTTGACGGAAGCTCGGACTCGGTGAGAAAGTTATAAACCCTAAGCGAAAACGGGCAGGAACGTGGCAAACGGGCGCTCAACACTTGTCAGAACGCATCCTTTCCTTCTCACACTTGATCTCACCCATTGTTGTCGGTGAGTATCACGAATAGCTTGATAGTTTAACAAACAAATCAAACCACCTTTCGCAGAAACCACTGTTTGAGAACGAGCCATAAAGTATTACCATCTCAGCAAACCCGGCTCTCGATCTCTCCCACAACGCCGTATCATGCAAGCCTCCACCTCCTCCACCCCTTCAAACCTCTCCCCCAAACCCTCGTTCCCCTCGATGCCCAGACTCCTCTCGAGCTCCACAACCTCGCGCGCCCAGCGGCCGTTGTCAATCGTCCAAGTGCCGAGCGCCTCAAACCCCATCTTCGCGTACAGCCCGCGCGCCTCGGCCGACGACACGAGCAGCGTCGGCACGCCCTGGGCGTCGGCTTGGTCGACGACGCGGCGGAGGAGCATGCCACCGATGCCTCTTCGTTGGCGGTCGGGATGGATCATGAGGTGATGGACGTCTGCGAGGTAATGCAAGTTGGAACACATGTGCAGGAAAACAATTTTTTGCGCCAAGGTCGCAGACTTACAGAAATGACACTCCCCGTCAACTGCCCTCTCTCTGCAGGCGTCCATCTCGGCCTGTCTCTCGTTGAATCGCTTCCACATGTCCTTGAGGTGATCCTTTGGATCCCAAAGCGAGAGCCGAGACGCCTTCTCGCCATCCTCTTGCCCGCCAACTTCTTCCACGGCCTTGACGTCTGAACTGGCCGCAACCAGACTATACCGTATAAACCCAACAACAGACCCGGCCTCCTCTGCAACCAGAAACTCATTGTCGGGGTTCTTCAGCGCCGTTTCCGTCGCGACCGGCATGGAATCCCGGGGGTTTTCTTTGAAGAAGGCGGCGTAAAAGTCGTGAAAGGCCAGGAGAGCTTCGTAGTGAACGTGGAAAATGGCGTCCTTGTCCGCGATTGTCGCCCGTCGAATCTGTATGGCGGCCATGGCGAAACGAACAGGACAGTTAATAGCGAATGCCAAAACAAGGTCCGGATTCATGCACGACTTTCATCACAATCTTTTGCAAAGAAATCATAACCCCGAAAGGGAAGGTCGGCAATGGCGGGGCATTGAGTCAGGCCGAAGTTGAGAGGAGAATCAGACAGCCGGAGCGCGGAATCAGCATCCTCGTGGATATAATCTTCTCAATTAGGTCCCAGCGCCAATTGCATCGCGACGTGGGTTGGTTCTATGTACAGGGCTTATATCTATAAATAAGGTGGTGGTTTTAATCATGAGTCTTCATGCAATCGAGATGCTCCTCTCGCAAGGCCGATAAGGTGGATGCTGACTTCCAGGTCAAACATATAATGGCGAATCATTCGGCCGACTATTCTTCATCGCCTTCAAATAATGCCCAACCCAACTAGTTCGGCTCGGTACGACCAGGGCCGGGTATCCAGAATCTCGGCCACGCCTCCTTGGGGTGTTGGTGAACCATGGTCGACTGGAACCGGAGCAAGGATGATCCAGGGTAAGTTTCGTGTATCGCTCGCACGGTGAGTCGACTCTACTCGCTCTTCTTCTTCTTGATGGGGTTGCCCTTCTCGTCGGCCAGGCCCTTCTCCTGCATGACCTTGATGGCGTCGTGGATGGGGTCCAGCTCGGGCTGGGGAGGTCGGTGCGAGTCCCAGTAGTTGTCCGCCCAGGTAAAGTACTGGCCGTAGTTGACGGTAAAGTACATGTGGTGCAGGGTGTGGTGAGCCGGGCTGTTGATGAACTTTTCAAGCCAGTGGCCGGTAATCATGTCGCCGTCGTGGATGAGAATAGTCCAGATCTGGACGAGAACGAAGAGGACCAGGTACAGGTACTTTTGCATAGGGCAGATGTAGACGAAGATACTGCAGTGGTCAGCAAAGTCTCGCATGCCGAGCCGGGCTTCTTACTGGTAGGGCAGCGACTGGGCGAAGCCGTCGAGGGGGTGGAAAGCGATGGCAGCCCATGGCGTAGGAACTGCAACGGTTAGCTTGGGTCACCGGGGAGACGGAGGCAGTGCGTACTAATCCACTTGTGATGCGGCTTGTGAATGTACTTGTAGATGCTGGGGTGGTGTTCCAGGCGATGAATCCAGTAGATGCCAATGTCGTTGAAGAGCATGTACAGGAGGGTCGAGACGAAGATCCAGGACCAGCCGTATTCCTCAATCTTGGTGTAAAGCAAGCTGTAACCTCGCACCTCGCCGAGGAAGAAGGGGAGAGTGAGAACGGAGATGATGGGAATGGCCGTCAGCGACGATTGCACCTCGAGGCGCTTCTGGTTCTTGAGGAACCGCGGGTGGTACTCCAAGCGCTGGTCATAGATGAAGCGGTACGACAGCGCGGCGGAGATGAAGTAGATGGTGGCGGCGCCAAATGCCGCAATGACGAAGAGGGAGAAGCATTGGCGATAGACGTTGTCGCGTTCGAGCCAGGACTCTTCGGAGACGGAGAAGGGGAGCGAGGGGTCGGTCGCGTTGCCAAAGGACGGAGGCTTCGGAGAGGGCAGGACGGCGGCGTAGGCCTTGTCCAGGATAAGGTAGTCGGCCAGGTCGAGGATGGCGTCCATGGTGGGCGGATTGACTTAGCAAAGGGAGCGTCGGAGGAGGAGGAAGAGGCCAATTGACTTTTCAGGGAGGCAGGTCAAGCCGTCATGATATCTGTCGTCTGGACGCTGGACGCGGAAAGCTGGTTCGGGGGGAGAGCAGCAGGAACAGTGATTAGGTTCCTTTATAAGGGGTCCCCAGAAATCAATTGAGACGGGGCCGATGTCCTCCGAGCGCATGAGGCGACGGGCCAAAAGGTGACGGGGGCGTCCGATCTGCGAAGGGACCGAGAACGAAAGATGGCAAGTGGACCGGGAGAATGCAGGGCGGCTCGGCCGGTCATTGGCTGAGGCTGGCAGCACGAAAGCGAACACGAGCGTGAATGCGAGAGATTGGGGGAAATTTAGTCCCTGAACCAGCAGAAGGAAAAAAGGCATGTGGGGTGGAGTTCTTAGCGTTCCACGGGGAGAAAAAATGTTGGCGGTCTGCCATTGTTCCCATGTCGCGCTGGATTTATCAGATGGAATTCGATGCCGGGAAAAGACGTCGATGCATCGAACCACTTCGCATCATTCGTTTTCGACTCTGAAATCCGTCGTCCAACACGGCCTTGACCCTCCAATGGCCGTCTTGATATTCCGCGTTGACGCACTGGCGACCCCGCGTTTATGAGTAGAGCCGCCGCAATTTCCTCAACAAGTTTCTATTTTATTTTATTTTTTTATCATGGCAATGGCCTTTGTTCAGGTCGATACGCGTGCACTCTCGCGGGCTAGACTGTTGGAGTCCGAGATGGGTAGAGTGTAAGGATGCTCAGTCGGCGCGGCAGTTGAAGGTGAGGTGTGTCGTCATGGTGAATCCTTGCAAGGGTCACGTCCAGTCGTCCACCACTCACCAATGCATTCCAGCAGTTGATATCGTTTGGAGCGTCTCAACAACCGGATAGGATAGAAACCATCAAAAAATGTAAATAAAACAGTCAGGCAGAGATACACGGAACTGTCGTATCACCCGTATCCCACACCTACGAGTACGAACTCTCCATGAAACCCTCGTAGTCTAAGTTGTCCACAAGCCGCCTGCACCACATGCAAACCGTTGCTGCCGCTTCTCGGAATCTTCCATCCCGTCTGAGCTCATGTTTCCGCGGGGCACCCGGAGATGCCCCCCACTTTGAACCGGCCACGCCAGAGCGGTACGTACCTCCACCTCCTCCCCGAACCGCCGTGCCGTCCAATCCAATCCTCCAACGCCTCGTCGACCCAGGCCGCCCCCGAATCCCACCGCTTCAATCTTCCTCGTCAAACACCACCTATTATCGACGACAGCAAAACCCCCCCTCTGCGACACCCTTCTCATCGTCGTCCCGGTCCGTCCCGCCCTAAGCATCCTGGTTTTATCGCGTCCCTCTTCACCACCGGCACTCCCGGCAGCGCGCGCCCAGCCCACACGCCATGGCTCAGTCCACCGCCCACCGCCGTCTCCTCCAGGAATACCGCGCCCTCACCAACAACCCGCCCGAGGGCATCACCGCCGGCCCCGTCTCCGAGGACGACCTGCTCGTCTGGGAATGCCTAATCCAAGGCCCCGAGGGCACACCCTTTGAGGGCGGCGTCTTCCCCGCCGAGCTCAAGTTCCCCAAGGACTACCCCCTCGCTCCGCCGTCCATGAAGTTCCTCGCCGAAGTCTGGCACCCCAACGGTTCGTCCAAGTCTTTGTGAAGCGCAAACGGCACCGCTAACCCTCGCAGTCTATCCCAGCGGCCTCGTCTGCATCTCCATCCTCCACCCTCCCGGCGACGACCCCAACCACTACGAGCACGCGTCCGAGCGCTGGTCTCCCATCCAGTCGGTCGAGAAGATCCTCATCTCCGTCATGAGCATGCTGGCCGAGCCCAACGACGAGAGCCCTGCCAACGTCGAGGCCGCCAAGATGTGGCGCGAGCGACGCTCCGAGTACGAGAACAAGGTCCGCGACGGCGTGCGCAAGATCTTGGGGTTGTAGGAATGGGCGTGGTGCCATCATGGGAGGAATCGTGTTACAGATCAAGACATAGCCCGGAGTCATGGCGTCTGATGCGTTCCTGCTTTCAGTGTATTTTACGTGCGCAACAAAATCATGTTTACTGGCGACAAATGGCCACCTCGCTGCTTGTTCACCTCGGTCTAACTGCTCCCCTTGTCCAATTACACGCTTTCCCGGTGTCAAACACGCTTGACAAACTCCACCGATGCATCATCTGATCATAGCCCGTTCTCCGCCTTGAACTTGTCCCACGCTTCGTTGAGGGTGCTAAAGACGAGCCCGGCAATCAGCCTCACTTCAGTGCTTGCATCCTGAGGAATCTAGATGTTGTCAGAACGCTTCTTTCATCCTAGTGATCATGTCTTACCTTGTCGGGGTGAGTCTTGGCAATGGCCTTCATGTAGTTGATCTTGACCTTGTTCGTCATGACCAAATCGTGCATGCCAACCTGCTTCCATCCGCTATTCGCCCAGAGGACCTTGTCCAGGCTGCCCAGCAGCGCGCGCAGGTTGTCCCGCTTGCCATCGCGCCACGCCGCAATCCTGGCATCAACCTGCTCAGAGAGGGCGAATTTCTCATCGTCCTCCTTCGCCGCCGCCGCGTTTGCCTCTCGAAGACGTGTGACGGCCTCGGAGTCCTTCTTGGGAGCGAGGCTGGCCAACGCCGAAGGTCGAGGGCGAGGTTTGGATGCAGCCGGTCGGGAAGCAGGCTTGGGCTTGGGCGCGAGTGCGTTCTGGCAGCGCTGACGACCTTTAATTGCATTCGCACCAGCGACGCCACCCTCGACGCAGACTTGCCAGACCGTGCCGGCATCCGCCCACCGCTCCATCTGTTCAAGTGCCTCTGCTTTACGACTCAATGCCTTCCCGTAGAGATCCTTCATGTCTCGGCTCTCATCCTGGCCCGTCTCCGTCCTCACTGCGACAACTTCGCCCTGGCCATTTCCAGGACCAATCAGCTTCAGCGCAGTGTCAGCATCATCCACGGCTTGCTTGGGCTCGCCAGTCTTGAGAGCCGTCAGAGCGCGGTTGGTGAGAAGAATAATGGCCAAAGGGTGGGTTGACGGAACAGCCAACAGTGACGACGAGTACGACGCGTGAGCAGCCGCATAGTCACCGCGCTTGAAGTGGGCAGTCCCTTGGATCCGATGCTGTGTTGACGTTTGGAGAGCCACGGGGCTGATGGAAGGGATTTCACGGGCAGGGCGGGGGGGAGGGCGGGGTGTAGGTTTCGACACTGGTGGCGACGGTCGCTTGGCGGGTTGGGATCGCTGAGCTGAACGTTGAGGAAGAGGTTGGGCTTCGGGTCCCTGATCATTGAAGATCCACTCAGACTCCGGCTCGGGAACTCTTCGTGCCGGCGCCGGTGCTGGTGTTGGTGCTGGAGACGACGTCTTCTTTCTTCGGTTGGGGCTGCTGTAAGTCGACAGGTCGTCATCGGCTGCCAGGCGGTTCAGTCTTGATCGAGAATCGAACGCCGCTGTAGGTGGCGGAGTCTGCTGCTGCCACCTCGGGGCAGGACTAGATCGACTCCCTGACGAGTGGGCGGGCGAAGGTCCTCGGGAGTTTTGCTGTGAGGACCGCTCAGGTCGACTCTTGGGCTGAGGCCGACCACCATCAAGCGCGAGCGCTTCTTCGGTAGCACTGGCCCTCGCCTTTGAAGACCCTTGTGACCGACTTTGCTGCTGTGCTTCGCGCATCCACTTTGGCTGGCTTGGGTCTCCGTCTTGCTGGAAGTCTGCGACTGCTCGCTGAACCTTCTTGGAACCTGTTTTCCAGAGCGAGTTGGCCGTTTTGAACAGGCTGTTGCTCATCTGGGCTGCCGTCTTGGCCAGGTCGGCATCTCCCCGGGCCGGAGATCTATCGGCGCTTCGAGGAGCTCGACTCGCGCTGGCATTGGTAGACGAGGTCTTCCCCTGCGCCTTCTCCTTGGACTTGCGATGTGCCTCATCCAACAACCAGTTGACGGCGGCTTGCGCATTGTAGCCCTGGCCGCTCTCCACCAAGGCTCTTTGAGCGTCTTCTGCGGAAAATCCATAGTCTACGAGCTGAGCCACGGCCCGGTCGAAGGGGTCCTTGTTCGCCTTTGGCCGGCGCTCGACTGGTCGCGGTGGTGCCTCGCTCGCGCTGGAGAAGTCGTCTTCGTCGATGGGTTTTCCGGGATCTCGTCGCGCTTTTCCCTGTTGCTCCCGCCGCACTTCCTCGACTGGACGGCCCAGGTATCCCAAAAAGTCATCGACATTTGTGGGCTGCGGGGAGGCTGAGACAGGCTTCATTTGATTCAGACCAAATAGGTCATCGTCGTCATCAGCGAGACCGCCATTGTTTGAACCGCTCGAGGATATCCATGCGTTGGGGTCGCTGAGGTTTATCGGAGCGGCGTTCGCGGGTGTTGATCGATGCGACTCGGGGGGTGGAGGATAATAGCTCGCGTTGTCGACCTTGGTGTCTTTGTTGAAGGCGGCAAAGAGGTCATCGTCTTCGTTCACGGCGGGCATCGAAATCGGGGGTGTCTGAATCGCAGGGCTCGTCGATGATCCTCGGCTACCCAGGACATCCCAGAACTGGCCATTGCCAAACTGAGCTTCCTGCTGCTTCCGCTTCTCCTCCTCCTTCTGGCGCTTCTCGGCATCCAGTTGGGCTTGTCGCTCAGCCAAGGTCAAGGTCTGTTTCGGCTTCGCGGAACCGCCAAAGTTGATGAGATTGCTGAAGCTGTCCTGGGCCGGTTTCGCAGGAGCTGGCTTCGGGGCCGCGGAACCTGATCCTGGGGCGGACAGAGGAGTCGGTCGCAATGTATTGAATGCCGAGTTCATGACGGGCATCTTCGGCGGAGGGGCGGCTGGCTTAGCCGACCAATCGATGCCCTTGAGGTCGTCCATCTTGAAAGGATTGTGGCTATCGAAAACCCTCACTCATTTCAAGGTACGTGTTTGTTTGTCGCATCTTCAAATCATCTCGAGCTTGAGGACGCCCAGGAATCCAGGGGCTGTATCTCATGTGGGGCTCATTATCTGTGGCTCTGTGGCTGTGCTAAGCTGAACCTCGCGTGATTGGTGGCTGAATTGTGCTTCGACGAAGACGTTGGTTGAGGTGTGTTCTCGCCGGATAACGCGATGGATGTTTCATTTAGAGGTCGAGTTTAGAGAGTCGTGGTCGTTTGCATCAATCTTTGGATAGCTTAGGAAGTGGCGTAAGTTTCCAGAGCATTAGGCAAGCAGATTGTAGAGGGCTAAGGTGAACGGGTGACGCCGACATTTTCTTTAGTGACTTCCAACGCGGCAATTTATCGTTATGGGAGTTCTAGAGCACTCTGGAGTAAGTGAATAGGAGAGATAGTCCAAAGCATAGCATCTCAATTATCGTACCTCCAGTTCATATTCGTAAAGCTGGATACTTAAATCACCTACCCTATACTTAGGGTTAAACTGGATTTGCTTGCCGGTATCCGGTAATCGAGTGCGAACACTTCCGGAATTGAGTCTGAGACAATGAGACAATAACCGGATCACCTTTCTTTTCTCGTTCTTCGGCTCATGCCGGATACGCTAATGGGGAATCTGGGCTCGCTCGATTAAGCACCTCTCAGAGGTCTGGACTCTCTCAGGAGTTCAAGGGCATTTGACACTGAACTTCTGGGCTGGTTTACCCAAAGTACCGCATGGGATGTTAAAGCGGTGCGCAGCGGGCCGGTGCAGCGCAAACAACCAAGTGGACACATGTGGCCTTACAAACACTTGGGTTGGAAAGACATTCATTTCTCCCAGCCTGCTCAAGATGACGATGCACGTACCGTGGTGATAATGTGACGCGGTTGCACGGCACGCAAGTCTGCGTCAAAGGATGCGGCCACGGTGCCGTTACCCGCTGGAAACCACAGCTCTCTCCCTGGCGGGACAGGGTGTGGTATGGACGAGAATCTTTTACTCTGTAAGCCGAACCGGGTTCCGTCGTCCAGAAAAGAAGTGAGAATGTATCAGGTTTGAAGACTTGCATCTGTTTCCTCGGGCGCTTAGGACAGCGGGTGACCTCGTGCGAGAGGAGGGCAAGACAATGAGATTGGGGGATCAGCTGCAACCGCCGCATCCAACGAAAGATTGGTATTTTCGTAGGAATCCTCCAGCAATAGGGCACTTTTGTCCATGAGGATTCTTGGAAGCACTTACACCGGATGCAGTGGTGGAGGCCAGATCGACTCATGCAGGTCCAGCAGTCCAGCGAGCACTTGCAGCAGTCTTGACCGCCAGCGCCACTTCCAGTGACGTAGAGTGGGGCGCAAGAGTGAGAGATTATCGTGTCGTGATTGGTCCCATGATAGATGAAACCCGTTTCAGACCCCTGCCAGAGAAGTGCCTGGAGGATCATGGTTGAAGCAGTTGGTGATGGGCACCTGGGATGAAGAATGAGGAGAGACCAGGAAAAACCAGAGTGGATGAACGACTAGACAAATGGCGCGTTGCAGAAACGTGCCCATTAAACAATCCCGGGAGAATTCTCATCACTTGTTTGACCCCGACTTGTTCCATCATTGGTCGCGCGTGAGATGCTCAGGCGGCCTAACCGCTCACCCTCCACCAGCCACCAGCAAGCCTTCCGTCTCAGGACAGCGTCGTGAGGTGTCACTAGCCGCCCTGGCATTAGTTCCAACCCTTGGCCCGGGTTGATACCCCAGAGCCTCGTCCGATTCGTACGAGACGCCAGATTACGGAGCTGCGAAAATGAGAAACGAAAATTAATTGCTGCCCGGGTTCCTGCCTGTTGTGCGCAGGGGTGCGATGTGTCGTGCAAGACAGATCCTCGTTGGCCCTCCTCTGTTCCTCTGTCTGTTTGCTGCGCTGTCGGTTTCCGCGTGAGGCACATTCCTACTCAGCCTTGGGAGCAAACACGCTGGCGGAGTTCTCGCAGGAAGAGCCAACACGTCACGAGCATTGCTGTCCCTCCTCAATGAGGGTTATTTTTGGTGTCCTTCATGCTTTCTGCCGTGCCTCAATGGAGGGCAAGCTCGAGAACCCACCGCGGAGATTCCAGGCATTGAGCCGCGTAGTCGAAAGACTCCGAATGCTTCCAACGCCTAGGCCGTTGACCAGAGTCCACCCGCGCCCCTGCAATCGCCCCTGCCTATGCCCTCCTGGGCTCTGATTCCGTCCCTCTGAAGATCTGGACGTCGGATCATTGTCTCCAGGATATTCCAGGTGCGACTACCTGCCGATGCCTGCACAGGTCGCCCGGTCCAGTGCCCAGATTCCTGTATCTGCGACTTTGCAAGTACGGGATGTCGCGTCGGGTTGTGGGCTCTGACTTATTCGATCGCCCGGCTTGTGCAGGCATCTGCCCGGCTGCCACTGCCGTGTCACTGTCTATCTAGCTATATTGGACGCCGTGTTGGACGGCGAAACGGCCAACTCGCACCCCCTTGTTGGTTGACCCTTGGAACTGATCCAATCTTGCGACGCCCTCTGGTGCAGCATGGAGGGACTCCCCCTCTCGACTGCGCCGCCCTGTCAAGATGTGTTCCTCGCTTGTCTGGTATTGCGGAAAATAATGTCTGCCAGTTTGACGCTTGGTCCACTTTCGTTTCTATTCTTCTCTTCTCTCAAGTGTGTTGTTTCGCCGCTCCCTTCCCTTCATTCTTTTCCCCTCACTATCGATCTTTTCGTTCCTCCCTCGTTACTCGCGAGCATTTGTCTCTTTCTTTGCAGCCGAGCTGCCTCGAATTTTCGTTCCTTTTTTGTTACGTATCCTATCTTTCACCCTTGACGATCCTTCCTGCTCTTTCGATTGCCTTCAACCGCATTCCTTACCTTGGAGATTGCCTGCGTTTGTTCCTTGACAATTCGAAAGACACTCGTTTGCTACAATCAAAACACCGCCGGCCAAGCCATTCTTTCGTCGTGCGATTTATCCCTAGAGAAGATCGAACTGTTGTTACCTGGAGTTCTATCTCGCCGTTCGCCGGAGACGAGGATAACAGTGCACAACAAGCGCTGGACGACTTCAATCGGAAGAACCGTCTTCGTATCACGGCGCTGAGAACTTGATTCAACTACCGTCGGATCTTTCGAGCAGTTGTGTGCAAGTTTTCATCACTGAGTTCCGCGAAGCGTTGGACCGGTACCGTTAGACCACGCATCCTATCCGCAAACAAGGCCTGTCATTCTGGAATACCTGGACATACTATTTTCTGCTTTCTTCCCCGGGCTAGAACCGAGAAAGAAACTATCCGAATATCTCGTTCTCGAAGTGGCGAACGTTTGATACTGAGACAGATCGACCGACTCGTCGCGCAACACACCCAGCTGAGAGTCGCCACCATACCATTGACAACACATTCTTTCGCTCTCTAGCGCATCGATAAATCGCCCAACCAGCCATTTACGCGGCCCTGTGACGCGTATCTATTCAGCGAGGCAGTATCGTGACATCGGCACTCGGCCGCGCTCTGGAATCTTCAAGTCTCAGGTCCTGAGAGAGGCTGGGAAGAGTCATCGGGCCACTTTCCACTGGCGCAATAAAAGAGAAAGGCTTCTTGGCCCATATCTTGACCCAGAAGATTCGCTTTTCGAAAACATTTTCTCCCAATTTTTGCAAATAAAGATCCCTTTTGATAAGGGCGAAGCATAAGGGGAAGTAAAGGGCAGTTATTGGAACCCCCACACAACGGGTCGTTGCTTTGGTGAGTCCACATCCACTTACACGCATGAACCCCTCGAGCATCACATCATGGCAACTCGAATAGGGTTGGGACGAGAAGAGAGCGATTGATCCATGTGCGATGGAGATGGAAATCTGAAGGCTGAAGCCATATGCAACGCTTCAAGTGGGCGTTGTGAAGGTCGGTGGGCAGTGGTGGCAGCCACATGGCGTTCCTGCCGTGATCGTGAACCTCCTTCATCGCACCTGCCGTCTGTGCCTCACTCCTTCCTCACTCACCCACAACCCATTCTGCACCAACACTTCCCCTCTCTCTCCCGATCCAGCCATGTCGAACTTCCCCGCTTCATCCCGATCAATACTGACAATTCTTCAGATAGCCTCGTTGCGTCGTCCACTCTCTTTCACCGCCATCATCCTCCCCAACCCATCACTCATCAGCCTTGATACCCTTGGCAGTCATGCTCAAATCACTTGTGACCGTCTCTGCAGCCTTAGTTGGCAGCGCTCATGCCTTTTGGCGCATGGAGTGCCCTGGGCGTGTTGGCCTCGCACGTATCGATCCCATCGTCGATCCTGGCACCCTCTCTAAGCATGCACACGCTATTCATGGATCATCGGGTAAGTCTCACTTTGTGTGGCAGATGACTTGATATCGATTCATCAGTAATCTTGCCTGGCAGCATGTCACTGACGCGCCAACTTGGCTCACCAACTTGCGCACGACTAATATCTCGCAGCGTTTGCCGAATCTGTGACCACCGAAGATCTGCTGAATGGCGACTGTACTTCGTGCCGAGTCACCCAAGACAAGTCGTCCTACTGGCACCCCGCGCTCTATTTTCAGGACGGCGAGACTGGAGAATTCGAGCTCGTCGACCAGGTTGGTGGCATGTTGGCGTAAGTGACCACGATCTAGCCCAATCGCGACTGACAATCTGACACCCTGTAGCTACTACCTTCTCTACGGCGAAAACATCACCGCTTTTCCTTCCGACTTCAGAATGTTGTCTGGAACCAATACCAGGAGAACGTACACGGCAGGGGACCCGAGCAAGCCTGACCCGGGGAAATCTGAATGGGAAGCCCTCGGCCAAACCGACCAGGACACACTGGCTCAGCGTGCGCTCGGTTTCAACTGTTTGAACTACGACAAGGACCCCGAGGGCACTCTCTACCGCCACTATATGCCGGACAAGGACTATCTCGATGCCAACTGTAAGGATGGCCTGCGCTTTGAGATCATGTTCCCCTCGTGCTGGAAGGGAGGCAACCACATTGACAGCGATGACCACAAGAGCCACGTCGCATTCCCTGATCTGGTCATGACCGGGACTTGCCCCGATGACTACCCCTACCGCCTCCCGAGCCTGATGTACGAGGTCATCTGGGATACTGCAGCCATGTCTAACCGTAGCGGCCAGTTTGTCATTGCTAATGGCGACACAACTGGTAATGTCGTCTGTCACAGCTTCAAGAACAAGGCTAACACGAAGCAGGGTACGGTTATCACGCCGACTTCATCATGGGTTGGGATGAAGAGTTTTTGCAGACTGCCGTCGATACTTGCACCAATGATAGTGGTCGCATCGAGGACTGCACTGTGTTCAACGTCGTTGGGGAGAGCAAGGCTACCTCGTGCGAGATGACAATCCCGAAAGCGCTGGCCAAGGAAGACGTCGAGGGCCCGATGAGCCAGCTTCCTGGGGGTGTCCAGATCACATACGAGGATGGGGCGGGTGAGAGTGCGAGCGCTACCGTGACAGTCACGGCCACTGGAAGCGGAGTGCCAACCTTGACATACGCTCCCGGTGAATCGCCTTCCAACTCGGCTTCCCCTCTTCCAGGTGATGTTTTCAAGGAGCAGGCCACTTCCGAGGCCGTTACAATCGTAACCATGACGACCACCCTGTCCTCGTCTGTCATTTCTTCCTCGACCTCTTCCTCTTCCTCTTCCTCTTCAGCTTCAGCTCCGGCCTTTGGCATTGAGGCATTTACAACCAGCACCACCACAGTTCCCGTCGAGGCTCCTGCTACTACACCGGCACCGATCGAGACGCCGACCAGTGAGACCAAGAGCTATTGGAGCACCCAGTACGTCACCAACGGAAACATTGTCAGCGAGATTCTCTGGGAGGAGAATACGGTATACATTACGGAACTGGATGAGAAGACGGTCACTGTCACGGTGACGTCAACGGCTGTGGTGGCAGCGCCGACAGCGGAGAAACGACGCCGCGGCCTGTTCCGCCATGGCCACGGCCACCGGCATTTCTGAACGGTCTGAGGAGAGCAATATAAAACTGATCAAAACCAAAAACATACAGGCGGGCTTTGCTATTCTATACTCTGGACAGGGGCCGGAAGCGTGGAGAGCAGGTTCGATGCAATTCACCGATGGGAGATTCTTTTTCTTGATATCAACGACGGGCGCCCAGGTCTTTGGGAACATGTGGACTTAGAGAGTTAGCTATGCTAGCTCAGATACGGGAATGATGAATGATTAAAAAATTAATAAAAAAAGGGGCAACCCGGTGTTGCACATGAGCTGGTTTCCCTCGCGATGGCCCACTGAGGCGAGTGACTTGGGATTGAGCCCCTCGAGGGCTGAATGAGCGAGGAGGTGGCGAGGGCGATGATATATGGTCCATCCCTCTCTGATGGAGCTGGATCTGGCATACTAGGCATGCGAAAAAAATGAATGGCCCACGAAGACTCCTTCAGTCGATGGGTGCCGTGCTGACTTTATCCCTAGATTTCCTGGGGAGGGAGGTTTTTGGTGGGGGGAGGAATGAGTAGTGCTGGACAACGCATTCCGGATGATATTGGAGTGAAACTATTGGAATCATCTGAATATTGACCGAAGCGGGCAAAAAAAGGGTTACGGGGGGAACAAAGTGAAGGAAATTTCCCACTGCGGAGGGACGCCTCGCTCATTCTTGCACCTGCAAAATTCCTGCCTTTTCGTTGTCCTCTGCACCTTTTTATCGAACTTGCCGCATGAAGCGCTGACGAAGGCCCATTCATCACCATGAGCCTCGCCTCACTCTCGCCCAGGGCGTCGTCCTCCGGGGGCGGCCTGGGTCTGGGCTGGCTGCTGGCCTTTTCGCTGGGGGGCGCCATCCTGCTCTTCACGTGCGTCGGCTTGCTGCTCTCGTGGCGCATCAAGGCCCGGCCCGAGAACAACCTGGCGACGATGACGGTGTACGAGGTGACGGACCGGGACGGGGGCGAAGGGGGCGGCGGAGGCGGAGGCGGCGGGGGCAGTAGGAAGAGGCGGCTGGGCTTCAGCAGGCGGCTCACGCGGCGCAAGTACGTCATGGCGCGGTCGACGAGCCGGCTGTCGCTGTCGCCGTCGTCGCTGCTGCCGCCCATGCCGACGTACCAGGGCTTCAGCTTCTTCGGGCAGGGGGGCAGGAAGAAGTCGCGGAGCTGGGTCGAGGAGGACAAGTTCCACGGGCCGAGGATGAACAAGAGCTTGCGGAACAGCTGGCTGTTCAACCGGGACAGCTGGCGGGGCAAGACGCCGACGCTGCCGGCCGTCGTCTTTGACGGGGCCGACGACATGGAAAAGGGGACGCGGGGCGGGAGCCCCGAGGGGATCCTGGGTATTCACATGCCGAGGACCGCGAGTCCGGAGCAGATGAACCCCGAGCAGATGAACGACCCGCCGTTGGCCACGACGGCGCTGCCGCCTCCACCACCTCCTCCGGCGCCGCCACTGCCGCAACCGCAGCCGCAGCCGCACCCGCAGCCCCAGGACTTCACCGGCATGGAACCCATAGTCATGCCCGAAGAGTTACCCCTGACCGAAACGACGGCCGGCCGTCCCCCGCGGATCCCAGCCCAGCTCCTCACCAGGCTCGCCATCACCGACTCGGAACTCAACGACATCCTGAGGTCGACGGAGCAGCGGCTCAAGGAAGGACGACACCGATCGCCCGACAAGACGGCAACGACAACGACGACGCCAACGGCATCCCCGACCAAAGCCTCCCTCGTCAAGACGCCCCGCAGCCACAAGGCGGCCTCGTCCCAGGGCTCCATCGGGTCGGTCGGCACCGTCCGCGTCCTGTCGACCAGCCCGAGCAAGCGCGCCACCATCTGCACCATCCCGCAGAGCACGCAGCACAGCCGAAACGCCTCCATCAGCTCCATGGGGAGCGCCGCCGCCCAAGGCCCGGCGGTCGAGGCGGCCGCCGCGTGGCAGCTCCCCAAGCCTGAGCTCGAGCCCGTCATCGACCTGTCGGCCGCGCTGCACATCCGGACCCAGTCCCTGGAGAGCGACGAGTCGAGCACGCTGTCGACGGTGTACAGCGTCGGCGAGCAGGAGGACAAGACGACCGAGGCTCGCGGCCCGGCAAAGGCCAAGAAGAATCCGTATGACCCCTTCGTCGGCCCACCCGCGGCGACGGGACTGCCCGCCAAGAGCCGGCTGTTCGGGCCCCGGTCGCCGAGAAAGCTGAGCATCTCCGGGCCAGCTCCCGTGGGCCTTCCCTCGCTGCGACCGACGGCCGGAAGGCCGCAGACGGTCGGGGGCCATCCCATGTTTTCCATCGTCCTGGATCCGCCAAACGACAACAACCTGTTCGAGATGGACTACTTCAACGCCATTGGCAAAGACAGCATCGCTCTGGCGTATCCCGTCGGTCCTTCCATGGGTAGCCCCTCGCTCAGCGAGCCTTCCGTCACGAGCATGGTGACGGCGTCGGTGACCACGACTCGAGACTCGGACGGCGACAGCGACACCATCGGTCCTTCAGAGGACGAACGCTTGTCCAGACACAGATCCGAAGCCCAGGTGTCGCCGACGAAGCGGACCAGCGTCGTGACGGTCTGCAGGGCCAGTCCCGTCAAGACGGCCGCGTCCTCGACGCACCACGACGAACGGGACATAATCTCCCTCGTCCCGTCCAGCTCTCCGCAGCGAAGAGCCCTCCCGGAACCTCCGAGGCACTTTGGCCACATTGACGAGTCAACCATGCCGGCTCCCATCTCGCCCCGTCCTCGACGAGACTTTTCGCAGCAGCTGCGGGAAATGTCCGTCAACTCTATCTCACCCCTCAATGATGAGCCACCGGCCGAAGACCCCAGCGCCGTGTCGACGGGCTCCCCGCACCGCCGGCCCAACCTCCGCAGCACGCGGTCGCCGCCGCTGAGCGCCGTCATGGCCGTCGGGAGCTCAGTTGCGGAGCTGCGCCGGATGAACAGCATGGTCAGCACATGCAGCACGGCTTCGGTGACGTCGTCGACGTGCAACGAGGAGTCGCCGACGGTCCCCGGCCTCCGCGGCGTCGGCTTCTCGCCCTCGCGGTCCAGTGCCCGGGCGAGCAACATCGGTCAGCACCATTACCTGAGCCTCGGGACGCCTTCCAAGAGGGAGAGCGGCGCGGGGAGGTCGTTGCCGAGCAATGCTCGTATCAGTCGGGCGAACCCGAGCGGAGACGACGCCGGCGAGGGCAACGGCCAGGCGAGAGAGATGGATAGTGTGGATGTCAGGGTCCGCCGTGTCGACGCGTCTCTCCTGGTCGGACCTCTTCGAGAGCTCCGGCCCAGCAGCGACGACCCCGGTCTCGGAACAGCTCCGCGTGGCATGTCGAATCGGGACTCGATGGACGAGCTGGACGTCATTGAGCCGTCGGGCCTTGATCGGAGGATCATCAGAGACAGCCTCGGCATGTACGATAAGAAGGGCTTCGTGAGGAGCTCTGTCAGGAGGGAGATGATGCGACGGTAAACACCTAGGAAAACGGAAGAAAAAAATATGACAAGGAAAAGGAAAGGAAAGAGAAAAGAGACATGAGCCACGCGCACAAATGTCGGTGTTGGATTGATTCATCTCCTTTGTCGTCTGCACCTTTCTGATTTTTGCTCTCGGACGATTTGATGGTCTTAATGGTTGTTTTCCCTTGTTGGAACCGCTCTTGTACGAGTGCAGAACGTGATGCTTTGCATTTTCTTAGATAGATCTGGAAGGGGGAAGCTCACCAGGTAATTTGCATACCCCGACAGGTCACCTTAATATTCAGCGCGCAATGGTTCTGTAATGAAGCACGTATACTCGCCGTCTTGGTTGTAACAAACGCCCATGCCCTGTATCCCGACCCCGAGTGCCGCCGTTTTCTTGGTTAATCGACCCGAGGCCGCTTATTCTCGGGGTCGTCCTTGGGTTCCTCCTCTTTGGACCCTTCGGCTTCCACTTCGTCGCGGGCTCGTACCCGGCCGGCGCCCTCGCCCAGTTCCTCCTCCTCGCCTCCCTGGCCGACCCAGTTCCCATCCGCATCGAAATACTGGTCGACGTTTTCCGCCGTGATCCAGCCTCCGCTGCCGGGGAGGGGGGGAGGTAGGCTGCCGTCGGCGGTGCCGCGCAGGACGCTGGTGTAGCCCTCCATGGCTTCGTGTTCGGCGCTGCCTTCAAAGACGATGCGGTCGGCGTACTCTTCCTCCTCGTCCTCGTCGCCTTCGTTGGGATCGGGATTCAGGTCCGAGCAGTTGGCCATGGCCTCGTAGAGCTTCTTGGCCGGGCTGGGATCGGCGTCGGCGGCTGGAGGAATGATGGTGAGCTCGACCGTGTCAAAGTCGTCGTCGTTGGCGCCGCCGTCGGAGAATTCGAGCTGCATCCAGACGGTCTGGGTGCGGTTGACTTGTTTGACGGCGTGGATGGATATCGAGGGGTAAGGAATCGAGACGCCGGCTTCGACTTGTGGGCTGAAGATGATGAAGTGCCTGACATCTTAGCGTTGACTACGATGAATAGGGCGGGATGCTTACTCGGAGTTGACAAAGATGTCAACTGTCTGCTCGACGAGCTCATCAGCATCCCCATTGATGCTCTCGCTCTCAGGGCCGCTTGGAGGCTGAGCCGAATCGGCAGGGAACACAGGCAGGCTGCCGCATTGTGATTTGGGGAGCCAGGCCTTTGCGCCGACGATGTGGTAGTGCAGGACGGGTTTTCCGCCGACAAACGTCTCGGGGGTCTGAGACTGGTATTCGGCCAAGGGGGTGAAGTCCGCGACGAGGGGAGGCGTCCGAATGGTGATTGGGAGCATTGTGAGAATGGGTGCGAAGCTGTTGATGGTTGTGGTTTGGAGGGGTCGACCAGGCAGCTGGAGAAATCGAGAATTGAGCGACGCGGGTGGAGCCGAGAGCTTTATCGCAATCACGCGCGAGTCCTTATCGCCTACTGCCAACTCTGGGAAGTCACTCGTCACTTCCACTACCTGCACAAGGTATTTGCCGTCGCGAGTGTCATTTTGACCTTCATCGACGTGTTCTATTTGAACCTTTCCCCCCCCCGGCCTGATCTGCGCCATTATAAGAACCCGCGTCCCCAACCATCCACCGACAATCCGGTCCTCCTCGCCGCGTTTCCCCGCCCTTCACGAACGCAACCTCAGCGCCATGCATAACGGCCGTAAGCAATTCCATCTCCCATGATCCAACACCTGCTGACGCCTCATCCAAGGCCCTCATCCCCTCCTCGAGCAGGTCCCTCTCACCGTCTCCCCCTTCGTCTCCCTTCCCACCGCCACGACCCTCTCGTACAACTACAAGACCATGCCCTCGGCCCTCCCGCCTTCCTCACTCGGCATCTCTGCGGCATCGGACGATCCGGCCGACCAGCCGAAGCCCAAGTACGTCGTCTCCGCGTCCGGACACGCCGCCCACCCGGACGACATCATCGCCTCATGTCGCGCCCTGCACGCTCACGTCTCCAAGATGCAGGAGGAGGCCGAGAAGGAGCTGAGGGAGTTTGAGGAGAGGATCAAGGCCCGAGATCTCGCTGAAAAGAGACGGATCGCGCCGGGGTGGCTGGACAGCGACATGACCGTCCTCGTGCCCGAGAAAAGGACGCCTCCTCAGTCGCACACCCTCGTGCCCGAGCAGAAGACGCCGGCTCAGTCGCACACCGTCGGAGACGTGCCTCAGGCACCTGCTCAGGGACCTGAGGGACAGACGGCTCAAGATGCAGAGAGTGTGCCTGTGGAGGATGACCTAGGCGCGGCATTGGACCGAGCTTTCGGGCCTATGACCCTGAGATTCAGAGAGTCATAGATGTGTTTGGACAGTTCATCAACAATCGCGTCACGTGGAAAACAGAAGGTACTTATGATCGGTAGCAACTATTAATTTAAAGGGTAATTACGAATATATAAGGCAAGTATCGCACGGTATACATGTTGCGACCTTATTGAACGGCGGTTCGTGAAGTCCCATCGACAGCAACGGCACTCTACAGGAGACCAGCTACCGCGACGAGGGCAGCACCGGCAGCGACCACGTGGGAAAGAGCGAACTCGGGGGCACCGGCCACGACGACGGACGTGGGAGTGCTGGAGGTCTATGGACTGGTTAGCATCGCGAATGACTGTTAGGAGGCGGATGGGTACGTACGCCGTTGGATCCGGTGGGGGTGGAAACGACCGTGGTGGAAATGAAGGAGGTGGCGACGGCGGTCTCCTCAGCCTGAGTCTCTGCGGCTTCAGTCTCATCGGCTTGAGTCTCCTCGGCCTGGGACTCCTCGGCAGCCGTGGTCTCCTCGGCGGCGGCAGTGGTCTCAGCAGCAGCAGTGGTCTCGGCGGCAGCGGCGGTCGTCTCGGCAGCCGCAGCAGAAGTCTGAGCAGCAGCCGAGGTGGTGGCGGCGGCGGCCGTGGTCTCGGCAGCAGTGGTCTCGGCGGCCGAGGTGGAGTCGGACGAGCCCGAGGGGACGGCCGAGAGACCACAGGCTTCGGCGGCGGCCTCGACGCCCTCGCCGTAGTCACCCCACATGTCGTACGTGTTGGCGCACTCGAGACACGCCTCGAGGAGGTCCTGCCAGTCGGAGTCGTCACAGTAGCCATCTTCCTCGGCATTGAGGATGGTGTAACCTGGCGTTCGGCGGTAAGCATCGGGTGATGCGTCGCGGTGCAATGGGAGACTCACCGCAGTTGGCGTGGCACTGGTACTCGGCGCCGGTGACGGCGCGCTTGGCCATGGGGACGGTGCTGGGGAACTTGAAGTCGCGTCGGGCAAAGGCGTTGTCGAGGGCCGAGGCGCTGGCCATGGTGGCCAGGGAGCCGAGAGTGAGGACGGTGGAGGAATGCATTGTGACTGATGGGGGGGTTTAGCTGGAGGGTTTACTTGTAACGAGCGTCAGAGAGATCAATCAGGAGTTGGCCTTGAGCTTGAGAAGCTGAGAACTCGGATGGGGTTGATGCGCACAGCTTTCTCGTGCAGCTTGGGGCGCCCCCGAGCTTACTTATACCCTCTCCCGCTCCTGACAGGATATGGATCTCGACGAGACGTACGTACGCGGACAATCGGCTAACCCGGGCTCTGCAGGTCCCCCAGCCAAGAGAGCTTTCGATGGTCGCTCATTTCTGGCGGCCGGAGGAGTTTCTCAATGCGGTCTTGCCAAATCAAGGATGCCATCCTGTTGTCTCGAGGGGGGTTTGGTTGGTTCGAGAGCCAACTCTTCCCCCCTCGAGTCATGCCACCACTGCCAAGCAACACCAAGACCACCGAGTCCTCTCCCAAGATTTGATAAACCCGAGCTACCGATGTCGGCTGCTGCATGCCCAGGCTCGCCCGGGGTTAGACTGGGCGTTGGACGGTTGGGAAACATGGACGGGGACGTAGTCGGGCCAATGGTCAGCGAGAGCCTCATCTGATTAGATTTTTTTTAAGGTCTTATCTGATCATCTGATAATCGCTCACATCCACTTACACCACGCCCATCCCTGGACTCTCTCTCTCCCCCTGGCTCCCCCGTCGCAAAGGTCGCAGCGACCGGCTCAATCGCCACACTAGGACTGCATGGGCCAGCCCTTTCGAGCTGTGTATTTCTCCACCGGTAGCGGGCGTCGGCTCCGAACTCGTGACAGTGGGTGGGATGGGTTACCCCGAGAGATGCATGTGGTTTGGTTCCCCTCTGCTGGACGAAGCATGTGTGTGTGAGTGTGTGTGTGTGTGTGCTGTTCCGGTCCATTCGGCCTTGACTAAGCACAAGGCTTGGCTGGAGGACGTTGTATTAGTATAATAAGGCCGCGTACGTCTTGCCGCCCCCCGTTGGACACAGATGCAAGGGATTTGCACCTGAATATCGTGCGTGTCGCATTATCCTCCGCGAGATTTGTCCATCCAATTTCCGGCCGTTTCTATGCTTTTCTTTGCAAACATGCCTTCCCTCAAGTCGGTCCTCGGCCTCGTCGCCCTGGCAGCCTTTGCCCGCGCCGCCGCAGACTATGGCAGCGAAGACGAGATGGGCCCCGCGGCCTTCATGTGGCCGGCTGACCGGGTGTGGTCGGCGTCCATGGACAACACCGCTCCCTGCGGCTCTGTCGCGAGCCCCGGGAATCGAAGCGAGTTTCCGATGAGTGAGTTTGGGCTTGTGTGCGTGAACATGTTTTGAAGACGGGCTTGCTGACGACGGGGAAGCCAATGCCAAGGTTGCCTTGGTGGCTCAGGACGATTCTTACGACATCGAACTCAGCATCTCCTACCTGACGAGTTAAGTCTCCCCCTTTCCTTTCATAGCCTCACTAACAAAACATAGACCCAAAGTCCAACTCGGACTTCTCGACGCTCATCGACGCCGACGAGTTCAAGGACATTGACCCGGGCCACACGTGCGTCGCGGTGCCCGACGCCGTCAGCTCCGTCAAGTCGGGCGACAAGGCCACGCTGCAGATCAAGTACATTGCCGACTTCGACTCGGCCGACAACCAGACCTTTTACGCCTGCGCCGACATCACCTACGTCGAGCTGTCCGAGCTTGACGAGAGCGTGCCGTGCTTCAACGCGACTAATAGCGGAGATGATGATGGCAGCTCGACGACGTCGGGCTCGAGCCACGCAACGTCAACGTCCAGCTCGGAAGAGACCAACGACGAGTCCAACTCTGGCAGCTCCAAGGGCAAGTCTTCGGGCCTGTCGGGCGGGGCTATTGCCGGCATCGTCGTCGGCAGCGTGGCGGGCGCGGCGCTCATCATCCTGGCGGCCGCCCTCATCTACCGCCGCAAGAGCCAGCGGCTCAACGCGCTCCGGCAGCAGCACTCGGCGCGGGGCGTCAACTGGGAGGACCAGCCGCCCAAGAACTCGCAGTCGTCGACGGGGAGCGTGAGGATGAGCAACCTGCAGACGACTAACCAGTGAGGGGAGTTGGAGGTTTACGAGGGAAGGATGAAAAGCTGTGAGGGGGGAAGGGGGACTGTGCAACGGATGTGAATGAGCCATGTGCTATGAGCTACTTGGAGGGAAACGATAACGTCTATCATTAATGTCAGTCTTTACGCTCGATGATAAAATCGAAACGAATCTAGGTAGAAGAGGCGAAAGAGTAACGTTGAGACGCCTCTGATTTCAAATGACGAGACAAAATCTCCTCTGAGACTTGTCCGAGATGTCCGAGCCGACACTGAGCCTACCTTGCTAGAGTCTTGACCGTCTGCCAAGGCCGAATAGTTCTCAACCTCTCTCGCTCGTCACGTCACGATCGAGTCCCATCTCCCAGCCACCACCACAGGCCTCATGTCACTCACAGGCCTCCTGTCACTCCCAAGGCCCCATTTCCCCTTGCGCCATGGCCCCCATGAGCCTCGAGAGGAGTCGGTTCTTCGATAACCTCTTCTGCTAGTCACTCCACGCGACCAAACCGTCCGTGGTCCCACGCCTTGGCAGGCCAGGCCGGGGGGATGATGGATCTCAGTTTTTACCAGCATGTTCCGACAAATCGGTCTCTGGTGGGGGTGCCAGCGTGCCACGCAAAAGGACCGACTTGAGGGGTTCTCGACGCTCGTTCGTGCGTGAGCGGCCAACTTGAACGTGGGCGGCGGGCCTGTGGCTTGCAAAGTGCCGGGCGTCAGGCCATGAAGCGGTCCATGGAGAAGTTGACGTGCAGGGGGTTATCAAGAGGCGTTTGCAAACGTCGAGGCCAACATCGAGGCTACCCAGCAATGCCAGCATCAGCGTGGGGGTTACCCGCGCCGCGACTCCGCGAGAGATGTAACTCTTTTGGCTAAATATTAGCTCACGACGGACCTGGGGATGGATCCTACACTAGACAAACAGCCGTGACAGCGACGTCGACCAGGTTCGGGGCTGTTTCTTCCGACCAGATCGAATCATTGGGCGCCCCCGGCTTCGGTGCGCTCAGGTCCAGAGGGCAAAAGTTCCCGAGATCCACCGTCAATTAAGGCGAGGGACTCAGGCCAAGTGATGATGTAGATTCTCTAGGACGCTTCAGCCAGAGCCTGGATCTTGCCCTTGTTCGCTCGCTCGCTCGCTCGTTCTTATCAATCAGTTTCATCCATCGCGATCTGAACCTTGCTGGGCGAACGACATCGGCATGGACATACACGGACTTGCCTGAGCTTCTAGGCAGGGAGACGCTCCAGATGGATGATTGATCGGATCAAGGGCGATGTGCCCTGATGGACGCTTCCATTGCCCGTATTCGTGTTGCTGCCTTCCCCATTGTGGCAAATTAGGCAAGATTAATTGAGACTGATATTATCATGGTTATCGAAGGTGCACTGTGAAAAGGCCCTCCTTGTCATTTGTGTTGCATCGCCGAAGACGAGGTTGCAGCGACTGTCGAATGTCGATCATAGCACAACAACGGTGATCAGCCTGCATCTCACTTTCCACTAAATTGAATCGACGCTCTAGCTTTATTCACCTTTGCCGCATATCCTCATCGTCGGCTCCTTCCGCCGCGATTTGCAATTTACCCCGCGTGCTGCCCGTCTCTGGACGACGTTTCCGGCAACGACACACTCACGGCTCGGGGAGGCAGTACAAACAAACGCTGTACGACGTGCCTTTCTTTTCCGGTTGGTCTAGATTAGCGCGGGAAGCCGATTGTTTTTGTTTTTATTTGTTCTTCTTTGTTTGTTTTGTTTGAGCATGCGTCGTGATTGTGCTGCATCGTCCCTGCGAGAAGCGAGCCGCAACCGTCGACGGTGACGTCGAGGGACGACATGATCGACTGTATAAGAAGGAGCCTTCATTATTCGTATGCACCTATTTTACCACGATATTTCTTACCGCAGTTTGTATCTTCCATCTTCTTGCTGCACCATCATCATCACTGTGAAACTAGAGACACCCAATCGCATCATGTTCAAAATCGTCCTTATGCCTCTGCTCATTACACGAGTCCTTTGCGAAGCATCGGGCAGCCCCTTCACACCACGAGAAAAACGCACGCCGGAATACTTCCCATGGCACTCATTCGGAGGAAACACGGGCGTTGACTGGAAGGACTACATTAAGACGCCCGCCCCGGGGGTCCCCGTGACCTACGCGTGCACAAAGGCATGATCCGTTTTGCCAGCGCGCATCGCGAGACGGGCTAACAGTGTTTCTAATAGAAGCCAGGCCCCAACCCCGTCGACTGCTCTGCCGTGTTTGCAGACTGGGACAGGCAGGCCGACATCAACGGGCTGCTCCACGTCGACGCCGGAGAGTGCGCCTCGCTCGCCGAGGGCTCTTGCGAGGCGGTCGTTTGCGCTCCCCTCAGCGTGTTGAGCGTTGATGTGGCTGATGTGGTTGGGCACATGTGGAATCCGCTGTCCATCAAGTGCATCATGGGCGGGACGAGCGCCATCTATCAGAGCGAGGACTCGGAGTTTGTGGTTGGGGTTGCGAGGCCGGTGTGAGAGACAGAGAGAGCATCTGATTAGAGCACGGCAGACATGTGTTATGATGAATGCAGTCTTGGGTGGGATGAACTGGATGGTGACAGGCTGTGGTTGAAGCATGTTAAGGACAAGACCAATTCCGAATATTATGATAATTCACGTTACATGGCCATGTCTGACTCAAATGAGACCCCCGCCGCCCAGAAGCTTCCCGGCAGCCTCCTTGATAGCCTCCATGGCAATGCGATACAGACTCGGCCCAACACTGATCCTCGCCACGCCAATCTCAGCCAGCTCAGCAACCGTCAACAGCCCCGGAACCGGCCCCAAGATGACGGCCACGCGCCCGTCCAGCTCCCGCACCAACCGCTCGACCCACGCCGTCCGCATGCCCCGGCCCGGCCCGCCCCAGAAGAAGACGGTGGTGGCGCCGGCGGCCAGGTAGGCCCTTCCCCGGGCCACGGCCTCGTCCAGTAGCGCTTCGCCGCCGTCGAGGAAGTGGAACACGTCGCAGCGCGCGTTGAGCACGAAGTCGGGACAGCCGGCGTCGGCGGCAGCCCGGAGGGCCGTCTTGTAGCGTTGGACTTGCTCGTCGACGGGTCTCATTTCGCCCGTGGCCGAGACGCTGTCCTCGATGTTTGCCCCCGCGGCGCCTAGTTCAATGGCCCTTTTCACGACGGCGGCAATCTGGTCGCCGTACCCGTCCTGCAGGTCGACGCTCAAGGGTAGGTCGGCCGCCTTTGCGAGGGCGGCGATGGCGGCGACGGCCTCGAGGTTCTGGTCCAGGGTGAGGTCTTCATCGCGGATGCCGTTGCTGGCGGCGATGGCGTACGAGGCCGTGGCGATGGCCTTTACAGGCTTAGAGGAGGTGCCCGCGTTGAGCGACGTGACGGCGTGGAACGAGGCCGTGTCCCAGACGTTTGCGAAGACGACGGGCGACGAGGGGACGTGGAGGGCTTTGAGGTGCTTGGCGGATTGGTTGGACATGTTGAATTGTTGATGAGATGAGTGTACAGTTTATGGCATGTAGGCATCAACTTCTTATTAAGGTCCCTTTTATAGGTGACGTCTGTCTTGGTTCCGATGGTCCCGCTCAGTGAGTTTCTTAGTCTGCTGGTCGACCAAAGGGCGCAGACGAGTCATCGGAGCAACTCTTTTGTTGAATCCCGCAGGTAGATTCTTCATACTGTACAGCAATTAATAATGGTAATAGTAGTGTCGGTTTGTCTGACTATAGTATACAACTTGTTCTCCCGGACTCCGTGTTGAGGCGTTGAGATGGAGTCGATGGAGTCAGTCGGTGCAATTCGCAACAGCAGAATTGCCCGATTGGGTTAATAGATGATGGATGAGTTTGCGGGGAATTCGAGGTATTTTGTCTCTTCAGATGACATTTTGAATGCTCTCAGTGCTTGAGGCTCTCGAGTGTATCCATCTCCCACCATGGCCTTCCGCATGCGCCGTCCCGTCGGTGTCGCCGACATCCCCTCCTTATGCGCCGTCTACTTCTCCGCCTTTGCAGAAACGACAATCGGCTCCCGCGTCTTCCCCGCGACCTCTGCCGCCGCCAAGCAGTTCTGGATCGACAGCCTGACCAAGGACCTCGAGGACCCCAACTTTTACTTCCTGGTCGTGACCACCACGGCCGTCGACGAGGAAGAAATCGTTGGCTACGCGAAATGGGTTCGTCCCGGCACGCCCGTCGAGAAGCCGCCGCCGCTCTCCGCGTGGCCGCAGGACGGCAACCCGGCATTGGCCGTCGACTTCTTCGGCACCCTAGCCGCGGCGCACGAGCGCATCATGGGCGGTCGTCCGCACTGGTACCTGGAGCTGATTGGCGTGCGCAGGGAGTGGATGGGAAAGAGGGCTGCCGGCGCCATGATGAGATGGGGCGTCGAGCGCGCTGACGAGGACGGGCTGCCGTGTTTCCTAGAGGCTACCCCCGGGGGAAGAGGCATGTATGAGAAGTACGGGTTTCGTGTGGTGGGTGAGCAGGAGTTTGACTCACCGTACGGGAAGGTGTTGGATTTCTACATGGTGCGTGATGCGAAGGCGGGAAAGGAGTGAAGGAGGGAAGTGTTGGCCTCGGGTGAATCATTCGTCGAGGGTAGATATATAGCTCTCTCAGATGTAGGAGTTCAAGACAGACGCCCCGTGACGGCAAACAACCCAACACTCGCCAATCCAACCAACACACTGAAGCCCAAGACAAGCCCACGCAATGTCCAGGGGCCTCACCAACGACAGGACTGGCCACCCCCCGGCCGCCACCAGCCCGAGCCGCCGCGAGACCGACTCCACGACCTTTGCCATTCCGAATGGGCAGAACCCCCGGCGCGAGCCGACGAGGATGCCCCGGTGGAGGTGCTGCCAGTGTAAGCATAGGAACGAGTGGGGGACGCGGGAATGCCGGGGGCGCGACGAGGACGGGGACCGGTGCGGGCACTTTCCCTGCGACGGGTGTAAGAGATTGATCTGGGAGCGGACGGGGAGGCGGGGGGGCGAGGGTGCGTCGAGAGGCGCTGGCGGAGGCGGAGGGGGAGGGGGAGGAGAAAGGGGCACGATAGCTGAGGGCATGTCTGCCGGCCCTCAGGTCGACTCCGGCACGACAGGACTGGGCGCATCCTTGGCTGCGGGTTACAAGGCCAAGAGCGGTATTCGCCGTGTCCGTACCGGTGACATCGGGAGTTGGTGTTCTTGCTCGGGTCTTGGATGCCTGGACTGAACGAGCAAGTAGCGTACACGTGAGAAATGGTGAGGGAAATGGTATAGTAAAGACTAAGTGATTAGAGTGATGAACTTGTCTTGAATCAAGAGCGTCTGCGCTCTGTTCGGATGCATTGTGGTGCGGGTTGCTTGGCTCTTGTTTTTCTTTGCTCTCTGAATGCCAGGTGAGCGTCCATGGTGGCTTCGATATATCGTCAGATGTATAGCCATAATCTTCTACTTGAAAAACAGTTTATATCCATGTTTATTAAGTCTGAACATCATGCTCTTGTCCATGGACCCTGCCTGTTGCGTGCAAGTTACCCCGGAGATAGAGTATGTGTGCAAGGCAATTGGCAGATCCAAGAAGCGATCGGCCAGCACACATCGTATCTAACTCTTTATTGAGTCCTTCGGGTCTGTCTTGGGATTCTTCATCTGTAATTGAACCAAGCGGTCAGACCAGTTGGTCGTGTCGTAGATGTAAACGTCCATCATGGACCCAGAACCAGTCTTGGTGGTTGTCGGTGAAGAATGCCTGAATCCTTGGTGTCAGCTCTCTGTCTTGTTTTTTAATAGTCGCGAGCCATCGCACTTACTCGCTTTGCGGGTTCGAAGAAGAAGAGTTTGTGGCTGTCTCGCTCTTGGTCATGTTGGCTTCTCCGAGTCTATGCTTCAATACGCTGGCGGACTGGGCTCGATGGAATTGTCGGCTAATAGGCAGGACAGATTGCTCGAGTAGGTTCAAACTGGACCTAGATTAATAGACTCCGTAGTATTGATCTGGAAGCTTTCGCAGCTTGCCTTGCATTGATATATCCGGCTCTACAGGTCTGGTCTCTGGGGTGCTGGCTTGCTGGAGGGCATTCAGGAGGTGCCGCCCTCACCCCAACGCCTCCCAGCAAGACCAACATGGGGAGTTGGTCCTAGAGGCTGGGTGAAGCATCACGTTCATCAAAATACGAACTTTGGCGGTTGAGGAGCAAAGTGCTTGAGGTGCGTGAGGCGCGCGAGGTGTGTGAGGGGTGTTGCCTGAATAAATCGTTAGGCAGACACGCGCAAGCCCTGTTTTACGAGAGGCGTCCATACGGTCAAATTCCTGTCCAATCCGAGGTTGCTATCCAGTCTTGGTCGCCTTGCTGACTGCGTGCTGCGCCCCGTTGCGCCCCATTGCACCCCAAAACCAACACACAGGCTACACCCCAAAGGCCTTTGCACCTCAGAGAATCCTATATATGTCTCCATGCGAAATATGATTCCCATGGTTTAACACTGTTACTCAGAAACAGCTATGGAATCACGCGCACGTCACACGGCAGCGTTCTCCGACATGTTGCCCATGGACTTGTGCTTAAGGTTCCGAGCTCGCCGCCCGAAGAACAGGGCTCGGATGTCTTCTCTTTCTCTCTCTTTCTTTAGACTCTCTCTCACCTTATTCCGACTCCCTCTCAACTTTATTAGACCCTCTCTCGTCTTCATTAGACTCGCTCTCGCCATCACTAAACTCTCTCTCCTGTTTATTGCACCTTTTATCGCCCTCATTGGACTCTATTACGCCTTGATTGGACTCTCTCTCGCCTCTGTTAGACTCTCCCTTGGTCTCCTTGGACACTTTCAACACGTCACAACAAGTAGACCGTCCCGGCTCGAATCTGCTCCCGGCCTGTGGGCGGATCCTTTTCATCGACACCAGGTCGCCAAAGGAGGGGCTTTCGATCATGTCGGCCAGATTCTGGACAGTCGTGAAACCAGTCAAGCATCCGATTTCTTCGATGAACTCGTCGCGCCGTTCCTCGCGATGGTCATATGGGTTGTTTTTGTCGCCCAAACCCAGCAAAAGACCCAGCGGGATGGCCAGCGAGAGTACCTATTTGACCTCTTACCGCCCTTTCTAGGTGAACTGGACGAGGAGGAGGGTCGGAAGCTTTATCAAGCCATCTGGATCGCATTCAAAAGTTTCGCCGCACGGCAATGGTGTTGCACACGACAAATTGCCTCTCGCGATGCAAGAGAGCCCCCCTATATGCTTTGCGATACACCCTCCAGTTCGAGGCGAATTTATTCCCTCAAGGCCCGAAGTGTGACATTTCTATGGGTTTTGCCCTGCTCAGCCCGCTCCACTTATAAGACAAAGTCCTGCGGGTGGTCTGCAACGACTTTAGTCGCTCGACTGGATAGGCACGAACTCGCAACCTCTAGGGAAGCGGGCCTCCGCAAACAGTCAGATAGTGGAAGTCACTGGCCTCGTGGAACTGCCCACTCGCCCAACCGGGTTCATAACTGTTGCGAAAGACAAATAGCCTCTTGCGAAGTAAGAGACCCGTACCCGCCCCCTGAGCGTCGCGATATATGGACTATACCCATCCTACTGGGTGTGATTTATTACATGTCATACCTGCTCGAGCTCATCGACGAGTTTCCCAGCGGTATAAGGCACCTATGTACGACGATGCCGTGGACAATATGGCCGGCGTTGGTAGTATTATGGGGTGTATGTTGGATGTTCGTCGCCCCCGAGCAGGGCTCATGGGCAGCGCCATCAAGGCCTTCACCTTGCGTTGTCCATCAGCAAGACTACCTTCCTGCTTGGCAAGGTGAGTGGCCCGCTTCTTTGGGGATGTATCTTGTCTGATTTCGAGTTGCTGCAGATTCGGGCTTCGATCCGGATGCATGGCTCACCCACCCCTTGGACAATCTTCCCGAGGACGTCTTCAATTTCGACCAGTTTGGAATCGACGCCTTCCAAGTCGAAGAATTGGCCGGGGTGCAGAAGCCTGCAGTCGAAACCCATCCTGCAATCGAAACTGGCATCTCGTTCGCGAAGCCCTCGCCCACCCCAATTTCTCCCCCGACTCCAGCCCCTCTCCGAGGCACTCGCCGCGGCCGTGAGCAACGCAGCCAATCTCAGATCCTTGGTGCCCGACATGCAAGCTTGAGCGAGCGAGATTCATCGTCGTCTACGCGGTAAGTGGCCTGCTTATCATCACTGTGTCTTGGAAGAAAGCCTCAACTGACACCTCGGCAGACCAACCAGCGTGGAGTGTGAGCGAAGCCAGCCCTTCGCGTGCCCGACCTGCGGAAAGGGCTTCACAGTCAAAAGATCGTTGACGCGACACGTCAATCTGCATCTGAAGAAGGAGCAGTACATGTGTCCGAACTCGCCATGTAAAAAGTCGCGGTTGGGGTCTGGCTTTGCGCGCAGGGAGCATCTCACTCGTCATTTACAAACCTGCAAGCACGGGAGTCCCAACGAGAGATCCGGTCAGGACCATCTGAAACCAATCTCTCTTTCTTACGAGACGCCTGACCATCAGGATGGCGTGGCAAACAATGTCGAGGCGCCGAGCCGGCACGTGAGCAAGAGGAAGAGAGAGGCAAGTGATGACACTGCGACCCATCAGCAGCTCATAAGGAAGATGAGGCAAGAGTCCTCATCCGCGAGGGTTGCGTTGGAGAAGGAGGAGCGAGAATTGCAGCTGAAGAGGCTCGCTTTGCAGGACGAGGAGCGAGATTTGCGAGCAAGGAGAGGGGGCATTGAGAAGCGCGAAAAGTTGATACGGGAGCTCGAACAGGAGTACGAGTAGTTACCTCCAAGGTACTCATCTGGACTTTAATCTTTGTTTACTGCCCCTGCGGTGCCTCATGCGCAATCACCTGTGCGAATTGCACACCTGATTTTACAACAAATAAGCAATGGCATTTAAGATCTAAAGCAAAAGAAGTTTATTCACGCTTCCAAAGCAAGCTAATCCAGCAAACGCAGCAAATCCAAACCCGTAGGCTTTTATCTTCCCAGCGCAAATAGTACCCAAATCCTCCTACGCTTCCCAATTTCTTCTAAATCCTGCGCCAAACTGTAGTCTGTAGGTATCTCGAACATAAACAAAAAAGCCGCTCTAATATCGCAAATGAACCCCCCAAAAAAAGTCGCTGCCTGCCTTGTAAATCACATCTCTCGTAACCATTACGCCGCAACGGCACTGGCAGTCTGGGGCTGAGTCGCCGAAGCGGGCATCTCCTCGCTGGGATCCAGGGCACCTCCCATGTCGTGCTCGGCCTCCTCGACCTGCTCCTCGACCGTCTTTCCCGTTTCCTTCTCGCCCGCGTCGCCGAGGCCGACAATGTCGACCCATCGCCAGTGGTCGACAAAGTTGCTGTCGCTCTTGTCGAAGATGGCCTGGTCGTCGTTGATGCCCTCCTCGCGCTTCCCGGCCGCGTCCTTTGCAAGATCGAGCTTATCGAATTGCGTGCCGTCCACCAGGTCTTCGAGGTTGGTACGTGCGACGGGAACGTTGTTGACTCGGAGAACCTGGAGCTGTGCTCGGAGGTTGAGACGGAGGGCTCGCTCGGGCTGCTCGGCCGAGAAGATCTTCTTGGTCAACCAGGGGAACAGGATGCCAAAGTCAGACTGGTTCAGGTGGGCCGAGTTCATGACGTAGAAGAAGTTGGGCTCGGCCAGCTTGATTCCGCTGGGTCGCTCGTACAGCTGGGGAGTCACAACCTTGGCGCTCGGGTCGGGAGAAAGTTGGCGAGCCTTGACGCTGAGGTGCTCAGTCCACTTGAAGAACGACTCCGACTCGACAGCGAGAATGGCCTTGCCGCCAGGGGCGGTAGGGACGTCGGCATAGCAGGGCAGAGGTAGGTTGAATAGCGGCGCCGAGTTGGGGGCCATGAGAGGCATACACCACATGTCCAGCAGCATAGTGACGGTCTTCTCGGTGATTTGCTTTCGAATATCGGAATCGGCGGATGGGGCGAACAGAGGCTTCTCGATGGCGGCGACTGTGGGCTCGTCGGCGTAGTAGGTGCTCTTGAGGAACTGGGCGATGGTGGCGCCTCCAAAGCTGTGGCCGGCAAAGATGATGCTTCCGGGCTCGTGAATGTTGAGCCTTCCGACGAATTGGTCCAGGCTAGCAGCGGGAGTCGATCGGTTCATGTTGGTGAAGGGAGTTCCGCGGTCAATGGCCAACATGGCCATGTGGATCAATGACATTTCCCAGCACCGGATCCTCAGCTGAGCTTCGCGGGCTTCGTAGACCTCGGGGGATACGTCGTGGGAGATCTTGGTGTAGGGAATCTCTTGACGGGCGGCGGCGTCGCTGGGGTTGCGAATGAAGCTGGCGACAGCGCTGCCATCGCGATGTTCGGGGCAGAGGACGACGATGCCGTGCGAGGCCAGGGAGCCGGCGATGTACGAGTACGAGTTTCGGCCTCCGCCCAGGCCGTGGGAGAAGATCATGGTCGGCCAGCGCTGGTTGTCGGTCGCGGCTCGGAGGGTTGCATTCTTGTGGACGGGGATGGTGGTGTAGTGGAGGTGTCGGGGGAGGAATCTACCTGGTTAGCTTCTACTAAAGATAAGCATCAGAGCCATCCACGTACGATAGCAAATCGGCCAGTACGGGACCGATGCCGAGGAACTTGGTGTAGGCGGAGAGATGCTGCCGTTGGGGAGTCGGGAGCCAGCTGATTCGCTTCTCGGCGGATTCGGGAGCGGCAGGGTAGAAGATGCGAAACTGGACCGTGTGGATGTCGGCGGCGCCTTGGGGAACAGGCGTTGGCGATTCAAAGTCGGAGACGGGCAGTTCGACGTCGACGGTGCCGACTCTGTAGGGGCCGGTGTACTCGGGGAACGAGGGGATCGGGCTCAGCCTCGAGAGGCACGCGGCGAGTTTGGCGGTAGAAGACTCCATGGCCGGCATCGGGCGGTCAGGCGGTCGGTCGTGTCGTCGATGGCGATGGCGATGGAGAGGTTACGCTGTTGAAGCGATTTGACGGTTTTTGTTGGTGTTTAGCGCTGACAAGGAGGCCGCCAAAGGAGTGCGGAAGCAAGGGAAAAAAGGGAAAATGCAGGGTAGAAATGAATGATTTGATGACAAGGGGAGAGAGGCCAAAAAAGGGGGCGCAAATGAATCGAACGGTTGCAATCGTTCTCTTGTTTGTGGTGTTGGTGTCAGATTTTGGTGACGTAGACGAAAAACGTGGCCCAGCCAAGAATGCAGATTCCCTGGCGGCGATGCTTTGACGCCTCGATTTTAATTAATTTCTCCTTTTTTTAGAAGGCACAAGAATCCCTGTCGCTTCACATGCAAAGGGGGGAAATGCAGAAATCGACAGTGAAGCAATCACCGTCTCTCGTCAAGACTGCGCCAAAGGAAGCGTAGAAGAGCAAACACACAACAGATGACAAAATAAATCAAAGAAGAAATCGAAGCAGGAGAAGAAGAGGTCACGCGACAATTTATTGCACCATGCACACATTTTCCAGACGCCCCAAAATTCCTGCATCTGCGTCCACCATCTTCTGCTGCTATTCCCAAACCGGAGACCGAATAATCCACCGTTACAGCATCGATTTTCCCTGGTCTTGTGCCCGGTTACCGACAGGAGAATGGAACACGAATGAGAAATAGAGTCGTCACTTCCGCCCGTTGGAGGAATGGCGGAGAAGGAGTCTCTAGGGCGGTGATGCGGCCGATGAGGATTGAGGCGCAGACCGACAGTTTATCGGGGACGCCGGAACAGAGACGTTTGAAGACGCAATACGGAGTATACGAGTCCGAGACGATATTTCGGTGTAGTGCACGTGGCGATTCACTTACGCTGTCTCAGCTTTCGGCCGAGATTCATCATCTTCTTCATTCGCCACTCCGACTCAACTCCCCCAACCCAGCCGAGGCTCACTTTAACTAGAGCCGCGGAGAAGTCAGACAGTTTGGGGGCGTTTTCCTTCTGGAGTCTTGAAAGGAACAGACGCACCCCGCCACAAGATCCTCAATGGCCATCCCCGAATCGCAAGCATCAAAATCGACCTTGCTGCTTACCCTCCCAACCGACGCAGAAAGCATCTCGTCGAGTTTGGCTTCTAAATTTAGCCTTACTCACCCTCCTCCGAATCCTCAATGTTCGGTGCAACCACGCAGACGGCCGAGTCAGACTCCTGCGTTGGCAGTCTTCTGAGCGAATACCATCATCCCTTCCATCCGTGGTACGCTGGGTGTGTGGGTGCAGTAACTCCGTCCTCGGGCTCGGGGTAATGAGCAGCGAGTACGTACTACGAGCAAAGGCGAATGATGGGTCCCGGAAAACTCGTCAGCCTCGGCGAGCAATTGCTTCTCTCCATGGTGCCGTTTCTTCTCAGCCGGCTATGCTCATCGAGGCCGCGACTTGGAGATAATGTCAAGCCGCTGGTCGTATCAGCGTGTGAGAACTCGGCAACACCATAGTCATGAGCGAGAGGACCACGTTCAAGATGGAGCGGTGCGTCGTCCCCGCGTTCGGGGTCCGCCGTCATGTACTTCAAGTCAACCTTTGGCCTCTCCGCCTCGAACTGACGCCGAGCCGCTCATGGCCAAGACGATGAGCTGGCTCGGTTCTAAGTACCTACTAACTGAGTCTCAGAACGACTCGCCGTTTGGATCAAGTGGTTGTCTGACAAGTGGTACTTAACCTTAAGCTATCCATACTCGTAGAGAAGATGTGACCAGCCCAACCCCTCCAATGACAACATCCTATCCCTGCAACACCGAACCATCGTCCACGGGCACCCAGGCATGAACATGTCGTGGATTCGCTGCATTACATCCAAGACCATACGTAATACAGATCCAACGTTGCGGCAGTCTACGAGTCAAACACTCCAACCCGGCTCAGCTTTCGGGAGCAAACGGTCGGATCGGTGACATTGTCACAACCTCGCACCCCAAACTGAAGTGGCGGCAAGTCATTGGCGAGGGAGAAAAGGGTCGAAACTTGTTAAAGGCTTCGATGTACAACTCGTTCAAATTAAGAATGTGTAAATGTCAAAGTGTAGTCATGAATTGTGTTCTATCTGAATACCAAACCCCAGAAAGCATTCCCATCCCGTAGTCGTCTCGGTCGTCAAGATGCCTAGTTTAACCAGCAGCTCACAAAGAGTTCCCCGTCACCTTGAGCACCGTCCGCAGGTGCCTAAACGACAGCTTCTCCCCCTTGTGGCACGCCAGCAGATTGGTCGTCTTGAGGAGGTTCTTGATCTGCCGGCCGTTGAGGTCCAGCAGCGCCAGCTCCTTGATCTCCTCGTCGGAGATGTCGTGGGCGGCGTCGCCCTCGACGCTGGCGCCCAGGCCGACGGTGCGTCCCAGGAAGCCTCGCCAGACGGCCTCGCGGGCCGAGGCGTCGAGCGGGGGGTACTCGAGCGACATGTGGATGCGGCTCTGGAAGGCCGGGTCCATGTTCTTGACGCGGTTGGTGGTCATGAAGAGGATGCCCTCGTAGTACTCGAGGGTGCGCAGGAAGATGGACACGATGCGGTTGCGGGCAATGTCGTTTGCGCAGCGCGCCTCGAGGAACACGTCGCACTCGTCGAGCAACAGCACCGCGTTCCAGTTGGCCACCATGTCGAGGATGCGGCTCAGGTTCTCCTCGACCTCGTCCGCCTCGGCGCCCAGGTCGCCCGCGCTCATAATGTACAGCGGCACCTTCATCTCCTCGGCCACCGACTCGGCCGTCAGCGTCTTTCCGATGCCCGGGCCGCCCGACAGGAGCATGATGATGCCCTTGCCCTTGCCCGAGATGATGTCGTCAAAGGCGTCCTTGTACTTGACCTGGCTCTGGGCAAAGGCCAGGATGAGCTCCTTCTGGTCCTCGGGGAGCACGAGCGAGCCAAAGGCCTGGTCGTTGAACTTGACCTCGGACACGTCGTCGATGAAGAACTCCATCCACCGCTTGTTCTTGAGCGAGTAGCCGCGCACCATGGGATACGCCATCATGAGCTGCTCTTCGGTGAGGGGGGGACGAGGTCCATCTTCGTCGTCCGAGGCAGGGCCCGTGATGCTCTCGGTGTCGCTGTCGTCGGCGGTAGACCCGTACTCGATGGGGGTCAGCCACACCATGTGGTCGGGGTTCAGCTTCTCCCAGTTGGCGCCGTCGATGACGATGCGCGACTCGACATTCTCCTTGCGAGACTTGCCCGCGTCGACGTGCCACACGGCGGTGCCCTTGTAGTACTTGTAGCAGTAGCCGGCCAGCTCCTCGAAGCGGCGCCCCCGCGCCAGCAGCAGCGCCTTGGCGGCCTCGGGGCGCGGGTGGTACTCGAGCGGGTAGCAGCTCAGCTCCGAGAAGGGCACGGTGCCGGCGAACTGGCGGACCGACTGCGTCAGCGACACCCAGCCCATGAAGGTGCCGTCCCAGTCGAGCACCTGGCAGTTGAGGCCGTAGTACTTGCCGCACTGGTTCTCGCCGTAGCCGCCCGACTGGTGCCGCAGCGCCACGGGCTTGCCCTTGACGTGGCCCCAGATGGTGCACCCGGGGGGGAACAGGGTCCAGACGTGCTCAAAGGCGACGACGCGGTTCTTGAAGTAGTCCTCGCGCAGCTGGATCACGTCGCCGAGCTCCGTCTTCATGATGCCGAAGAGGAGGGAGAGGTGCTCGCGGGTGACGGCGTCGTGCGACTCGTCGTCCTTTGCGGCCGCGAAGCGCTCCCACCGGTGCACGAAGCACTCAAACGGCGCGTGGAACTTGAGCCGCGACACGTTGGTGACGATGCCGGGGTAGCCCTCAAAGACCTTGCCGAGCACTCGCTTGAGGTAGGGGGACTGCACGACGATGCTGTCGATGACAATGTTGGTCATGTCGGCCTCTCTGGGCTTCTCTGCGGGGGGGTTAGTGACATGTTGGCGACATGTTGATGCGTCGGGCCGTGTTTGACTTACTCTTTCGGATGATGACGGCGTACTTTTGCGTGTCTTCGTTCTCGGCGGCCTCCTCGAGGTCGCTGGGGATCTTATCCGTCCATGACCGGGCGCCGTTTTCGTCGTACTTTGCGTAGAGGTCTTTGGTGTCGGACACGAGGCCGACCATGACCTTTTCCTTCTTCTCCTCGCCGTCCTTGTCGGAGTCGGAGTCTTTCTTGTCTGATTCGTCGCCGTCTTTCTTGTCTGATTTGTCGCCGTCCTTCTTGTCTGCTTCGTCGCCGTCCTTCTTCTCCTCGGCGTCGACAGCCTTTTCACCGTCGACCTTCTTCTCTGGTGAGTCCTTGGGGTCGGCGGCTGTGGTATCGGGCATCGACTCCGGGGGAGTGACGATGACGACGGACGAGAGATCGTCGCTGCTCTTGACGGACTCCATGGTGTCTGAACCAGGCATGGTTTGGGTGTGTGTTGTTCGTGTGGGGTATGAAGGAAGAGGGAGGCGAAGAGGAGGCAAAGAGGGAAGAACAAGTACAGAGTAGTATAGCAGCAAAGAGAAGCGAGGAGGTGCTGGTATTGACTTGTTCAAGTGAATCACCCGCCGGTTCTTATAGCTAGGCGTCCAAACCGTGCAGCGGCCGTCCCCCCGCCTGAGGCCTCAATCTCACCAGGCACCCGCAGGCGGCGGTCCATCTCCAGCACGACCAATTGGCGACTGGGCAAACCGCCCCCAAACACAGAATGCTCGTCTGCTTTCACGTTACCACTAAAAACAAACACGTCGTTTGAGTGGTCCGGCGAGTCTTTCACGGCCGTAGGTGGGTTTGAGGCTGCCGGGCTCCACTAGGCTCTCTCACTCACAGCCACGACGGCGGGAAACGGACATGGCCTAGGCAAACGTGTCCGGGGAAGAGGCATGATTGGGGGCGGGAGGCGGGAGGCGGGAGGCGGAAGAGTCATTCGGGGAGGCAGACGGTCTATGAGTTTGTTGGCGGCTTGTTTCAACGCTATTGGAGCGAAGCGTAGGTTGCCGCCTGGTGTGTGCCTGTTGCAGCCTGGGAGTTATCCATGCACCTCAGTTATTACACGTTACCGCCCGGGACTTGATCGCCTCTTAATAATCCTTAATAAGTACTTATGCATGGCTTATTTTTGGTTGTAGGCACTTGAATAGAACGCCCTGGTGAATTTTCCCTTCCTTAACTAGTAGGTCGTGGGTTCTCAAGGCGAGATCGGGTCCTTAAGAAAATAGAGGGCAGCATCAGGTAAGGAACGGGAATATAGTGACCAAATAATGAATCCAGCCATAATAAAATTCCGTGAGTTTCATGCCCGTCCCCTCTTCTCAAACTTGGAGGGAGCCAATCTGCAGGCCCTTCTCAGGGCCGGCACTGCCCCCTTCGAATGCCTGCAAGCCCACAAAGACATTGGATGATTTGCTCAACAATCACCGCCAACTAATCCTCACCACCATAGCCCAGACCTCCTCGCCCCGGCAGCATCATCGGCGACCCCTTCCGCCCGCTCCGCATCATCGCCGCCGTCGACCCGCCCGCCCGTCGCCGCCTTTTCCGAGCACGACCGGCGCGTCGTCCGCGAGACCGGCCTGGACGGGGCCGATATTCCCTCCGTACTCGACTTGTTCCTAACAGCATGATCCGACAGCCTCGCAGCTCCGGCGGAGAGTTATGAGACTCTCGCCTTATTGTCATTCCGTGGTAACGACTCCCCCAAACGTGAAAGAACCCGGATGGGCAGCATTGCAATATTTCCCCGGCGCGACATGACCCCGGAGACATAACCTTGACCGGTCACTTTCCGGCGACTTTTTGTAAATATATATAAAGCACCTGCGCAATGGGCAATCTTGAAGACATTCTAGAGTAGTCGACAGCAAACATCAGGCGATTCAGCAAACTTAATCTCGTCAATCAAGACAACCTACCATGGCTCACCACGAACATCAAGACCCCACGAAATCTCTCGGCGAGAAAAATAAAGAACATTTCAAGTACCCAACTACTCTTCTTCAACTTTCCACCCTTTCATCACTGACATCATGCAGCAAAGTCGCCGTGGACGCCTTCAGCATCCCTTGGGTCCTCGAGTTGTCCAAGTACATTGCGACAGAACTCCACCAAAGCGCAGAATGGATCGGAATCAAGGATTCAACTTCTACCCAGACCACACACAGTAAAAAACTGCTCGACTATGCTTGCGGTAACGGCCTTGCATCACGCGTAAGTTCACCCACGTCCAGAGGCTACCCATGGCTAATCGTCCAAGGCCCTGGCCCCCTTCGTCGACACCGTTCTCGGCATGGATATTTCGTCCGGAATGGCGGAGGAGTACAACAAAAAGGCCCGGGAGGAAGGCTTCGACGCCGAACAGAGACGCGCCATCCAAGCCGACCTCCTGAACCCGGGCGCAACTCCGTCCCCCGAACTCGACTCTCCAGAGTTCTTCGACTTTGATGTAATCGCCATGTGCATGGCCCTCCACCACGTCGAAGACCCCACCAAGATGATTCAGAGGCTCAGCGAGAGACTTGGAGCGGGTGGCGTGTTGGTGATTGTCGACTGGGTCAACTCATTCGAGAGCGGTTGCCCTCTCCCGGAGAAGGCGATGGAGATGTCGAACCATACCATCACACGCATGGGCTTCGTAGAGAATGAGGTCAAGGCTGCGTATGACCAGGCGGGCCTCGAAGGCTGGTCATGGAAGTGGACTGCAGAGCGGTGTAAGCTGCCCGAGGAGATTGGTGGTGAGCAGCAGCTCTTCATTGCTCGTGGCCAGAAGCCTAGCAAGCTGTAGTTTTTTAGAACAAGCCATTTTCTATTTCTGCATCATTCCCATCATCTTTTAGTTTCAGCACGCCTACCACTCTTGGGGTGTCTGTACTTGAGCCGATCGGTCAGCGCGGGTTCCAAGTCCAACGGTCCAAGTCGATAGTGTTTCGTGCAGGACTCGGATTTCCAATTGTACGACAAACAATTATCATACCTCCGATTTCTATCTCACAGTTTGAGCACTCAAACTCCAAATAAGTAATGCGAATATCGCCTCTGGGAAGAAGGTCACGTGCCGTGGCACGTTCAGCGCACAACACTAACAACCCCACAACCCCACGAAACCTAAGTACTACTTATCAATCTTTATCCATTCATCCCATCGTCAATCCCATCGTCAATCATCTCAATCGCAATGGCAAAGTCCAAATCAGCAAAGCGGAAGCGCAATGCGCAGGCTCAATTGCCGAACAAGGCCGCAAAGACAGTCACGACAGTAACTCCGCCCCCAGACGGCCCGACTTTCGAACCGAAGAGTCTCCAGACCGTCATCTCTGAAGAAGAACTCGAACTTACAATTGACACCCTGACGACGCTCACACAATACCCCGGTCTCACCAAGTCGAAAGCATGCAAGGACCTCCGAGTTGCTGTCTACGAGTTTCGACAATGTTGCACTACAGGCGTGAATAGTGCTGGTACGTCCTCTCTCACAACCCAATTGGCAGGCCTAACGTCGTGATAGCTGGCACAAACCCCACGGGACGAATCACGGCCGCGCTTGAAGACGAAAAATGGACCGAAGCAAGGATTCTTCTTGCGGAAATGAGGATTCGCGGGGAAGAGCCAAAGCTGGGCGCCTTGTGTCGATGGGTACGAGACTTGGATGTGGTCAGTGGCCTATCGAGGCGACCGGACGGAAACGCCCCTGTCACAGAACCCTCAGACAAGGACAAGGAGCTGCTTTATGCTCTCGACGCTGTCCTACGTGTCAGTGGCCCAATCGACGGCAATCCATCCGCCTCCTTGAACTCCTCGTCTCCCATTGCCTTCCAAGACACCTGGGACTTGCGGTCCTCGACGATCCCTCACCAGACCTATGCGTCTGTCCTCGACAAAACCATCTTCGACTCGGTCCCCACATCGATTTCTTCCTCCCTGCGCGTTATCGAAAGGACCCCCGGTCCTGAACGCAAACCGCCCAATCACCACGCAGCGATCCTCTACACGTCAAAACCCAACACGATCCCAATCGATCCTACGAAACTACCCATTGAGTGGCATGACCACCCTCACGTCCCCGGTCTTGGCCTGGCCAAGAACGTGCTTTCGCCCGCCGAGTGCAAGGCAATCATTGCTGCTGGTGAAAGCGTCGAGTTTCTCCCCGATGCGCCTATTCGTGAAGGGGAAGACGCCAGCATCCTGGCTCACAACTTTTACTGGGTCATTGATACACAGTTCCACGATCTGCTATGGTCACGCGTCTCTCCTTTCGTGCCCGCATCGGTGAATGGTCGTCTGGCGCGGGGCATCAATCGACGTTTCCGCGTATACAGATATGTTCCCGGGGCCGAGTACCGATGTCACATTGATGGAGCTTGGCCGCCGTCCGGCATCCTGCCCGACGACACCTACGTCTACGACTCTTCGCCCCCAGAGAAGAAGCAGAGCTCCCTGTTCACTTTCCTTCTGTATCTGAATGATGAATTTGAGGGTGGCGAAACAACCTTCTTCCTGCCTGCCGCCAAGGAGGGAGTTCTCAATGCCTACCCGGTCCGGCCTGTCATGGGAGGGTTGGCCGTCTTTCCCCACGGAGATGCAAGGGGCGCACTGCTCCACGAAGGGACGGGCGTGAGAAAGGGAGCCAAGTATATCATCAGGACGGACATTGAGTATGATGTTAATGCTTCCGAATAATAACGACGTTTGGTTGTTCGCACAAGCAATGGAACCTTGGCTCGTCAGACAATGATCTTGCGTAGGTCCGAGCAGGTCGCGATTCACGGTTGGATTCACCATGCCAACAAGACTCAGCTTCGCGCCCCTCAGGTTTCCAGCCCGCTGTCTTTGACCCGGCCGTGACCCAAGGAGTGGAAACGCTCTCGGCTAGGTGTAGGCGTGAATCGCAACCACGGTCACGGCGCCGGCATCGACGCCGGCGCTCTGGCGCTAGAAGTCGTCTTCTCAGATCCCACGTTCTGCGCAATGGGCCAAGAGTGTCTCCCTCCGCAATAGGGAAACTCGACCAGGTGCGCTGGGTCACGGGAGGAGAATTTTGACTAGACAAGACGCCAAATGGGGTTTGGTCATCAGTGACTTTGGCGAAATATGGCCTCAATGGTTCAGAAAGCTCAGTCTAATGGTCTATGTACAGTCGCTCTTTATCCAATCAACAACAGACATTCACTGTCTCGACTTCGCGGCGTCCTTTCTCAAGATATCATTGAGCTCATCCCTCGTCACGCAGTTCTCCAGGGCAAAACTAGCCGCCAACGCCTCAAGCTCCTCCTCGGTCTTTCCAGCAAACAGCTCGGCCATTTCATGCCCCAGATACTCGCTCATGAGCATCTCTCTCACAACCCTCTCGACCTGGCGGTCAAAGGTCCAAATCTTGGGGTACTTCTTCTTCAGGAGGTGCTCGGGGATGGACTCCTTCAGCTTGGCGATGAACGGGTCGTACACTTCGCCGTCGATACGGCTCTTGTCCGCCACGCCCCAAAAGTCCAGCCCGAGACGCTGCTTCTTCTCGACGAAGCCCTGGATGAGCTTCATGTAGGGGCTCTCCGGGTCGACGTACAGCAACCCTTGGTAGCCGATGTCCTTCCACAGCCAGATGCTCCACGACACCTGGCCGTACTCCTCGTAGATCTGCAGCTGCTCCTTCAGCAGGGCGAAGCGCTTCGCGTTCGTCGCAGCCGCGTGGGGATCCGTTCGCGGGTTCTGGTACACGGGGCCCCATTCGCCGTTCCAGATGGGCACGCTGGCGCGCTTCATGAAGTCGACCTTGCGCTCGAAGCTGGCGCACAGCTTGGCCTTTTGCTCGGCGGTGCCCTCGTACTGCTCGGGGACGGGGAAGCCCATCATGCTGTAGTCGTGGCAGGCGTAGACGGCGTTGGGCAGGGTGCGCTCGACGGAGAAGCGCGAAAAGTCCATGGCGTAGGTGTTGCCGTCGAGGAAGAGCATGTGGTCCGGGTCGACGGCGCGGATGGCCTTTTCGGCGCGCTCGTACCAGGCAATCAGCCGGACGTGCTCCGGGTCGGCCGGCTCGTTAAGCATGTTGTAGCCGGCAACGGCCGGGTTGCCCCGATAGTGGGCGGCCAGGGCCTCCCAGAGCTGGATGGCGCGGTCCTGGAGGTCGCGGAAGTCCCAGAAGACGGCGCGGCTCAGGCCCGAGTCGGAGTGCCAGTCCTGGTTCTGGCCGCCGGGCACGGCGTGCAGGTCGAGCACGGTATAGATGTTGTGCTTGGCGCACACGTCGACGACGCGGTCCAGGAGCCGGAAGCCGGACTGCTTGATGACGCCCGGGTCCTGGTCGTCGATGAAGTGGCGGTAGTTGAAGGGGATGCGCAGGCAGTTGAAGCCCAGGCTCGCGAAGAGGGCGGCGTCGGCCTCGGTGAAGAAGTGGTGCAGCAGGCGGTCGAAGAAGAAGTCGGCCTTGGCCTCGCCGAGCACCTCTCGCAGGGCGGCGCGGTGCTCGTGCTCGTGGCCCGAGTAGCCGGTGATGAAGTTCTCCATGTTGAGCATGCCTCCCACGGCGGCGCCCTTGAGCACGACCTGGTGGCCGGCCGCGTTGACAATCTTGGTGCCGCTCGTGCGGAGCATGGTGCAGGGAGGGTTGGACGACATGGCGAGGGACGCGTGAGGGAGCAGAGGAGATGCTCGATGGACTGAATGGTACATCGACGCAGTCAACTTATACCGAGAGGAGGTGGAGTCGGCCCCGTCGCTCAAGAGCGACACTCCCCGATGCTCGCGATACGTGCGGATGTGGTTTGCCCCAGACCAACTCCACCCCCACAGAGGAATCATCTGACTGCCATGGACGCCTCACCAGAGCTCTTCGTCACCCTCCCGACGGGGTGCGGCTCTGCTACCAAACCCTAGACAACCCAGCCGACCCGGCCGTCATCCTCATCCCCGGCCACGCGGGCTCCATGCTGGAGTGGCGCGACGACATGCTGCCGCTCTTCAGCCCCGCGGACTCGCCGCACTACCTCGTCCGCTTCGACCAGCGCGACACGGGCCTGTCGACCGAGTTCCCCGTCCCCGCCGGCTACACCCTCTTCGACATGGCCGGGGACGTCGAGGCGCTGGCCGACCACCTCGGCCTCGGCGGCGGCGCCCGGGGCTTCCACGTCGTCGGCGCCAGCATGGGCGGGCCCACGGCCTGCATCGTCGCCTCGCGCCGCCGCCGCCAGGTCCGCAGCCTGACGCTCGTGTACGCGTCGCCGGGAGCCACGGCCGGCCTGCCCCTGAAGGAGGGCATCCACTCCCTCGGCCTGGGCGGGCTGGGCCAGGACCGCCAGACATACATTGACAATTGGAAGCGCACCTTTGACGCCCTCGCCACGCAGCCGCTCGACAACGACGAGAGGGGCGCCAACGCGGCCCTGGTGGTGCGCGCCGTAGACCGCGAGAGCCGGAGCGGCACGCTCTACTCCAAGGGGCCCAACCACGGCGCCGCGGCGTTTGCCGGCTGGCCGGGCGTCGAGCTGCTCAAGGACGTGGCCTGCCCGTCGGCGGTGATCCAGGCCGGCCAGGACCAGATCTTCAGCGAGGCGCACGGGGAGACGCTGGCCGGGGGGCTGCGGGACTCCGAGTACGTCTTGTGGGACGACGTCGGCCACGAGCTGCCGAGGCGCGTCTGGGGTCGGCTGGCCGATGTGTTTTTGCGGACGTGGAAGCGGGGGGACGAGGCGTGGGCGAAGAAGGATTCGGACTGAAGAATCGGCCAGAGGGGTTGGTTACTCGTGCAGCCTTGACGCGTGAGAATTGAGTCGCTGACATTGCTGAGATGTTTCGGCAATGATGGATTAGCATTCTGCTGACAAGCTCACATCTCTCCATCTGACAAGGCCAGTCGGCACTGGATAGACAACGGTAGATTTAAAATCAATAAGCTGCTGCACCTCAATGATTGTGATGGTTAATATGTACTATAGCACTCGACAGTCTAGAGGATGAATCTCGCAATGGGGTTGCCAAAGGTCAACCCAATAAAACTCCCCCGACGTGCCCGACATGGCACCGCATCGCGTTGTAGACTTGTAGTTATATTGGGTTTCATCGGCCAGTTATTTCCCATCGACACGACCGACCAAGCCGTCGCCCATCGATATGGAGTAGCTCGTCTACGTATAGAAATATTACCGACATCTCAATAATATCTCCAAGTGACATTTATCAGTCGTTCGTCAAGCAATCTAGGCGGGGCTCGTCCGAGCGACACTCCCCGAAACTACACCAGCCCAAGCAGACACCTCTAATAATGCTCCGCGGGGAACCATGTGATGCTCTCCGCAAATTGGCCGCTTCATCCTTCCCCTTTCGAGGGAGCATCACCAAGATGCCATGGGCAAAAGCTAACGGGGAGCGTCGGGTCCAAACATCATCAGCTCATCCACGCACGACCTGTGGATACTGCCGTCACGAGGACTGTATCTGGCTATCTGCTGAATGACGTGTTTAGCGAGGGTGATCCCTCGGGAATCGCAAGGCCGAGAGGCATTCATACTCCAGTAGGTACCTACGTGGGTGGATTTGACGAGCTTCCATAGTTGCTGCTATGCCCAGGTCAGGATACCTGATGGAGAGTCGAGAGGGAAGGGAGTCACAGTATTCTCCTAGAAACTCTCTTCGAATTTCGCAGACACCGTCTCCGGAAAATCCTATCCATTCGAGGTCTCTCTTCGAGAACTCGCCACGAGGAGTGTGATGAAGAATGCATCGAAATTCATATAAGCCAAAAAGGAGCATAGAGGCTCGTCGCGTCAAGCTTTAAGACCATGAAGCTCTACCTCCAAATAGATCAATACTGCCGACACGGTTTATCGGGCGCAATGTCTCTTCGGCTTGAGTATCCCGGGACCCCTTAAGGAAGCAACTTAGCAGGGAGATGGACGCAATGCCTATACCTCCACGAGTCATGCATGATGCATTCATCTACCTCGAGTTGATTCGCCGTCTATGGACTCAGATACTCGACTCCTTGCAAGCCAGGAAACCGCATCTCATAGTATCACATGAGTGTTATTCAAAACCATATCCTTTTGCATTTTCCCTTGCGCCGATGCTTCCAGCTCCCGCGTGACCTGGGCCCTCTGCCCTCAAAGGCACTTCCACGCCCATTAGCCGCGTCATGTTCAGAACACATCCATGGAGGCCACACCTCGTCTCAGCCTTCGGCTATGCTCTAGATCTCTCATCGGATGAGCAGACCAACCGGGGCTGTGGACTAGCAAAGTTCCATCGCTGTTTTCTCGCCACAATCCGTTGAAAAAAGTCACCTCAAACCGTTTCCTTGTCCTTCTTCTCCTCGCTCTTATCCTCGTCGCCGCCATTAATATCGACTGACTCAACGGCGGCGCTCAACCCGGCTTCGTCCTTGGTCTCCAGCTTCTCGGCGGCCTTGAGGAAGAACTGAGCGACTTCGTTGTGGTTGTTAAAGTAGGCCAGATCCAGGGGCACGTAGTTCGCCTCGTTGGCAAGCGCGGGCGAAGCTCCCTGCTCCAGCAAGTACTTGATGGTTTCGAGGTGGCCGCCAAGTGCTGCCCAGTGGAGGCCAGTGTTGCCGTGCTCGTTGCCCTCGTCGAAGAAGGCTTGCTTCTCTTCTTTTGGTCGGGAGTCGAAGTACCCGACGAGCTGTCGCACAATGTCTGGTTTCTGGTTAGATCTGTCTAGAGAAAAAAATACCCATCACATACCTAGATGGCCATTTCCCGATGCCATGTGCAGGCATGTGGATTTACCCTCATCCTGGGCGGCTGCGACAACCTCGGCGGGAGTGACATTTTCTCTCTCGGCCAGGGTCTTGATCGTTTCAATCAAATCATCCTGCTCGCCGGCTCGCGAAAAATAAATGAGATCATCAATCTCGTCATCGGTGAGTTTGGGAGCCATTGTGATGTTTGTGACGATTTGTGATGATGGATACAAATTTTTATGAAGAGTGAGGGGACTGTGTGTGTAGATACCCCGCGCTTTTTGCACTGTATGGGTGGGGCAGTGCAGGGTAGCCGACTCGGCGAGATCTTCCAGCTCTTCTGATTCTCAATCCCATGAGACGATCAAACATGCATTGTGTTTGGAAAGAGGGAGATGCCGATTTCGTAGTCAAGCCATTGAAACAAATTCCCGCATTCGTCCAGCCACTCGATTTCGGCCTTCGTTCCGAGAATGAGCATGACTTGTAGTTCTCTCTGCAACTCCATCATCTCGGGCTCGCCGGAGCCGCTCATCCATCTTAACGCTGAGATGGCCGCCTTTCGATCTCTCGGAGACAGATATGTGACTGGTTCCTGACATGATGTTGATGTGACAGATGCTCTTGGTACCATAGACGTCGAATTTGGGTAGATTTGACTGTTGGATTCATGCTGGTCTTCACTCATAAACTCATCCTCACGGTGCATCAATTGGCTCGACTTGATGCCCGTCCATCGCATTGCCGGTACGCAGGCGTCGGCCTCGTGAGCCAGCCTCTGAGACCCGTACCGATAGCATTTGAGAATGCCGATGCCGTCAGGGTCGAAGTCCATCAGGCCGAGAATTGGTACTTGAGGGGTGGTTGACTCAATGAGGGACAAAAATGAGCGAGTGATCAAGTCTGGATATCCTTTCGCCTGAGAATGATGAGCCATGTGCCAAATGGAAGTCTTCGCTTGCCTATTACTTACCGTGACGATTGCGCCAGGACCAGAAGACGACGTCCTCCAGAATTGGGATGAACAGAGAGATCGGAATACGGCCTGGTGTGTGAGCTGGTGTATTCTGATTGGAGCCAGTAAATCCCTACATCTTTCTCGACTACTAGAATCCACCGAAGACCGTCAACATTGACGCTGAATATGGATTGGGGAGGAGGAATGGGAACGCCCTGATGGTATTAGTGACGGCCGATGTCGCGCACTTTTACCGACGAACCAATTCTCCGACTCTGGGATCAAGACGGCTGCCATCTCTTAAATGAATCATCAATGGACCAGCCAAGACACCTCTCGAAGCTGCAACCTGGCGATCAAGTTAGTCAAGGCCCGGGCGGTACTTGCTGCTGGGCGCACAATATTTAAATCTCCCCGATTGACTCCAAGAGTGAAGGCGATATCGTCGACGAGCTCATCCACTTGGCTCTGATTCTCGAAGAGGTCTTGGTGCTGGTAATAGATATGACTGGGTAGTATCGATGAGCATCAAGTCCTCAATTAAAGTCGGGAACGCTCACCGCTTGGTGAGGATGGTGCCCGAAACCAAGGCATCGTGGGACAGTTGAAGAATGAGAAGTATTCGAGCTGGTTGACAATTAGACAAGGTTGAATCTGAAACGTGAAGCAAAGTCGTACCAAACTTTCTTGCTTCTTGAGCCGTTCGTCCCGGGAAACGTATCTGCTCGGTTCGAGGCCCAGCACCCCGTCCAGGTCTGCGGGAGAAGGTGACAGCCAGCTCTTCACATGCAGCTAGAGAATCCACAAATGCCTCCATCATGGTTTCAATCCGAGTGACAACGGATCCGAGACCAGCATCGTTTGTTGGCGTCGTATTCGTATCACGGCTTCCCGACAATGGTGGGTGGGCTCGGCCGAGATCTGGGATTGCGACTGGCTGGTTGCGCGAGATTCGGTCCATTTTCGACGTTGGGTGGATAGGGTTTGTGAGACGAATCAAGTGATCAAAAGGAGTCGGCGTTGATGATGGCGCTTCTCGAATTCAATGGCGTCGACTCTGGACACAATTTGTCTCAAGGCAGAGAGAATCACATGCTTGAACTTGACAGTGCACCACGAGGCAGGTGCGCTGCACCCCTCAACAATTTTTGGGATGACAGGGAAGGCAGGAGCTGCCAGACCGCTAAAGTCATGCACCTTCCACCTGCAGGGGCGGCCGTTGTGGCTACCGGGCGTCCGCGGAAACGGGGTGGAGGTACTGGACCGGATTCATTCACCCAAAATTAATTCATGGGCAATCGAGTGGACGCCGGCTCTTGCTTGACGTCGGGGGCTTGCGACTGAGAGGCGGACAATTTAATCCAGTCGTCTCCCGCTGTTCAATTGCTTTGCGTCCATCGCCAGTGACACCGCCCTTCGTGCGCCAAAAAGAAAATGGCTTCCTCAACGGGACTTGACGTCAGCAAGGCCAAGTCGCGTAAACGCACTGCCCAATCCAACACGACCAATGGCCAAGCTCTCCCCAAACAACCTCGCACCGGCTGGAGGACTGACCACACCAGATGGAGGATCAAGGACGACGACAGCCGCCATACCTGGCATTACCTCGCCGACGACAAAGCTGCCGAGGAGTGGCCTCAGAGCTATGCCGACAAGTATTTCCTGAACCTGCCTTTGGTATGCCCCTGCCTTGACCTGCGCTGCACCACGATGCTGACACTTCCCTGCCAGGACCTCCCTACGCTCCCCAACCCCGAAACCCCAATCGACGCCGCCATCAATGGCCTCCAATTCTACGAAAAACTCCAATTGCCAAGCGGACACTGGGGCTGCGAGTACGGTGGCCCCATGTTCCTTCTTCCAGGCGTCGTCGCAACCTGGTACGCCACCAAGACACCCATCCCCGACGCCTATGCCACCGAGATCAAGAACTACCTCACCGCGAGAGCGCACCCGCAAGATGGCGGCTGGGGGCTTCACATTGAAGGCGAGAGCTCGGTTTTTGGCACGTCACTAAACTACATTGTCCTTCGGCTTATCGGGGTTGATCCCGAGGACCCCGTCATGGTCAAGGCTCGATCGACCCTACACAAACTTGGAGGCGCCGTCAACGCGCCGCATTGGGCCAAGTTCTGGATGGCCGTCCTGGGAATTGTCAGCTGGGACATCGTGAACCCCGTGCCGCCCGAGCTTTGGCTTCTTCCGGATTGGGTTCCCCTTGCCCCTTGGCGCTGGTGGATTCACATTCGCATGGTGTTCTTGCCCATGAGTTACCTATACTCGAAGAGGTGGCACTGCGAGGAAACAGACATAATTCGCGGATTGAGGCAGGAGCTGTTTACGCAACCGCACAGTGAGATCAACTGGGGGAGCCATCGGAACAGCATTGCGGCTATCGATAACTTCCACCCCAAGTCATGGTTCTTGAACGTGGCCAATTGGGCTCTGGTTAACGTATGGAACCGCTTCCTTCGACCAAACAGCCTCAAAGAAAAGGCGGAAGCCTGGGTCAGCAAACAAGTCGACATGGAGGATGCAAATACTGATTACGCAGATCTGGCACCCGTCAATGCGCCAATGAATACCCTCGTCTGTTTCGCTCGCGATGGGCCGGATGCCTATAGCGTGAAACGTCACATTGAGCGCCTGGAAGAGTTTCTGTGGGTAAAGGACGAAGGCATGCTGGTCAATGGCACCAACGGTGTCCAGTGCTGGGACACGGCGTTTTTGATCCAAGCCGTGTTTGAATCAGGGCTTCAGAACGATAAAAAATGGAGGCCCATGCTCATCAAGTCTTTGCATTACTTGGAGCGCCAGCAGATTCGGGAGAATTGTGTCGACCAAGAGAAGTGCTACCGACAACCCCGAAAGGGAGGCTGGCCGTTTAGCAACAAAGACCAAGGCTACGGCGTCAGCGATTGCATCTCAGAGGCGTTGAAGGCCATCATCCTGCTTCAGAAAGTGGGCGGCTTTCCTGAGGTCCTTAACGATCAACGCATCTTTGATGCGATCGATACCCTTCTTCTCTACCAGAACGATGATACCAAGGGAATGTCCTCATACGAGAAGCGGCGAGGAGGGGAATATCTCGAGATGCTCAACGCTGCCGAGGTGTTTGGTCGAATCATGATCGAGTACGACTATCCAGAATGCACTACGGCTTGCGTGACTGCAATGTCGTTGTTTAACAAGCATTGGCCGGATTACCGGACCGCCGAGGTCAAGCAACTTATCCGATCGGCAACAGCCTGGATCAAGACGAACCAGCGCCCTGACGGCAGCTGGTACGGCAGCTGGGGTATTTGCTTTACGTACGCGACTATGTTTGCGCTTGAAAGCATGGCGAGCATCGGCGAGACGTACTCCAACAGTGAGGTGTCGCGACGGGGCTGTGATTTCCTCTTGTCCAAGCAGAGACCCGACGGCGGATGGTCTGAAAGCTACAAAGTACGTGCCCTTTATATTTCTGTGCATCTGTTGCCAGATCTAACATTTTACAGGCCTGTGAGACAATGCAGTACCATGAGCACCCAACAGGTTCCCTGGTTGTGCAGACAGCCTGGGCGCTGATCGGCTTGATGGAGGCGGATTACTCGAATGTGGAACCACTGCGAAGGGGAATCCAACTCATCATGGACCGACAACAACCCAATGGAGAGTGGCTGCAGGAGGCCATCGAAGGCGTCTTCAACAAGTCGTGCATGATTTCGTACCCGAACTACAAGTTTAGCTTTACCATCAAAGCCTTGGGCATGTTTGCGAGGAGGTACCCTGACGAGAGGATCATTGCCGGAATCAGCACTTGGCCTGACAGCAGCTCGGGCGAGGAAGACATTGACAGTGCGGAGGAAGAGGGGGAGACCAGCAGGGTCAATGAGAAGGAATAGTGGAAGGGTGATGGGATGGAAGTGCCAGCTTGGCCTTTTGTGTGGTGAATTATGACATTGATACGGCATGGAACGGAGAAGACACGATGTATGATGAAACTAAATTTGATAGCACTCCAAAGACTAATCTACCTAATCGGACGCTGTTTGAAAGAAGGTACTGCAGTCCTTTGATCGCGTCTTGGCTTGCCGTGCTTCCTTGTGGCGCGGGTACTTACAATGCACGAAATGTCCATCATCGGGACCTCAAGATGGGTTGTTTCTGTTTGGTCGCAACATGATTCATTGGCACCGAGTTCGATTGAATAAAGGAAGAAGCGGACAATATTCAACGTCCCTAAGTTAGAAGCATGCTGGGTGCTCTGTTTGGAACTCCCCGCCTCTAGGTAACCAACGGACCGTGCAACCGAACCCCACCATAGGTAGTACGTAGCTTCCAGAACCAGCCATGGTCACGCAGGCCAACAACAAACAAACGTCCAACCTGGTGTAGAGGACCACGCCCACCTGTCCCTCATCCTTCATTTCGATCTCCATTCATCTCGACTGCGAGTCCCCGCATCTACACCCTTCTTCTGCCGCCTCGCCACCATGTCCTACGTCCGTCAGGCCGAACTGGGCCTCGCCGCCGTCGAAGCCAAGAAGTGGGATGAAGGCGTCGAGAAGCTGTCGGCCGCCCTCTCCGTCTCACGAAACCCGACCTGGCTCATCGCCCGCTCCAAGGCCCTCATCGGCCTCCGCCGATACCAAGAATCGCTCGACGATGCCAACCTCGGCTGGCACACCGCCTACGACCGCAACCGCCGCACCCTCCTCGCCGAAGCCCAGTATCGCCGTGCCGTCGCCTACTTCCGTCTCGGCCAGCACGCAAATGCCGATGCCTGCTGCATATACACGATGCGGTTGATCCAGGGCAAGCCTGCCGTCGAGAAGGTCGATCCCGCTAGAGAGGGGGCCGATGCCGAGGGCTTCTACACCGTGACGCTGCAGGCGGCCAAGGACGAGTTCGTCAAAGACGAGATGTCCACCAAGACCTCCGGCCTCTCCATGGCCATGGGCGGCGAAAAGGCTCCAGCTCAGGTTAAGGAATTGCGTGCGGCCAGAACTTTGCGAACTCAGATTCTCTTCGCCTTGGAGAGGCTGCCCCCTGGCGATCCCGGGAGGAAGTTGACTACGACGCTGAAGCCCGAACAGAAAGACTTTGTCGACCACGGAAACAAAGAGGCCCCTGGTAAGAAGCCCGCCGCCGTCCCCCCTCCGTCTGCCACTCTCCGAGTCCAGGAGTTCCAGAGCAACACAAACATGTCCGTGTCCATCTTCTCCAAGGGCGTCAACAAGGAGAAGCTCCGGGTTCTCTACTTGCCCTTCGCGGTCATCTTGAACGGCGTCATCTACCCGGATGGCACGGAGAAGGAGTACAGACTTGATCTCTGGGGGGAGATTGACGGCGAGGTCTCCCACAGTACCGTAACGCCCAACAAGGTCGAGTTGAACCTCAAGAAGAAGACGGTTGGTAAATGGCCCAGGCTCACGCGCGATACCGAGGAGGGGCCCGATGCAGCCACCCTGAAGAAACTAGCAGAGTATGTAATGTCGTGCCATGGTTCGTAGACTGATGCTGACCCTCGAAACTCCAGAATCCAGGCCATGAATGAGTACAGGAAGAAGGCATTGCAGGCGGCCGAGCTCCCAAGCAAGGACAAAGGGAAAGCGCCAGCCGAAGCACCCAAGCCTGCCAAACCCGCGGGCCCCTCGTATCCCACGTCTTCGAAAACCGGCACGAAGAACTGGGACGCCATCGCCGCCGACGAGGAAGACACCAACGATGGTAGCGATATCAACGCGTTCTTCAAGCAGCTCTACAAGGACGCAACCCCCGACCAGCAGCGCGCCATGATGAAGAGCTACACCGAAAGTAACGGCACCTCGCTGAGCACGAGCTGGGACACGGTCAAGAAGGCCAAGGTAGAGTGCGTGCCTCCGCCAGGTGTGGAAGCGAAGCCGTATGACCAGTAAACGCGGTCTCTCGTATTCTGCTTTAGGAACAGGGGAGCTTCTATTCCCGCGGCGCTGGCGTATTGGAACAAAATGAGGACCAGGTAAAGGAAGCTGAAATATCAAGGCAAGGATTCAATTTACAACCATGCGCTATGCTGTGTCGTCGCTATCCCGTGAAATGCAGTCTTCGGTATGTCCCCGTGCTTTTTCCCATCTGTCTACTACCGTCCCTTTACGCGTTGAGCTGTCGATAGTCGTCCTCTCCCAGCCGCGCCGCCCCCTTGGCCTCCAACCCTTCCACCAAGCGATCCAGCTCCCCCCTCACGCGGTCGAACCACGGCGAGTCCCGCAAGGCGGCGTCCTCGGCCTCGCGGTGCCAGGCCTCCCCCCCGCGGTACGCCTCGGCCATGGCGTCGGGGATGTGCAGCACGCGGCTGACAAAGTCCTCGCGCTCAATGTAGGCGCCGCGCAGCCAGCGCGAGCCCCCGCCCGACGGGTCAAACTCGCGCCGGCCGTGCATGACGCGCATGTTGTCGAAGAGGACGCACTCGCCCGCCGCCATCTTGACCTGGTACATGGCCGCCTCGTCGTTGATGAGGCGGTCGAACAGCTGCGCCGGCTCCAGCCACGCCCGCGCGTCCACGCTGGGCAGCTGGAACCGGTCCTGGAACGGCGGGCTCCAGTAGACGCTGGCCAGCACGTCGGAACCGCCGCCCGCCGCCGCCGGCACGTCGAACAGCGCCCGCTTCTGCTTGTACCAGTAGCCGTGCTTCTCGTAGTGGTAGGGGACGCGCACGCGGGCGAGGTTGGCCACGGCCGCGTCGCGCGCCGGCCCGTCGTCGTGCAGCCACATGAGCTTCCCCGCGCGCAGGCCGTCGCTGAAGAGCGACTCGCCGCCCGCGCACGAGTTCTCGAGGCAGTGCAGGATCTGGATGGCGGGCGGGCGCTCCAGGTACAGCAGGTCCTGGTGCAGGCCGAGGTAGCCGCTGGTGTAGGCCACGTTCTCTGCGTCGGGCTTGGCGCGCACGTCGAAAGTGCGCCCGTAAAAGGTCGACTTGATGTTGGCGATGCGCTCCGTGATGCGCACGATGGACGCCTCGTCGCGCGGCACGTCCTTGAGGAAGACGAGGCCCAGGCTGGACAGGTCGAGGAGCGCCTGCCAGAAGGCGTCGCCGCCCTCGCGCATGAAGTCGGCGTAGTCAATCTTGCGCACGCGCCGGCGGATCGTCTCGTTGTCCCAGAAGACGCGGCCCGTCTTGGGGTACACGGCGTCCTGCCGCGGGTACGGCAGCTCCTCGACGTCGCGCCGGCCCAGCGCCTTCTCGACCATCTCCCAGGGGAGCAGCATCTCGTGGCCGCCCTCGTCGGCCAGGCGGGGGATGTCGTTTGCGAAGACGATGCCCACGCCGGCCTCGTCCAGCCGGATGTCGCCGATGCCAATGTCGGCGGGCACGTCCGTCGACGCAAATGTCTTCTGGCCAGACGAGGGGTCCGTACACTTTACGCACGCGCAGCTGTCGCGCAGCACCACGGCGTCGAGCCGCGCGTACCCGCCGTGCACCTTGTCCTCGATCTGGATGAAGCGGTCGGAGCTGGAGACGGTGATGTCGCCGCCGCCGCCGGGGACGGAGCCGTGGAGCGTGGTCCGGGGCTCAAAGGCGGGAGGCTTGTCGAAGCGCTTGGCCGAGACGCGCTGGGGTTCGTCCGAGGGGGACTTGCCCCTGTTGGGGGACTCGAAGGGGAACCGGACGGATGCTAGGCGCGCACTTGCTTGGAAGCACCTTCGCGGAGGAGGGCAGAGACGTCGGGGCGAGCTGAAGGACGGGAGGCGCGAGGCCGACAGAGTTGACCTAGAGCCCCGAGCGAGGAGCCGGTTCGGAGAGAACATGGCTGGGATTCAGAGCACCAACGGCAGCAGCAGAGTCAGAGGAGGACAGCAAGGACACTGATCCTATACCGAGGTGGTCGTTTGCAGGGAGAGAAGAGACGTGGACTGATTGATAAACGAAGCTACCTCCAGGCTAATACAAATACTCGTGCAGCATCTTGTACCTCGGCCGAAAGGGATGCTTCTTGCGTCGCTCCATGTGGGGATGCAGTTTGGCCGACCCCGCGTTTTGTCGACCCGTGGATAGCCATGATGAGAAGCCAAGATGAATGCCGACTTGTTGAATCGTCAGTCTCTTTCTTTGCTTTTGCTTGTCCTGTCGCTTTGGGTGTAGACCGTGCAGCCGACGTGGGAGGAGCAGACAAAGTAAAGCCCCGGACGAATGCCGAGCCCGAGCTGGCGGGAACCCGTCGCCCGCAGAACCAATCAATCGGGCCTGTTGAGCACTCCGGCAGTGGCCGGCACCGTCCCGGCTCACATTGAATCTCCATGCACAATCCCTCGTGACATCAAGCAAAGCGTCATCATTCAACATGGCCAATCGTGATCCAAGTACATTTCCTATCGGTTGCGGTTACTCGACCATCGCTTCACCATCACCTCTCTAACTTTATACAACTTGAATACTTCCGGCAGCCCCTTTTCCAGAGCTTCGTCAAACTTGCATCGGGGCGGGACATCCACGTACACGAGCACCAAGCTCTTGGTCACATGCGACAAGACTCGAATTGTCGCGTGGAGCCACTGCCAGTTCTTCTGCGACTTTTCGACTCCCACTCCCTTCCATGCCGCGTCCGAATACGATGGGATCACGACGAGGCCAAACTCGGCGTGATCAAACACCGGGCCTCGGGCATAAAGCAGCCAGTCAACCCCGAATTTGATGCCCGCTCGCGGCACCCACCCCAATGATCGAAAGTGATGGTACACTGAGTAGTGCACCAAGAAGTGGTCGTCGGGTTGCAGTGCGGGTTCCTCCGGCTCAACTCGGGGTGGGAAGTACGAGTATTGCCGAAAGAGTGTGAAGAGCTGCTTCTGGGGAATCATGTCGCCCGTGACAGGGTCCTTCACCTTGAGAACACCGAGGCCGAAGCTCAAGAAGAATGCTTCTTCCGGCATCAACTGGAGATGCTCCAAATCCATCATTGTGCCATTCTGAACGTCTGTGGAGCTCTTGGAGCCCCCGTTCAGAATTCCCAACTGACCGGTAGTCATCGACGACAGGTCCGGCGTTGGGTTTGAGAGGGAGTACTTGGGACTTGGGGGATCCGTCAACTCGAATGTGGTGGACGAAACCTCGGGAGAGAAACGAACACTCTTCCTCCTCTTCATGGATTTGACCTCGTCCGAGCTGGTAGCACTACCGGGACTTGTGACATCTGTGTCCGCCTGGTGTCCATTACCCATCCCATCAGAAGTAGCGGGCGATGAATCGTGTGTGCCATTGCGAGAGTCCTGAATGTCGCCATTTGAAGGGTCCAGTTGAGCACTTCTGCTGGCCTCCTCGCGAGAAACATACTCCCAAAGATCCGCCGTGGAGTTTGGTAGCGACACGAGTTTCCCGGGAGTAACTGGCGACGGAGGAACTGGAGCGCCGCCTTTCGTTCCGGAGACCTTGGCTTCGACGTGGGCCTGAGTTTCGCGAACCGCGGCTTCTCGAGCCTCGGCCTCACTTGCTTCTTGCAGTCTGGTTTGACGAATTACTTCTTGTTCCAGGCGAGCTCGTTCCCACTTGGCGCGAATGCGCTCTTCGCGTCTTTGCACAGTCAGGATCTCACTGACGTGTGCTTCTTGTAGCCCTCGTCTAACTTGCTCCCTCTTGAGCCAGTTAGGTTCACTTCGACTCAGGTTACCCTTTCCGTAGAAGCCTTGCTCCCACAAGGCTCGGGATGCATTTTCATCCAAGATGTGGACCGATGAAGTCGCCGGCGACCAGATCCCTTCATACACCACCGAGGGCTCCGCCGGGGGCGGCGACCAAAGCTGACCAAGCCATGCGTAGGCCAAATGAAACAGCGACACGGGGTTGTTTGGGTAAAAGGACGGGAGGGGAAACGTCCGGATGGGCGCTGGCAGTGCGTAGATCTTGTGCAGGGGAGGGCCTCGTTGAGGCGGTTGCGCTTGAGCAGCGGCAGGGGGCGGGGTTGCTCCAGGCTCTGTGGTTGAAGGTTGAAGCTCAGCCATTTCTCGCTGGTGTCATCTTGATCTAGCCATGCGCAAGTCAGCAAAGATGTCGAGACGTGTCATCTGAAAGTGAATTGAGCATGTTCATGTTGCATCAGATACCGTTGTAGTCTATTGAGATGGGCGTTCATCGAGGACCAAGTGAATGGTTTCCTCTTGGCAACCGTAAAGATGTCATCATTGCAACGAGGGTGGGTGGAAAGGGATTATGCGAGCCAGAGGAACTGCGCTGATTCATGGCCGACAAGTAGCACTGTGGTAGAGGAAGCATGGGGGGGACCTACATATCTAGGACATTGTCCGGACACGATGCTGAAGTGACGCTGATCGTTGAGGCCATCCAAAGTGGCGCAATGACGGTCTGCCACGGAATAGAGGCGACGGTGTCAAGGGTTGGGAAGTTGAGGTTGGTGATGAATGGAAGAGAGAAATTCCCGAAAAGCTGCACGACGAAATTTTCTTGGAATTGGATGGAGCTCTCCACTTTTAATGCTTCGTGCTCATGCGCCAGGCTGCCAGGCCACGGGCACTTTTCGGAAATTCGGACGGCAGGTGCTGTCGGTGCTGTCGCGGGTGCAGAGCCGCTAATTAATTCCGTAATATCCATTCGGAGTATTCGTACGGATATGGACAGTATAGTTCCATCACCTCTCTGTCCGGAGGCGTTCTAAAAGCCGAGCGCCCGGCGCTGGTCATGGCCAGCGGCCCCAACCTCTGAGATGCAATGCCAAATCTCCCACCGACTTTCCCGCCTCTGCCGAAGAATGACGAGAAGGCACAGAGCAGCCCCCAAATGCGCGACAATCGGGCAAAGGTGCCTGTTTGTCAGCTTCCATTCACCTCGCACAGGCCTCGCTAGAAAAGCGCTCGTCACGTTAATTGGACCTTTTCGTCATTTGCGGGTTGTCGGATCCAGCCCTGCCGGTTAGAACCGCTATCACCTCACCCACTTTGTCCCCGCCCTCCATGGACAAGACCGTCTCTTTTCTCCCTTGAACTCCCGCCGAATTGCTTTGAGCCCAGCTCCAGTCACTCGTTGATGCTCTCTGGCCCGGTCGGAGACATGCCCGCAACCTGAGCCATGCCTTCTCTCCCCGAAACCGTCGCATGGGTCTGCCTGGGCTGGACCGGCATCGTCATTCTCGTACAGGCCATCGGCATCCGTGCAAAGTGCGTGCTTCTGCCTCCCGTCGCCCCTCTCTCTAACCCTTCACAGCTTGCGAAACTTCAAACGTCCACCGCCTCGCCCTGTGTCACCCGGCCTCCGACAGAACGCCCCTCATGTAACAATCATTCGACCCGTCAAGGGCGTCGAGCCCCAGCTCTACGAGTGTATTGCCTCGTCCTTCCGACAGGATTATCCCCTTGACAAGCTCTCCATCCGTCTCTGCGTCGAAGACCAGACCGACCCCGCCTATCCCGTCCTGCAACAGATTGTCGAGGATTTTCCTGCCATTGACGCGCGCGTTCTCGTCGAATCCGAAGATGCAGTTCTGAACGGCCTAGATGGATATGGGGGAAAACTTGGACCGAACCCTAAAATTCGGAATCTCAGCAGGGCATACCGAGAGGCTAAAGGGGACATCATCTGGATCGCAGATTGCAACGTCTGGGTTTCCAGCGGTGGTCTGGGCCGAATGGTGGACAAGCTCATGGGCTACGGCATTGGAGGAAGCTCTGCGCCCCCCTACAAGTTTGTCCATCAGCTGCCAATCGTCGTGGACATGGTCGACTACTCGTCCGAACAGTCTGGTGATCGCCAAACGTTGCTAACGCCAACTTTGGAGGAGGGTGAGGATCTCGCTCGCCCGTCGAGCTCGGGAGGCCTCGCCAAAGCCTGGGCGCAAGGCGGCGGTCGCTTGGACGAGATGTACATGGCAACGACGCACGCCAAATTTTACGGCGCCATCAACACCGTAGGCGTTGCGCCTTGCGTTGTAGGCAAGAGCAATATGTTTCGGAAATCTCAGTTGGACCAAATCACCAACCCCCTCGAGAACCCCAACCTGCCCAAGGATGACGAGCGGCCGACGGGGGTCGACTTCTTCTCCTACAACATCTGCGAGGATCATTTGATCGGCGAACTGTTCTGGAATTCCAAGATTCCTGGATACCGAAACCACGGCTTGGTATGGGGAGACATCGTGGTGCAGCCCATGTCAGGCATGTCCGTCAGTGCGTATGTCGCTCGACGCGCGCGATGGCTCCGGGCTCGGAAACTCACCGTCATTCCCGCCACGGTGGTTGAGCCGGGCGTGGAATCGTTCCTCTGCTGCGCCTACTTTGCCTTTGCCGCCACGACGCTTCCCTTTTTCAAGGAGAGGCTGGGGCTGCCGCAAACCTGGGGAGCCATGGGTCTGGTCTGGCTCGGTGCGGTCACGACATGGATGCTGGCCGACTGGTGCATGTTTCACCGACTGCACAGCGGGCTTTCCATGGCTTCCGACGCCGACACGCCCTTCTTTGCCAAAGGCTCGTCGAACCAGGGCGGCATCGCAGCTCGCTCCTTCTTGGAATGGCTCCCCGCCTGGCTCGGCCGCGAAGCCCTCGCGCTGCCCATCTGGGTCTGGGCGGTTCTGCTCGGGCGAACCGTCTACTGGAGGGGCAAGGCGTTCCGCGTGCGCTGGGATCAAACCGTCTACGAGGTCACGGAGGATCACGGGCGTCGCAGGGGGCGCATCGCTCGGACTCCCGAGATTGAGAGGGCCACTTCGCGAAACAAACGCAGGGTAGACTGAAGGAGAAGACGACATAAAAGGCGGGCATAGAGAGCGGATGCGAGACGTTTGGCATTGATGTAATATCTACAATACGATTACGACATTTCTAATCTTGCTTGCTTCGTGTCCTCATTATCATGGCCCTCGCGCCCTTCACGCCTCCACCAGAGTGACCTTTGTCACCTCGGTGAGACGGCGGCTGCTGAAGCCCACGCTGAGGGTGAACTCGCCAGAGGGGATCACCCACTGCTGCGAGACCACGTCCCAGTAGCTCAGGTCTCGGCGCATCAGCTCGAACTCGACCGTCTTGGCCTTGCCGGCCTTGAGCCAGACCTTTTCGAAGCCGCGGAGCTGGCGCGGCGGCGTGCCCGACGGCGCGCTCGGGGGGAAGCCCACGTACAGCTGCGGCACGGCGGCGCCGTAGACGGAGCCCGTGTTGCGCACCTCCACCGTGACGCCGTACACGGCCTCCCACAACGCCGGGTTGCCGCCGGGCTCGACGGGCTGGGCCTCGGGGGCGGCGGTGACGTCGTCGACCAGGGCCTCGGCCTGCATGTCGGCGAGGGCAAAGGTGGCGTAGGACAGGCCGAAGCCGAACTCGTAGCGCACGTCAATGTCGTTTGCGTCAAAGTAGCGGTAGTCGATCTCGAGCTTCTCGTCGAACCACGACTGCCAGTCGTAGGTGCCGTTGGTCTGGACGGCCGTGGTGGGCGGCGCGTTGTAGTCGGTGCCGTTGTAGGCGATGGTGTAGGGGAGGCGGCCCGAGGGGTCGACGTGGCCGTAGAGCACGTCGACGATGGAGTTGCCGCTCTCCTGGCCCGGGTAGTGGGCGGCGAGGATGGCCGTGACGTTTTCGTGGTCGGCCCACGGGAGCGTGTTGATGCCCGACGAGTGCGTCACCACGACGGTGTTGTTGCAGTACTTGGCCACCGACTCGACCACGTCGTCGCCGTCCCAGTCGACGCTGAGGTGCTCGCGGTCCGCCGCCTCCTCGGCCCACGTCTTGAGGAAGACGAGGCAGACGTCGGGCGGCGTGGGCACCCACAGGTCGGGCATCTCCTCGGTGGCGACGAGCGTGTTGTTGAGCCACTGCTGCACGAGCGCCCCGTCCTTGTTGGCGCGGGCGGTGACGGCCGCGAGCGGCGACACGAGGTACGTCAGGCGGCCGGTGCCGGAGCCGCCGCCGGCGACGAGCGTGCCGTACTCGAAGTCGTCCTGGTTATAGAAGCCCATGGTGTCCTCGCCGGCGTCGTTGCCAAAGACGGCGATGGACTTGGGCGCCTTGAGGGGCAGCGCGTGGTCGACGTTCTTGAGGAGCACCGTCGCCTGGGCGCCGTGCTTGCGGATGAGCTTGCCGTGGCTGCCGCGGACGTCGCGGCTGCGCTCGCCCGTCAGGTTGAACTCCCGGGTCCAGGACGAGCGCGGCGTGAAGGTGTTGAGGTCGGCGCCCGAGGGGTCGACGCTGGGGAAGTCCTTATCCTGGTTGAGCCAGTAGTAGGGCGTCATGATGCGGACAATCATGTCGTCGACGCGCGACTCGGCAACGGTCCCGTTGTTGACGGCCAGGGTCACGTTCCCGCCGTAGAAGGAGCCCGCCGTGAAGTCGGTGCCGTACGAGCCGATGCCGCCGGGCATGTCCATGTCGAGCCCGTTCTCAATCGACGACACGCCCGAGTGGGTGCCGCCCCAGTCGGACATGACGTAGCCCTGGAAGCCCAGCTCCTCCTTGAGCAGGCCGTTGAGCGCCTTTGAGTTCTCGCAGGCGTAGGACCCGTTGAGCCGCTGGTACGAGCACATGAAGCTGGCGCAGCCGGCCCTGGCCGCGTTGGCAAACGGCCACAGGTAGAGCTCGTGCATGGTGCGGTCGTCCATGTTGGACGAGACGGCCTCCTGGACCACGTCGGTGACGGTGCCGTCGGCGTCGAAGGTCGGGTTGCGCTGCGTCTCCTGCTCGTTGCCGATGAAGTGCTTGGCCGTGGCCTGCACGCCAGCGTCCTGGTGACCCCGGATCGTCTCGTACATGGCCACGCCCGTCAGGTACGGGTCGGGCGAGAAGCCCTCCCAGTTGCGGCCCGAGTAGGCCGAGCGGCCGAGGGGTCCGGCCACGGGGCCGAGGAGGATGTGCGCGCCCTTGGCCCTGAACTCGCGGCCCATGGCGTAGCCGCGCTCGTACATGATGTTCTTGTCCCACGACGACGCCGCCGACACGCCGGCCGAGAAGACGCTGGCGTAGTCGGCCACGCGGATGGCGAGGGGCCCGTCATGGAGGCAGAGGCCGTCGAAGCCGAGCCGGGGGATGGCGACGATGTTGCCCACGCAGGGGCCCGGAGTGCCCGTCACCATGTCGGCCTTCTCCTCGAGCGTCAGCTTGGCCACAAAGGCCTTTGCCTTTTTGAAGGCCGCCTCCCAGCCGATGCCGGTAGCGTTGACTGCGTCTCTGTCAGTCCGTGTCTGGTGTCTCTGCTCGCAACTACATACCTGACGGGAGCACCGCGGGAGAGTGTCCGTAGGGGCCGAGGATGGTCGTGTTCAGCGGCTGCACGTAGCTGAAGGCATCCTCGTCTCGAGAGCCCGAATCGTAGGACTGGCCGTTGGCGGCAGTGGCCGCCAGGAGGCCGGAAACTAACAGAGACAGAACGGGTGCCATTGTGAGGTTTGAAGCTCAGGAACAAGTCTCTGAGCGCAGGCTTTGGCTGTGGCTGTGCCTTGGAAGAAGCCTCGACATGACGATCCCTCGCTGCCTTCTTATACTCGTTCCAAGCTCTCAGCGCCTCACCAATCCTCAACCACCTTGCCATGGTCTCCCAAATCGACCTGTTTCGCCGAAGCTCGCTCACTGCGTCATGGCCGCCGACTCCGCGGGTCTCGTGTCTGGTTGAACGACTTGGGCCCACCGTCTCTGGCAACGGCTGGAGCAGCGTCTCCATCGCGATGGTGTGGTTCAAGTCGAATTGGACTCATGCGGGGGGTTCATGCGGAGAATATGGGGGACATGGATAGGTTCATGGTGTGATGCAATTCCGCCCGTGGTGGTTTGTAAGCCTGCAAAGATGCCATCATGACGCCTGTGCCGGCCGGCTAATTAGCTGGAAGAAGGCACTCGTCCTTCCCAGCTCATGACGGGCTTCGGGATCCCGCAGTTGGCTCGGCTGACTCGCGAGGGCCCGTCTTCGCAGGCCAAGAAGTGAAGCAATTGGAGGGAGTTCATGATATCATGGAGACCCGACGGCAAAAGACGATCGCGGGGCATCCAAGGGGGGTCCCACTGCTCAAATACGGCCGCTGAAGAACCGAACAGCCGACATTTTTCCACGGGCGAGGTCAAAGAGGCGAGGGTCCGGGGCAAGGGTTTGTAGCTCCCGTGATGGTTGTCCCAACTGCCGGGTGGATCTGGGGAGGAGACTTGAGGGGGGAGGCAGTCGAGAGAAGTGGGATGGGAGCGCGTGGGCATTCGGCCCTGTTATGGCTCTTCTGCGGCGTCGAGAGAAGCTTCAGGCTCGTGGCCCGATCTGGGGAGTCGGCTTGGGCCATTTCAACCTTGACTTTAACCCTGTCTGGGCTTGCCAGCAGCTCGGTAGCCCGACGGTATGGAAACTCGGGACATGGCGTTTTGGGCTTTTGGCCTGACCATCACCGCATGGCAAAGAGCCGCGGCAATTCTCCCGTCGTTCGACAGCCCGAACCGCGGCAGGCCGAAGCGCTCGCTGCCCCCGCCCAATGTCCGGCTTGCAGGGCCCTTTGATGTCGATGGAGGGATGCCGGCCTTTTGTGAGGAGTATCGTGACTTTGGAGGCTGGAGTTGGTCATGAGTTCGTACCTTGTGCGAGCAATAGGCGAACAGAGGCGTATTCGGGAGTAGATGCAGCATGGCATAGTTCCGAGAAATATTCCATACCCTTGCTAATATCAATCAGCCGGTTCTGAGGAATAGGAAATTCGTGATGTGCACATGGCCAGGTGACGGGTTTGTCGGGGAATATAGGGAAGTTGATCTCGTCATTCTTGGACAGCCTAGAGGTAAGCCAAAGAGATTCAGGTAGTCTACTATGCGCCCTTTGAATAATCCTCACTCTCATACCATGTCTTGCAGCTAGATAGTGCATCCTTTTTAGCTAAAACGACGAAATCACCCAGGAATCAACCAGAGGGTTTGCAGATCCATGCGTTCAATCCTACATATACATACGCATCTCGCCCGGTCACGAAGGCGTCAGACTCAATGTATACGGAAATTTGGCACATGTATAAATATAGTAGAATAGAAGGAGAACCCCTTCGCATTACGTCTTTAGAGGCTGCTACGGGAGCACGGAGGAGCACACGTATAGTATGTGTGCTTGGCTCGCAAAAATCAAGCCTTCCAAAGGAGGAAGCTGTCGGCACGATGGACGAAAACGGTCGCCCCAACTGTTACGAGACAAAATATTCAAGAGAAAACTAACAGGACCTATTTAAGTATATTGTGCCTTTTCATAAGCCACCGAGATGCAAAAAAACTATCACTTATTCCCCCATTCTGAAGTTTGTCTAGGGTAGGCATCTATAAAGTGCTCAATGTCACATTATTCCGGCAAGGTATAACGAATACCTAAACTAATAATAATAAGGCATCCGTGGTTTCATCTGACGATAAATAGGGCTATGATTTTCAATAATTCCCATACTTGCGGATGAGGTCCTACCTCTTTTAATAGAGCATCTCACTATTAACTATTCGTACATACCTAACGTATCCGGGCTTCGTTAAGCTCCCTCGAGTCATGAACAAGGAACGTTACATTAAGCAGCCCTCGCAACGCTTCGACCCCCCGCACAAATCGAATTTACCTCGGGTTTCTCAAGGGCAAGGGGATCCTGGTTTGTGCTGAGATTGAATTCGACCCCAGCAGTGTCTAGGACAGGCACGAATATGCTGCCCGAGGGGTAGTGACTCGATTTTCCACCACTAAACGCTGCACTCCGAAGAAATCGCCTCCCCGTCTCAGCCCATGAGCAACGAAGAAGACAAAGTGTTGGTTCATGTTGGTCGATCCCTGCTCCCGAAACCTCGAACCGACTCATCCCCCGCAACCAACAAAACGGGGCAGAGACCATTTCCCCCGCAAAATCAAATCACCTCGGAGTCTGGGGATGATGCCAAGTGTGGAGAGACGCATGGCGGTTTCTCATGATGGTGAGGAAACATGGACCTGGACTTGGTTATGACAAGGCGCGTATAGGATGACTGGGATTGATGGTTGATTATATAACTCCAGTTCCTGGACGTCCATGAGATTATGCTCGTCAGTACCGGCATACAGCTATTGATACATCAGTTACCTGCCATTATGAAGCTTATTCGTGCCTCGTTGCTCGCCCTGCAGGCTCTCACGCAGTTGGCAGTTGGCAGTGGCAGTGGCAGTCAGTCCTTTGCCAAAAAGTGCGAAGCCATGGCAAAGACTCTCAACCATCAACTCGACAACACCAAAGTCAACCTCACACAGTACATCTCGGCCGGAACAAACGCCACTGCGCCTTCCACCCACTCCACGTGCGAAGCATTCAACTCCGAGGTGGACTTTGACTTGTGTCGTATTAGGCTCTACAGCGCCACCTCGGACACGAGCGGCGTCACCCTCGAGACGTGGCTGCCGCTCAACTGGACCGGTCGGTTCCTGAGCGTCGGCAACGGAGGCTTGGGAGGCTGCATCTCGTTCGCAGACATGGCCTACGCGGCCGCCAGGGGCTTCGCCGTCGTGGGGACGAATAACGGGCACGACGGCAACACGGGTGTGCCCTTTTATAAGAACAGAGAGATCCAGAAAGATTTTGCCTACCGCGCGCTTCATACTGGTGTTGTCTTGGGAAAGAAGATTAGCAAGGCGTTTTACGGCAAGAAGCACACCAAGTCGTACTATCTGGGTTGTTCGACGGGTGGCCGCCAGGGCTTCAAGGAAGCACAGGACTTTCCCGACGACTTTGACGGCATCGTCGCGGGCGCTCCGGCCTTTGACTTTAACAATCTCCAGGCCTGGTCTGGCAGCTTCTACGCCAAGACTGGTGCGCCCGGCTCGTCGACATTTCTCACCAGCGCCCAGTGGGATCTCGTCATCGACGACGTAATCAAAGAATGCGATAGTCTCGACGGCCATGTGGACGGCATCATTGAGGATCCCAATCTCTGCCAGTACCGCCCCGAAAGGTTGATTTGCGGCCAGGACAGGACAACGGACTGCTTGACGGGAACGCAGGCAGAAACGGTCCGAAACGTCTTTTCGCCTCTGTACGATGCCACAGGCACTCTGCTCTACCCTCGCATGCAGCCCGGGGCCAACTCGACGGCTTCGCTCTGGTCCGGAGTCCCCTTTCAGTACAGCCTCGACTGGTGGCGCTACGTCATCTACGAGGACCCGTCGTGGGGGCCCAACCTGACGCTGAAGGACATCGAAGCGGCGAAGAAGGTCGACACGTTTGGCATCGACACGTGGAAGGCCGATCTGTCGGCCGTCCGAGACCGCGGCGCCAAGGTGCTGCACTACCACGGGCTCCAAGACGCCGTCATCACCAGCGACAACTCGGCGCGGTACTACGACCGCGTCTCGCGGACCATGGACCTGCGCTCCGACGAGCTGGACGGCTTCTACCGCTACTTCCGCATCTCCGGCATGGGCCACTGCTCCGGAGGATCGGGCGCGTACAACATCGGCAACAGGCAGTCGAGCTACGCGGGCGACGAGCCCGAAGGCAACGTGCTCGCCGCCGTGGTGCGATGGGTCGAGGAGGGCGTCGCGCCCGACTACGTGCTCGGCACGGCCTTTGCCGACGCGGGCAAGGCCGAGGTGGCGTTCCGGAGGAAGCACTGCAAGTATCCCCTGCGCAACCGCTACGGGGGCTCGGGCGACCCCGACGACGCCGAGAGTTGGCAATGCGTGTAGATTTTTTGCAGTGATTTAGGGGACAGTCCACAGATGTTCAAATAAACCAACGTTGAGCTCCTCTGCCAGGTCGATGATCTGCGACGCCGACAGTCCGGCCACGCCGTTCCACTCGTCAAACGACATGTCGTTGAGGCTCGGGAGGCTGTCGAGGACCATTGGGTGAGGGCCCAGTGCGTCCGAGACGGGTTCTCTGCTGTCGGGGCGGCCCGAGGTGAGGCTGCCCAGGGCCTGGATGAGCTCTTCGACCTCCATCTTGCGCGCGCTTCTGGACTCTGCAGGTGCTGCTTGAGGGGGTGAAAGAGGACCGGGCGGCTCGTGAGGATGATGCACTTGGACATCCGTCAACACTTCGACTCGAATACGTCTTGGCTTTTTCGCACCTGGTGATAGGCGAGGTTGAGGAAGAGAGGTCACGGTAATAATATAGGTATATTGCTATGTATATCTTCTTATCTTGGGAAATATTCTGGAAATGAGGTACCTGTCAAAATGTGAAATTAGTGCCCTTGACATTAAAATTTTATCCCGTGCCTTGGCACTGCGAAAGAGCTTATCAGCGTGCACGTTCTTCTGGAAGGTCTCCGCGACGATACGCCAAAGACACGCCGCCTAATAAGCGCCGCTCCATGATATCGCCTGGGCCTTCCCCCGCGGCAGCGGACCAGGCTTCCGGTGCTATCGCTGGCTCGTGATGGGTTCCTATCCAAGATATGCTTCATCCCAGGGGTCACATGGAACGGCTCTGGGGAACCTTACATGGGAAAGCAGCCGATAGCCCGGGAAACGAGTACCGACCACACTGATAATGTCGGTTGCACTATCCGGTCACGTGGCGCTCGAGAGAGAGTGGTCGGTTGTCGTGTCCGATCGATAGGAATACGGCCCTCGGTGGCTTCGTGGCGTCTGAGAAGAGAGTAGCAAGTAGGATAAATGGACAGTATAGAACCTAGAGAAGGGCGTTGAGGGCTGAAGCTCGCCACATGTCATCCTCACCAAGTGAACTCGACTCGTAGCCACCATGATGATGAAGACAACCTCCGACACGCCGTCTCTTCTGACAACACCAAAGATGACGTCTGACCGTCCCATCGACGCTGCACGGCCCCTCAAGGTCATATACATTGGCGCAGGGGTTTCAGGCATCGTCGGGGCCATCCAATTTCGGAACATGGTGCCCTCGGTGGAGCTGGTCATTTACGAGAAGAACCCTGAAATCGGAGGGACTTGGTATGAGAACAGGTAAGGTCTAAATGTACCTTGTTTCGGGCAGTCTTTCTCATATTCGTGGCAATAGATATCCAGGCTGTGCTTGCGGTTCGTCCGACTCCTTGCGTGAACACCCGGTTACAACTTACACCCCACTAACACCCGTCAGATGTCCCCTCTCACGTCTACCAGTTGAGCGGCGAGTCGTGGACCGGATAGACCAAGTTCTACGCTAGCGCTCCCGAGATCTAGGAGTATTAGAACCGCGTGGCCAGCAAGCACGACGTTCGGAAACACGTCCGCCTCAACCACAAGTGCGTCGAGGCCCGGTGGGACGACCTCGGGGCCAAATGGACCGTGAAGCTCCAGCGGCTGGACGTCAGCCCGCCTGCCGTCGTGGAAGATGAGGCGGATGTGCTGATCACTGGCACGGGACTGCTGAACGAGTGGAAGTGGCCTGCCATTGAAGGGCTTCACTCCTTCGCGGGGGACCTGCTTCATACCGCGAACTGGGACGAGAGGGTTGACCTCACGGTGAGTCTTTAGCTATCAAAGAACACTTACATGTACTAACGCTCAGCAGAACAAAAGCGTGGCCGTGATTGGTGCCGGAAGCAGCGGAATCCAAGTCGTCCCTGCCCTCGTCTCCAAAGTCAAGGCCATGGACCACTACGTCCGCGGCAAGACGTGGATCAGCAACCAGATCGACGAAGCCATGCTCAAGGAGAAGACGACCGACGACAACTTTGACTACTCGGAAGACGAGAAGAGGTTCTGGAGGGAGAACCCCTCCGCGTACCTCTCGTACCGCAAGTCTCTCGAGGTCGGCCTGCAGACCATGTGGGAAATCACCCTCCGAGACAGCCCTCGACACGCCAGTGCGCGCGTCGAGTACACCGAGAACATGGCGCGCCGGCTGAGTCCGAAGCCGCAGCTGATTGACCGGCTGCTCCCCGACTTCCCCCCCCCCCCTCTGCAAGCGCTTGACCCCTGGGCCGGGATATCTCGAGGCCCTCACGGCGCCCAACATGACGCTCGTCTCCGAGGCCATCTCGTCCGTGTCTCCCGGGGGCGTCACCACCGTCGACGGCACCACGCGGCCCGTCGACGCAATCATCTGCGCCACCGGCTTCGAGACGAACCCGGGCCACGGGTTCCCCGTCTACGGACGCGACGGCATCAACCTCCGTGACAAGTACAGGACGCGGCCCAGGACGTACCTGGGGCTGTGCACCGACAACTTCCCCAACTTCTTCCAGTCGCTCGGCCCCAACGCGTTCCAGGGCGCCGGGAGCCTGCTCGTCACCATCGAGTACGCGCACGCGTACATGGCGCAGGTGCTGCGACGCCTCGCCTGCGGCAACGTGCGCACCATTGAGCCGAAGCGCAGGTGTGTCGACAACTTTACCCGCTTCTGCGAAGAGTACTTTGACAAGACCGTCTACACGGCCGACTGCGTGAGCTGGTACAAGGCGACGCCGGCGGGCGCGACGGTCGAGGAGCGGAAGAAGGCGCCGGTGACGGCCCTGTGGCCCGGGAGCAGCATCCACGCCGTCCGCGCGCTGGAGTCGGTCCGCTGGGACGACTTCGACATGGAGACGTTTGGGGGGGATGACTTTGCTTGGTTCGGGGACGGGTCGAGCCTGGTTGATAGGGATCCGGCTCCGGAGGATGTGACGTGGTACTTGAACGGGACCGAGTTTCTGCGCGAGCACGAGGGTGTGAATGGGAATGGGGTTGTTAGTTAAAGGGAACGGGGTGGCTGTCGAATAGGGGGGCTGAGTTGATTTATGAATATGAATGCTTGATGTCGCTGTTCTCGCCTGCTTCCATGTGAGAATTCAAACGTACATTGCTGTTTGTCTTGATGTCAATGCGCTCTCAGGTATATATATGTTTCAAGAATCAAAATCTTGTTTTGATCAGCAAAGGATTCATGTTCTTGCACAGTGCAAGCGATCAGAGGCTCCACGGAGCAGGACCAGAGACCATCATTAGCTATTGAGCAGGGCCACTAGGATACTTGTTACGATAGTAGGTATAGCATATACAATCAATCGTAACTTATTGACACTATTCTTCAAGAGTAAATAGTAATCATTCATCGCTGCTGAAACGGCTTCTCATCAGACGGACCAAAAGATATTCGTCACATGAGCACTCGAGTTCTCGACGTCCCGAATGGCCTACCACAACTGAACATACGTCATGAACCTCCTCCACTTGGGCAAAGCGTAATACCGATCCAGCTGCAAAATCTCCTCCTCCCCCAGCGGCCTCCTGCCCGTGTGCAGATCCGCCGTCTTGGGGTCGCGCCACGGGGTCCGGTAGATGAGCTTGTATCCCAGGGTGAAGCCGGCGATGATGAAGAAGCCCAGCATGTACTCGAAGAAGTTCTCGGCCGACAGCTTGGAGGCGCCAATGGGCTTGAGCCCGCCGGCCCAGCAGGACGCGAAGATGACGGTCGAGACGACGGTGAGCCAGACGGGGGCCAGCGGCCACCGGGACGACTTCCAGGCGTAGACTTGGGAGAAGAGGGCGTCGTTTTGCGCCTCGAGGGCTTGGCGGAAGCGCCACGAGGTGAAGGCGATGATGAACCAGTTGATGAAGAAGCACGAGCTGGTGATGGAGACGAGCCAGTTCAAGGCCACGATGCCGCCAGCTACGACAGTTAGCATGCCGTTCTAGACCCAAGGGAAATATTTTGACCTACCGCTCAGGTTCGCATATGTCAGAGCAGTCGCAACAAGAGCCGTAATGGCCAGCGCCCACCGCGGCCGACCCTTGGAATCGACAGTCGCCAGGAACTCGGGCACCAGCCGCTGATGAGCCATGGTGCGCAGGATGCGCGACGCGAGGTAGACCGACTCGGCCGAGATGGCCAGGATGCCCACCATCATGCCGCTGTTGAAAATGTCCGAGATGACGGGGATGCCGGCGTCCTTGGCGGCAATGACAAAGGGCGAGGCCGCCGCGCCGCCGCCGCCGAGCAGCCGGGGGTCGTCCGAGGGCACCAGCACGGTGATGAAGACGACGCTGACCATGTAGACGAAGCACACGCGGAAGGGCACCAGCTTGGTGGCGTGGGCGAGGCTGAAGCGCGGGCTCTGCGACTCGCCGCCCAGGACGCCGATGAAGACTTGGTCGCCGACGGCCCACGTGGCCAGGAGCATGCAGTTTGCGAATCCCTGGAGTGGTTAGCCTTTATACTGTCAAGCGATACATCTCACATACAGAGAATCCATTCTTGAAAGCTGGGTGGTCGGTCCAGTTGGAGCCGTCGTGGACGCCCCCCTTTCCGGCGCCGAGCGTGATGGACAGGGAGAGCAGGATGATGAGCAGGAAGAGACCGATCTTGATGAGCGAGGTGACGTATTCGAACCAGGCGAAGACGGTGTTTGGGAGGAGGAAGATGACGAGGGTGGCGACGAGGAAAATGGTCACTTGAAGGGGTCAGTTTGGTCTCTCGCTGGGTACATATAGACGGCACAAACTGATGGCCGCCAGGGGCATGACTCCATCCGTATCCCAAAACCCCACGAGAATGGCAAAGAAGGCAGCCTCAGCCGCCACGATAGCCGTCCAACCTACACGCGTCAGTCTTTCCAATTCTTCAATCCATCAGCCGGTGGAACAAACCAAGCCACTCGGCAAAGCCAGCGCCAAAGGCCAGGGCCGGATCGACCCAGCGGTCAGCGTAGTCGATGTAGTTGCCCGAGGTGGGAAAGGCAATGGTCATCTCGGACAGCGTCTGCAGCACCGCCCACACGCAGCTGCAGACGAGCGAGTAGGCGATGACCATGCTGCCGGGCCCGCCGTTGGCCAGGGCCTTGCCGGTGCCGATGAAGACGCCGCTGCCAATGTTTGAGCCGAGGGAGATGATCTGGGAGTCACGTAGTGTCAGTGCTTCGTCTGTTCATCTGTGCATCTGTGGCACTCACATGAACCTGGCGCGTCGTAAACGACCGCTGGAACTGGCCGTTCCTCGTGTCGTCAATCTCCCTCGAGTTGGCCTCGACGACGCTCTCGGCGACATGAAGCTCGGGCGCCAACGCCTTTTCCTTGTAAGAATCAGCCTTCTCCATGGTTTACTTGCTGTTATCCAATGGGCCGATGAAGAAGAGTAATGAACGACAAGTCATGATGGCGCCGCCTCGGACCCTTTATACTACTACAGACTGACGGACTGCCCGTTGCTTCCAGGCCCGTTCTAGCCTCGTTTCTTGCTTCACGACCGCCTCCGCAATCTTCAAAAAGCATGTTTGCTGGGGCCGTGACAAGGCTCGAGTCAAACTCGCTTGAGCTAAAGTGCGACGAGCGTGTATCCGGCTGATATCCGTTGACGTGGGCGGGGACGGCAGGTGACCCAATCGCCGGTAATCTTTGAGGCGTCGAGTCATGTCATACGAGGACTGCTGGTATTAGAGCGTTGAGATAACCTGTACTCACTGGCATTGCCCTGGGCTATCGGCGATCGCTACTATGGCCCGTGTACGGTCGTATTCAAAGTCCTATCTGAGTCCCCTATCTAAACACTCGACATCTGGACCCCCTATCTGGGGCCACAAGATAGCTCGCCTACCGCCTTGTTCCAAATCCTAGGCATAGGCCCCTCCTTGCCGTAGATAGGGTCGTGGACGGGCGTCGCCAGCTGCCTGATCCTGGCGCGCATCGAGCTCGTCTCCTCCTCGGTTCCGAGAGCGAGGTTCATGTCGAACGGTTCCAAGCGCGAGTTTTGCCCCGTCTAGGCCGCGTTAGCAACTTGGCCCTACTCGATCCCATCCCATTTCACGGACCCTGGAGCCGCATCGACCACTTACGAGCGAGTAGAATCCAACAATTTCATAGTCCCCCTCCGTGTCTGTGACGTAGTGCGTGACTCCCGCCTGTTCGCGTCATCAGTTCGCTTGTGCCAGTCACGCAACGTAAATCAATGGATATCGCACCGGAAAGGTAAAGACGTCCCCGGCGCGAGCAGTAAAGGTCACGCCGACCGGGTTGCCCCGTCCATCGACGACAGGGTCCAGCGGTGACTTTCCTAATAAATAAGTCCCGCTCCCCCTCAAGACGGCGTAGCACTCGTGGGTGACGGCGTGGAAGTGCGGCGTGGCGGCGAGCCTTTCCCTGCCGATGTTCCAGTGGCCGCCCTTGACCCATTCGCTCGTCTCCACGGCGTCGACGGCGCCCTCGGGGGTCCGGTCGACCAGGGCGTTGCGGTAGATGATGACGGGCATGTCGGAGTTGGGGGAATGGGCGGTGGGTGGGACGAGGAACGTTTCGGGGGCCACGTGGTTGACGACCATGTTGGTCATGACTGATGGGTAGCTGAGTCGATGGTTAGCGGAGGCGAGGGCAGCTGAAGCGACAATGAGACCGATGTGGACTAGTTTGCAATGTTTCGATATCGAAGCCATGATATGTCGGTCTGGCAGTCTCCATGCTTTACTTATACCCATGCCTCGGCTTCTTGAGAAGCACCGGGCCGGAACCCGAGCGATACCGGGAGACTGGATCCAGACGCGGGGATGCCACGATGGATTATTTGGCCAACATCACTTCGATAGTGAGTGTATACTGTGCTATTATTTCAAAAGCCCACACAATAAACAGCATCGGAAATCACTTCCCGTTCGGATGGAAGCTGGCCCGATCTCTCGAGATCGGAATCATCGGATGCCCACCCGTTCCATCCATCGGTAGTCGATGCCGGACGTGCCTCTTCACGGAGCTGCATGAATCACAACAAGTTCATGTGTCTGTCTAGTAAATATGCGTCCTTCATTTCTCCTTCACAGCTTCAGCACCACCTCCAGACCGCTCTGCTTCACGTTTGCGCTTCTTCGCCTCCTCATTCGCCCGCACAATGGCCTCCCTCGCCCCCTTCCACGTCGCCCTCTTCCCCGTCTCGAAGAACCGAAACATGCATGCCGTCTCGACGCCGTTCCGCATCAGGTACCTCATCCTCGGGTGCCTCAGCTGCGTCCGCCAGCCCCTCGGGCCCCAGCGCAGGATCTCCATCCCCGTGCCCGCGGCCTCGTGAAGGACGATGTATTGCTTCCACTGCTTGGCCACGCATTCCTGCGTGGTCCAGCGTCCGGTCCAGAGCCCCGCGATCCATTCCTAGTGGGCGTCGATGGCGAGGTCCATGGCGGCCAGGGAAGGCAGCGCGTCGCTGCTGACGCCGCGCCAGATGTTGCTGACGGCCATGGAGGCCACGTCGGCGTGCCAGAAGCCCGACGTGGTGGCGCAGCTCCACGCCGACAGGATGGCTATGCTGTCTGCGTACCGCGGGGGAAACATGTCCATGTAGAGACGAGCCATCTCCCCTCCTCGGTAGGGCCTTCCGTCGACGTCGGCTTCGGGCGAGCTGTGTTGGACAAAGGGCAGGATGCCAAAGTCGGCACGATATCCAGTGCACAAGACCACAGCGTCTACATCGTCAATAACAGTCCCGTCCCTGAACTCCACCTTCTTCCCGCCGGGGAAGCTCTTCACGCCCTGCATCGACGTAATCTTGCCTTCCCGGAGCAGGTGCCGCATGTCATGCAAGAACCAAAACGAGCAGACGGACGAAGGCGGCGTCTTCTCCCGCCGCCCAGCCGGATCCAGCTCCCCGCGCATTCCCATTGAATAGATGGCGGCCCAATCGGTAATCCTCCTGGGGAGCCAACTCATCACGCGGTTGAATATGCGGCCCCGGGCGTGGGTGTCGCCCGAGTCAACCGGAAGCTCACCCGGGTCGGTCCAGTAGCTGGATACCCAGGCGCCGTGGCGAAGGGACACGTAAATCTTTTTGGCGTGCGGTACGACCGCGGGGATAAGGTCGCGCGCCGTCGTGCCCTTGCCGACAAAGAGGACGTTCTGGTCGCGAAAGTCGTCGGGTCTATGGCCGTCAGTTAGGTCTTGACTCCTGAAATTGGTGAACCCACCTTCGGAATTGCTGTGAATGAATGATGAGTCCTTGAAACTTGTCTTCCCCTGTGAACCTGGGCCGATAGGCCTTCGTATAATAGCCGTGGCAACAGACGACCTTGTCAAACGCCCTCCTCTTGGGACTCCCGTCTCTCATCATGTCGACTTGCCACTGGCTGTCTTCGCAATCGCGTGTGACTCTCGTCACAGTGGTGCCAAACAATACGTGTTCGTATAGGCGGAAATGTTTGCTATACGACTCCAAAAACTCCTGCACCTGGTCTTGGTTCAGAAATGGGGGGTAATCTATCACGGATGAGCTACCGCGACTCGTGGGTCCTGATACATGAGCAGCGACTCACGGTCAGGTATTGGGAAGTCGGTAAAGCCGCAGCTGTGCTTGCTGCTAATCATCGTGGTGGCTGTTGGCATTTATCAGCCGTCCAGGGCACCTTGAATCAGGGGCATCGTCGACGCATACATGGAAGCGCCGTAGTCATGCTTTTATCGTCAGTATACGACCATAAGCCGCCAACTCGAGTGCGCCTCTCGAGAATCCCGGCATCGAATCCATCTTCGCGCAGCGTTTTCAGCATGGACAGTCCGTTTGGACCTAAGATTGTCAGCCAGCTGCGTCAATATGACACTGTTCAAAGCCGCACCTGCACCGATAATGGCGACAGTCTGATCCTTTGAGAGCTTGCCAGGGGCCATTGTGAAACAAGCTGCACAATCCTTCACTCGACGCTGTGGAGTTTGACGGATGGAAGTTGAGCAAATCCGGCGAAGGGAGGTGGCCTGTATCTGGCAGACGTAATCTGCTGACTGGTGACTACATGTACCGGGGATCAGAGGAGATGGATGAGATGGACTATGCTCAGAGTAGAGAGCGGGCTCTGATGTGGGAGGTCCTTGATTGTATACCTCCAATGTATCATGATATCTGGCTTCAAAAACGGCATCCCCCGTCCGTCCAACCTCCTCACTGACAAAGGGGGCTGGGGATGCCTCGTAAAGACCGACGACCTATTAGTCTGGAGCGTGCCGTTTTTGAGACGCCACAACAAATGACATTACCATTTCGGATCTTGGGTTTCTCTCCCATGGGCACTTGAATGCAGCACCAACTTTTAGTATTCAATCTTCCATCTATACATGATTTCCAAATCAAGACGCTTGATATCTAGTCGCCAAGGTCTTTCCCTGTTCCCATTTATGAACCCTTCTATTGCCATATCCCTACCAAACCAGTGCAATCCTGTAATCTTTGCTTCCTCGTCCCTAGTCCTGTCTCGCACTCTTGGTCTTCTTGCTCCTCAGCTTCATCATCAAAAAGACGAGAGCATAAGACGAGATACAGAACAATGCAGTAATGCCAGTCTGGAAACCCGCGTTAGATATCATTCATCAAGCAGACACTCGAAACTCACATCTCGCCATCCATAATACTCCTCCTTGAGATTAAACGTCCTCGCGTAATCCGCACCCGTCGAATACGGACAGTACTCGCAGCTCCCGGTAGCGTTGGCATCCACCACGTAACCCGCGTTGGCGGCCAAAAAGTCGGCCATGTACTCGCCGCACGTCTGTCCGTCGGGGACGCCAAACGAGGTCAGCTCGGCGCCCTTGCACTCGACGTCGACGTCCCAGATGACGGGGCCCAGGAGGCCGCCAAAGAGGTAGGTGAAGGGGTCGAGGTAGTACAGCCAAAACTTCCAAAACGGCTGCATCGAGGCGTAGGGCACGACGACGCCGCAAAAGGAAATCATGCCGGCGCCGATGAGCAGCGGGTTCATGATGGCGGCGAAGTACTCGTTGGGCGCGTAGGCCGCGATGGCCTGGCCGATGGACGTGTAGAGGAACTCGTAGACTGTGGTTTGTAAGTTAGACTTGGATGGGCGGTACGGGGAATTCAAGTATACGCACATATCATCTGCAGGTACATGTGCCCCGAGATGCGAGCGTCGACGGGGAATCCCGCCGTGAAATACCAGCACCCAAAGTAGAGGGTCGCGCAGACAATCAAGTAGGGAATCTCGCTGACCGTCTGCGCGCCGATGAAGGCGACCCAATGGTAGGTTTTGGACTGTGCAGCAGCTTAGGTCAGCATCAAGTCTTTTCAAGCCAAGTCCATAGACTATCGCAGACGCACCTTCTTCTCCCTCGTCTCAAACAGATCGCGGTTGTGCAAAAAGTACGGCTGCATCTGGTTGATGCACCCGGGGGCCACAAAGATGAAGTTGAAAATGGCAAACAGGCGCAACTGGAGGTCAAAGGTGCCGTCGCCAATCATCCAAAAGGTGAAGCCGGAGAACAGCGCCGCGAAGATGTGCAGGTTGATCTTGTTCCACACGTAGTCCTGGAGAGCGAGTCAGATGTCAGAACACGGGACGTACACGAGACGGAAGCAACGTAAACATACCGGAGATCGCCAGAGCTGGACCATCTGGCGCTCGAGCACCATCCGCCACTGGAACCACTTGGACGTGGCAAAGTTCGCCGTGTCCTCTTGGATGCCGGCCGTCCGCACCAAGGCAGAGGAGTTGAGCTTCTCCAGCGTCTCGAGGGCGGCCGAGCGCTCGGCAGATCGATTCCACACGTCGACCCAGTCGATTGGGACGTCGGTGTTGCCCTGGATGACCTCAACAATGTGCTCGGCCGGGTTGGCGCCCTCGGGACAGGGAGCGCCGTTCCTCTCAAAGTAGCCCAGCACCGTCTTGGAGTATTGTCCGGCTGTCGTCACGTTAGCTTGCTTTTCTTTAGTTACAGGTTGAAACTCAAAAGGCCACTCACTCTCTCCAAAGTAGGCCATCTTGCCTCCCTTGGCCAGCAGGACAAGCGAGTCAAAGGCGTCAAACAGGACGGCGGAAGGTTGATGAATGGTGCACAGGACGGCCTGGCCGCCGTCGACGAGCCTGCGCATGAAGCGCACAATGTTGTAGGCCGATTGGCCGTCCAGGCCCGAGGTTGGCTCGTCGAGGAAGAGAAGACTCGGCTTCGCGACCAGCTCGACGCCCAGCGTGACGCGCTTCCGCTGTTCGATACTAAGGCCAGCTCCCGGGTCTGCGTCTGTCAGCTTTCATCCCCCCCACTGTCTTCTCGAGGGGCTGGCTTACTTCCAATGATGGCGTCGCAAATGTCGTCAAGCTCCAACAGGTGAATGATGTGGTCGACGTAGGAAATCTTCTCCTCGCGGGGCGTCTCCCGGGGCTGTCGGAGCAGAGCCGAGAAGACGAGGGCCTCGCGGACCGTCGACGTCGCTTCGTGCACATCCATCTGCTCGCAGTATCCCGTGGTCCTCTGGAAGGAAATGCCCTGCGGCCGTCCGTCGATGAGGATGGAGCCGTGGATCTCGCCTGCGTCCTTGCGCTGGGCGAGGACGTCCAGCAGTCTGCAAGTATTAGCCACTGAATCGCAACAGATTCAAACTCATATCTTACGTCGTCTTTCCGGCTCCAGAGCAGCCCATCAAGGCCACCAGGTTCCCGGGCTGCACGAACCCAAACACCTTGTTCAGCAGCTGCTTCTGGGCCCCCTGGTACTGGACGTAGTAGTCCAGGTCGCGCCACGCAAACGTCGACTGCCGAGCCGTCGTCGTCGAGCTCCTCTCGGGCGCCCGTCCGGACGACGCCTTCTCTTCGTCCGACGACGACGGCCTCTTGCTCGGCGCCCCCCGCTTGAACAGCAGGACCGACGAGCCGCCGTGGCTGTTGCGCATCTCGAAGCCCAGCGAGGTCAGGGCGATGAAGAAGACCCAAAAACCAACAAGAACACCAAAGCCGCGCCAGACGTGCCCGACCGAGTAGCTGTACTGCTCGGCGATGTAGTCGACGCCGGTGATGACGCCGGTGCCGTCGCTGCCCAGCACGGTGCAACCGCGGTGGTCGGATGCCTGGGCGTCGTAGCCGTTCCCGTAGGGTATGTACTGGGGAGAGACGCACTGCAGCTCGAGCCCGTCAAACTCGTTGGCCATGAGGGATTCGAAGGCGTAGGCGCCGGGGTTCAGGTAGAAGATCCAGCGGAACCAGGGGTGCATCTTGCTAAAGGGGATCAGGTATCCTCCGTAGACGAAGAAGATTGTCGACAACAGCCCGGTGACGTAGCTCGCCGTGCCGAAGTGGCTAAACATGGCGCCCACGGCTCTGAACATCTGGCAGAAGCAAATGGTGCTCGCGTTGACGACGATCCAAAAGGTAAAGAACTTGCCGGCGTCCATCTGCAGCCCGCTCATGAAGTAGATGATGAGGCTGAAGCACGTCACCTGCAGCATCACAATGGGCACGTCGGTGATGGCGTTTGCGATGCAAAAGGCCGTCGGGCGGTAGAAGCCGAAGCGCTTGTGGCGCACCAGGATGGGACGCCCCATGAAGGACGCCGTCGTCTCCGACATGGACTCGAGGAGGAAGTACAGCACGGGGAAGAAGAGCACGCCGGGGCGGAGGAAGATGGACTGGCTGGTCGAGGGGAGGTCGTAGAAGAGGCTGCCGCAGACGAGGGCCTGGATGATGGCCGACGCCACCTTGACGAACAGGGAGAGGCGGTCGCCCATCATGATCTGCCATTGACTGCGAGGGTTAGCTTCGTGTCTTGTCCATGTAGAGGTGACCTACCGGTGAGTGCAGTTGACGACCTGCTCCCGCAATCCCGCAGTGTACACCCCCCTGGGCCCAATCTGCCACCTCCGCTGCCTCTTCTCCCGATCGACGGCCATCTTCAAGTCGTCGACCTGGTGGCTCAGGCTCTCGGGCGGCTGCAGCGTCCCGCACATGTCCCGGTACGCGTCGCTCGCCCTGTACGCGGCCTCGAAGTCCTCGGGCGTCGTCGGCACGCGCTGCTCGAAGCCGGGGGCCACCTCCCGCTCCGTGTGCACCGTGACCGACGTCAAGAAGTCGGCCACGTTGGCTCCCCGCGGACACACGAAGCCCAGGTCCTCAAAGTAAGCCCTCGCGGCGGCGCGCGGCCCGGCATAGATGACGCGGCCGTCGGCCAGCACGAGCACCTTGTCAAAGGCGTCGTAGATGGCGTTGCCGGCCTGGTACGTCGTCAGCACCACCGACTTGCCGTTGACGTCGGCGCCCCTGCGCAGCGTCTGCACGAACTCGAGGGCCGTCTTGGAGTCAAGCCCGCGCGTCGGCTGGTCCCAGAACTGCATCGGGCTCTGCGACGCCATCACCTCGGCCAGGGACACGCGCTTGCGCTCGCCGCCCGAGACGCCGCGGATGTACTCGTTGCCGACAAACGTCTTTTGCGTGTGGCTGATGCCCAGCGAGCCGAGGATGTGGTCGCGCATGTCCTGCACGAAGTGGCCCTTCTCCTCGACGTGCTCCGGGCGGTCGCGCGGCACCTTGTTGCGGAGGGCAAACTTCATCGTCTGGTTGACCGTCAGGGTCGGGAAGTGGATGTCATCTGAGCATGGTCAGCCGTTTGCTCGTCCTCTCTCGTCCTTGTTGGCTTGCCTTCCGTGTTCAACACAATCTGCTGCCGGAACTTCCTGGTCTCCACGTGGTTCATGCTGCCGTACCACGTCTCCCCGAGGACCTCTTGGAACGCCTCCCGGTGATTGGACAGGACGCGCAGCAGAGAGGTGCATCCCGATCCCGGTCGACCGAGTACAAGGAGCTGCCTTGTCAGAAGGTGCATGAGTTCGTTTCAGAAGTTGTACATACCATCTCTCCCGGGTTGACCTGTCCAGTGACTTCATGAAGAATTGTCTATCTGGTCAGCACACTTCACTCTCAAGGGTGAGACCTCTTACTCTCTTGGGCGTGTCACTGCCACCAAACAACTTGCCAAGCTGTCGAGGATCGACTCGGGACCAAAGGGTCTCGGCAAGAGCTTCGTCCGGCGCCGTCACCCTCACCGTGACATCCTTAAAGGTGAGGCTTAGACGCTTCTCGATGAAGTCCTTTCCTCTCTCCTCGTCAACCTGCTCGGGCTCAACGTCGGTATCGCTCGCAGAACCGAACTGACAACCAGGGCCAGGAATTCTGACCTGTCGGTCTTCTTCGGCCTCTGTGCCGGTGTCTGTTAGCGTAGACGCCATGGCAGTCGTTGCAAGTCAAGGCCTCGTGTAAGTCAAGCGACGGAAGAACGAAACGACGCAACGAATTGGTTCCAATTTGGCAACCACAATGGCAAACGACTGCGTTGAGAAGCTTGATTCCCGTTAATTTCAATTCATCCCATGCTCTTCCATCTATAATATATCAGAACGCTCAATCGGCCAAAACCTCCCAACATGAAAAATACATCCGTAAAGCCGGACATCCGCATCTATGAACCGTATTTCCACCAAGCCGCGACCCATCCCGCAAGGTCGAGATTGACCACCAACAACGAATCATCCGCTGAGAAACTGCAGAGATTAAGCATTGGGGCGCCCGTAGCCCCTGATAAATCCTGAATGCGGAGCCTCAACGTCATATTATTAAGGCTGATAGAGCAGAGAGCCTCCCTTGCCCCCGAAACATTCACGTCGACGTGAACCAGGATCCACTCCGACATTTCCTTTCGACGAGCCAGACCCATTCATCACTCCCTGCATGCATGAGCTAGGTAGAGAAGTTAAAGGGCTGGCTTGCGTCGAGAGACAGGAAAGCCTCCATATCCATGGTCCCAAAGTCAATGTCCCAGCCGACATCCGCGGCAGTAAAGTCGATCTGATCGTCTGAGCGCATGCCCGACGAGGGAGAAGTGCCGTTCATCCCCCCCGTCACATCGAACCCAAACGGCATGGATGGGTACGTGAATGCGAAAGCCGGTGACTGGGCGATCCCGCTAGCCGGGGTCATCGAAGATGGGCCCGGTATTGCTCCGTGAATGCTCTGTTGGGGTTGCGATTCCCGGCCTTCCGGCTCCACCGCGTCTTGGAGGTCCAAGTCGGGAAATACGGACCGCACCATTCTCTCAATGGCCGCAGTCGTCGTGGGCAGCTGTCCGGTGTTGCCTCTGCTCCTCGTAATCATCGAGCGGAGGCACCTCAGCCCCGAGTGAATCCAGGGCAGATTGCGGTGAGCAGACTTCTTCTCCTGCAGCATGTCAAATGCCAGCGCGTAGCATGCGCCCTCGATGAAGAATCCGTGATATTTGATGTCCTGCGCCGGTCAGATGGACGAATCCGGAAAAGGGGCAAACCGGCCTTATCTCCGACTTACGTGACACAAGGTATTCGTGGCGCAAGACCCAGTTAGGAAGCCAATGGAATTCCTTGCCGCCTCCAAACAGTACTCGCATGCCGTGTCGAGCCATGGTGGAGGGGTGTGATTGCCGTCTGGGCCACTCTCGCCCGGAGACGCGCTGTCGTGCTTCAATTTTGCTCGTAAAATAAGAAACGGTCTAAATGTCAATAATAAGGTGTGATGATACACTGCCCATTTTTAGTCCCCACGCATTCGATATGACGTAGGAGTGACTTACTGGTAGATACCATGGCCTGACAGACACCGAGCTCCCCCGTACTTGCATCTCCGACGAGCCCGAACTTCATATCTTTGGACTGTTTTTCTGCAAAGCGGTGTAACTCGCGACGGATCTCGATTGCCGCATTCCAGACTGGCAAGAGAGAGTCATGACGCGGGCTGTAAATGAGTTTGACGCACTTGGACATTGTGCGAGACAACGTCACTAGTGACACGAGTAGCTTTTGGTGACTGGGAACCGGGATGCTTGAACCCGGGTCGGGAATGGAGCTCGGACGGCCGACCACAAAGCAGTTCCAGCTGTTGGCGTTAGCAGAGCTTCAAGGCTGATAGATCGGTGGCACATACGTCTCCCAGAAATACAAACTCCAAAAGAGGATTCTCCTGTGCTCGACATCCTCCGCCGTGTGCCCCTGGCGGACACAGACTCCCTTGTGCAAGCCGGCAGCAACAGCTTTTCTCACTGCGCTTCCGATGTGAAGGAAAGAAGAGTTTGGTCTCGCTCTCTCGGATTGGAAATGACCGTAGAATATGTCAGTAAATGCGTAGTCTAGTAGGGCTTGAGACTTATCATCATGAGGTGAATCTGGACGACTTGCATGTTGACAACCTCGTCCAATTTAGCAGCTCCCTGCTTAATCTTGTGAAACAGAAATTCAGCAATAGCCTCCTCTCCCAGCATTGAAGCCCCCAGCGCCATGGCCAGCATGATAATGATGGTTTCTGATGAGTCAAAGTCGAAAATCCCGGGTGGCTTGAACAGGCTATCGAGGCGGCGTCGATACGTGTCCTTGTCAAAAACCGGGAGCCCATGCCAGTATGTCAAGAGATATCTCTCCAGCAAACGTTTCGCAGTTACGGGATCCAATAGCATAGCAGAGTAGTCCTCGGACAATGCAAGCGGTCGTCGGTTGTCGGCCAAGTCGCCAAAGAATAATTGCCTATGGCTGAAGAGATCCAAGCCAGGGCCGACCTCCTCGACGCCTTCGCGAGGCGGTGACTTTGGTCGCGTACCCTCGATTTGGTGGTAGATAGAGTTGAGAAGTGCGAAATTCGACGAAGGGCCGTAGTACAGCTGGAGAAGACATCCCGGCGACGCGCGGTGAGTGGCGGCAACGCTGGTGTTGTTGATGCTCCGTTCGCTCCCAACGTTGGAGCACGGCTGGGCAATAGAGTCCTGCGTGTCGGGGTTTGGCGTCGGCGCAGCTGGAGAGCCGGCCTCGGAGGGATCCAGCGACGTCGAGTCTCGCGGCTCCTGCGACATGATGGTCTCATAAGCGGCCACGCGAGGCTTGCTCTTCCGCATGCGATTGCGGGCCTTTTCGCGGTAGACGCAATTGAGGCCGCGAAACCGGCAGCTCTCGCACGGCGTCTGGCCATTGCACTTGATCTTTTTGACGCGGCATTCCTGGCAGGCCTTTGAGATCCGCCACTTGGTCGGATTCATCGTTTGTCGGGTGGGTGAAGCTGGCTGAAGGAGATGGGAACATGGTACCACTCCTGCATTTCGCGTGCGTCCAGGGCCGCCCGAGCTTGGGTACAGAACATGGGCAGATCAGATAACCACTAGCCTCATATTTCCTGGTTAGATGCATTATATCCCACGTGCCGCGCTCGCTTAAGTGCATAAATGTCGATTTGTCATCCTGCCAATCCCAGTCAGTCAGCTGCCGGCTTCCGTTTCGGGCAGGACGCGGCGTTCGGCTTGCGACTTGCATGGGCGGAATGCACGCCACGATCAAGGCCGTCGCAGAAGATGGGCTGCTAGGGCTGCTGTTGATGGCTTCTCTGACAAGTATCGGTGCGCCCTTTCTCTTCTTATGTTGCATTTTTCGCCTCGCCACTCTCAGCTGCACTAATTAGGCCGATCACACACTTGTATAAGGGAGTTTATTAGGATTGAATGCTCTTAAGAAGGGCCTTCTGGCAATTATCCCAGATTCTGGGTGGATTTGCATTTTATGACGGCGAAAATACTATTTCCAGTTGGCCTTGATTACATCCACAATCACGCCGTGGTCCTCTTGTTGCTTCAACCCGCTCACAATGACAGTCGCCACTATTCCCTCGACGCCCTGGATGCGAATCGGCACCGCACCACCATGAATTGCATAATCGCCCTTTTGCGCATCACTGAGGGACAGCCTCGACGCGAACTTGGCCTCGTCTCCGTCGAAGTAGCAGTGCAGGTACCACGAGCTGGACCCGAAGCGCGTCACGGCATTTCTCTTCCTTCCCACCCAACGCGCGTTGTCGGGGACAGTCCCGGGACCTGTCACGGTCTGGTAGAGGACCTGCGAGTTGGCCAAGGCAATGGAGATGAGAGTGGGCTGTCCCTCTCTGGCGTGGCTGAGAAGGCGGGCGTAGAGGAGGTTCCCCAGAACGAAGGCGTCGTCGGTTGTAAAAGAGTCAAATGTGAAGAAATCGCCATCCGCTTTGAGTTCTTTGAGCTGCATTCACCATTTGTCAACTCGGCTCCGAAAGGGGCTCTTCATCGACTTACATCAGAGGAGGGGTGAGGAATGGGTGCGGCGGGACTCGAGTTCTGGATGGCCTCCTGCACCTGGGCCAAGGCGGCCACAACAGAGGTTTGACGCTGGAGGACAGTCTGTGACATTCTTGCTGTGATTCTTGGATAATTATTGAGCTCAAGGTTCATCCATATCGAAGCGGACAAGGTCCATGTTTATAACGCTCGAGTTCACAGTGGACTCCGCGACTCCGCGTCTCCAGTTCAAGGGAAGGTCTACCCGAAATCCCCGCCAAGGCGGCGGAGTTGTCTCAGGGCGGGCTCTTAACTTTAAAAGTCTAGCTTCGCCGGCTGAGCTCTGAGCTGCTCGCGTCGATCTTCCAATGGAAGTCGCAAACGTTGGTCAGTTGATCCACGCGGTGCATCAAGGTTCCAGTGATGGTGAAGGGACATGGAGGGCCGGAGGCAGATGCGCGCGACGGCTCCCCGGCGAGTGACCGAAGATGAGCCGAAATTCTCCCTTTGGGTGTTTTTAGGCACAACGGCTTGATCTCCGGGCTCTGGTTGCGCGATAAAACGCCGACACTCCGCGATGAGATCAAGCACCACGTACACAATGAACTGGCAATGGACATTGGTTTTTGTTTATATATGTTTTGGCTTAAGTTGGGTACGCACTCAACGTTCAAGTCAATATCTCCAATGATTTTAGGTATACTCCATATCGTCACGAACTCACGAGAACGAGCTCCGAGTCACCTTACCCTACGTACACTGAAGTGAACATCGAAGGTGGATTTTATTGCAGTGTTCGAGCACAATCAGCTGCATAGAATTGAGGACTGACCTCTTTGCTTTGAAGTTTTCAGCCAGTGGCTTGTGGACTGAAGCTTGCGCGATCCCAAGGCAATGAATGGGCTTGAGGACCTCACCAAAACACCCGTGTTGACAGTATCCTAAATGTGACGATGGTAGCGAAGTGAGCTTCATCGATGAGGAGGGGAAAGGCAAAAACAAGGGGCGGCACAATCCAGCTTACGAACTTGGGTATGTGACCTACGAGCAACATAAAACCAACTACCGTCATGACGTTGCGAGACGAACAATTCTGGGGCCAAAAAGGTCAAGGTCCAAAGGATAAAACGTCAAAAAAATTTGTAGCTTCTCTTTGATTATGCGTGTCATCCTTAGTGCAGGGGCCATGCTACTGTGAGGGCTGTTAGTGACGGTTCGAACGGGGGAGCTCTTCGCTGAGGGCGGACACTTACATCTTCTCTGTATTTTTGCTTAAACTGAATGTCCGAAGACACTTGGGTTCCAGCTGCAACGACCTATATGGCCTTGTTTTAGGTGGGTCGCACGTGACCAGCCACCTTGTGGCTTACCCTCTTGGACTTGCAGCCACACTGGGCACGCACGGAAGGTTTCTAGACGAAATTGTTTCCGGGAACTGGCCTGAAGACTGGAACCCGCATGAAAAGTGATTCCTGTCTGGACAGTTCTCCCATTTTTCAGGGTGATCCGTTCTGGTGAAATGGCATCTTCGTTACTTTGTTGAAGGTAAACCCGCAAAGTCGATGGGAGGTTGAGAATTGCGCCCATGTTCGCGCCCAAGGGCAAAGGCCCTAAAGAAGTTGTCGGCCCGTCGCCGCTCTCGTACCCGGCCGGCATGGCCTGTCATGCACACTGTGGTCGCTTGCATCCCACCTGCAGTGGTTCCAAGTGTCGATACCTTCCTTGACTGGACGCCAGGTTCGAGTACATATAAGACAAAATTGAGAACGAACTGCCCGAGCGATGTGTGTTTTTTAGAGGATGATGACATTCGAGAGCTTGGAATAATACGTTCACGTCCATCAGGTACCGCTCTAGACCAGTGTCCAGTCAGGCCCGAGATCTGTTGGCTGCCCTCACTCCTCTTTCCTGGAGTCACGCGAGTCCAATGCGACCTTTGATCTGTGTTGGGAGACTGAAGCTGGCATTTGCCTTTGAGATTTGAGCAGCGACAAGTCAACAGCTTCGCCCCTAGAAACTTGGCAGTTCCGAGGAGTCGAGGACTCTGAGGAGGGCTACTATCCCTCGGGGTAGCAATAAACAGGTAGGTAGGTATCTGATTCCTTTGAACACTTTCTGGCTGGGTACGCCCAATGCCCTCATGAAACTAGTACAAGTATCTCGCGGTGCCGAGATGTTCGTACCAGCAGACCCAGAAGCGGAAGGAGACGATGCATGCTATCATGTATTCACCTTCTCCATGGATTCAACATGCAAGGTTTATCAAGTCACATACAAACTACTGGTGCAGAATCGGACACGCTTCGTCCACCACGTCCTCAATCTCCCGACTCTTGTCGCAACAGGGCGCAACCAGTCTCCACCTGATAGAAATGGTCGGTTCTCGTTCCACATTAACCAGCTCTCGAGCTTTTTATTGGGTTTTCGCCGTCGCCTTGTCACGGGTACGAACGGCAACGGTGGTTGTCGGAGGCCCGGGGCGGATCTCGCAGCGAGTCCCAGCGATGGCCCGAACAAACCTCGCAAGCCCGTTGTGTCATAAGAGTCAACTCGACCCCAAACCTCAATAAACGCTGGAGAGTCGACTCAATTTCTCCAGGAGATATTGTCTGCGGCCACCATGTCCCTCTCAGACCGCGCTCACAACGCCGAGCAGGCGACAAAGGGCTTGTTGATCTGGGAAGTCATCCCGAACCTCTGGAACCCAACCACGAACCCAAACGGCATTGTCAGTCTGGGCGTGGCCGAGAACTCGCTCATGCACGATGCCCTCTCCAAGCACATCCACACCAACTTCGCCCTCGCGAACCCGGCCTTTACTTACGGCGACGGCACCACCGGCACGAAACGCATCAAGGCCGTCGTGTCCCGCTTCCTGACCAGGCACCTCAAGCCCGTGAGGTCCATCGAGCCCGCCCACCTTACCATGACGAATGGATGCAGCGCCGCCATAGAACATCTCTCTTGGGCCCTGGCGAACCCCGGGGATGGATTCCTTCTCGGCCAGCCCTACTATGGCACCTTTGTTCCCGACCTCACCTGTCGGTTTGGCGCGAAGCTGCTCCCCGTGCCCTTCCATGACGTCGATCCTGTGGGCGAAGACGCCGTTGAGAAATATGAAAAGGTCCTCTTGGAATCCCAAGCCAACGGCCATAGGGTCGCCGGCCTCATCATCAGCCACCCCCACAACCCCCTCGGCCGTTGCTACTCGCGCAATGTCCTGATGCGCCTGATGGCGCTGTGCGAGAAGTACCAGATGCACTTCATCAGCGACGAGATTTACGCCCTGTCCGTCTTCGAAAACACAGTCGACAAGCACCCGGCTCCTGTGCCCTTTGAGTCGGCGCTGACTATTGACCCTACCGGCATTATCGATCCGTCGAGGGTGCACGTTCTTTGGGGTATGTCCAAGGACTTTGGAGCCAACGGGATTCGCGTCGGGACCATTGTGTCTCAGTCAAACCCGTCACTTCACGCCGCCTTGGTCGCCGTGGGACTGTACAGTTCAATGTCGTCCATCTCGGATCACATCACGGCCAACATGTTAGAAGACGATGCCTGGGTCGAGTCGTACATGGCCGAGAACCGGAAGCGACTATCCAAACAGTACGAAAGGGCGGTTGCGTGGGCGAACAAGAATGGCATCACGTATGCTCCGGGCGTCAATGCCGCCTTCTTCCTATGGGTTGACTTGGGGAAGGCTTACAGGAGGAATCACAAGGTCACTGAAGAAGATGATATCGCAAAGGTGGTTACGGATGCTTTGCTGGCGAAGAAGATATTCCTTGCGTCCGGAAAAGACTTTGGATCTGAGAAGCCAGGATGGTTTAGAATTGTCTTTTCTCACAACGACGACTATCTAGATGAGGGACTCGGTCGGGTTACGGCCGCGTTGGGCTTAGACAAGTAGGAGCAGTTATAATACAATTACATACACACCGCAATACGAGCAGCAGGGTTGTTCTGCGAAGGGGCACTCATAAGCTTCATGGACCCTGAGCGTGACTAAAGTGGCTGCATCATTACTACTATATTCGCGATTTTAAACCGTGAAAAAGCTAAGCAACAAGGCACTTTTTGCACAAGTTACGAAGGACTTTAATAAGTCAGCTAAAAATCTATTTTACGTCCCACCACACGCTCCGACTGCAATGCAAGGGTTGGCATTCTAGAAATGTATTTCATTAGCGTATACATTTAATACTCCGTGTGGTTACTTAGTCTCTTACAGTGGCACATTTCTGAATACCCTTGGGACAACAGGCCGTCACTTGGGTTGGCTTGCAGCCGCCACTGCTAACGCGAGCACTGCTCTTCACGTGAACAGGGGTTCAAAGTTGCGATATTTGTGGCCCATAATAGCTGACTTACCACTCAGACAGACGCCTCCCATGAATCCTAAGCAACATACTACCTCTTCTCTGTCTGGGATGCTACATAGTTAAGAGGATACGCCAACCACTGTTGCCGCCAGGAGAGTGAGGACATACTCGCTGAAGAGTATCGCGGAAATGTGTGGACCAGGAAGATGTAGGTTAATGAATATGACAATCCTCTAGTGTTCTAGAACTTGTGCTCTGTCTCAAATAAGCTTCCCGCAATTCTAGGCCATTGGGAAGCATGCTAGAGACGGGCCCCGGGCTGTAACTCAAAATTGGGAATCCGGGTTTGCACCTTTTTCTTAAATCTCGAACCTCTGCCATGGAATCCACAGGACACTGCAGATAAGCGTGTTTGAAAGTAATTTTTGTTTAAAGCAAGGCGCGCGTACACTCTAATATTCCTCAGCTTCGTTAATAACAGTTACTGGCTCTATCTACGATTTCTGGGCGGTATGCATACGTGAGTGGATATCTCCCACATTCCAATCATACTTCGTATGGCTGGGAGTGACGCCACTTCCAGTATTTTCCTTCGAAAACCTTCGCCTCATCGTCGCACTGACTGCGCCCTTTCACTGTAGAAGCGCTAACTCAGCGGTCCATTAAGCTCTGGAATCTCCTCAAGGAAACGGCTCAATCTCAGAGCCCTGAGCTTAGCTCCACGACGACGACATATTATGTACTAGAATTTGCTTCATCTCGTTGTATTAAATCACTGAAATCCACGCCAAGGTTAAGTGTTAAATCTAGCACTTATTACATTAGGTCCTGCCTCTGAGCAGCTAAAGTTAATAATATGCCTTTTTATTTATCCCTCGATATGATGAGTTTAAGCTCTCTAAGTGCTAGCCTCAGTAAGGCTGATGTTGATATCGATTGAAGTTGGCCATCTGGTATCTCCCCAACCAATATGGAGTTCTCGTTGTCGGATTCCACGGCACTGGACACCAAATAAGGTGTATTAGCAAATGGGTTATGCTGTGAATGTCTCGTAACATGCGGAATTAACTTTTATGCTCGCTACCTTTGGGACTCACTTGGTGCGATTCAGGACTGGCAGCATCCAAAACAGGTCTCTGCGTAGTTTTATTCGCGGAGAAATGTGAGCCCGACAGGCAACGCACACTCTACCAGAGTATGCCACCGGCGAAACGAGCAAACCCTGACGCCGACCAGACTCCCACGAAAATACCACGCCTATGACAGACTTCTCCAGGCACCATGCATTCCTCAGAAAGCGATAGCTCCGTCAAATCACGCACTGCATCGGCTATTTCGCAGCACGAACTCAATAGGCTCCAAGTGGACGGAGCACCATGACATGCACCCATTCCGTCCGACAGCCACTACCGATAACTCGTCCAAATACATCCACACTCGATGCGCTCTGCCATTGGATTCCTCAAACCGACCGCACCGCACCCGTCACCCTCCAAAGAAATATCTAGAAGTTGACTAAAAACATCTTCAAAGAAATATCGCTTGTGAGATAGAATGATCATCCCTTGCTTTCTCTTAGTCACCCGCTCCTTAGGTCATTCTCCCGGTCGTGATCACCCGTCGTGATATGGGTTGTCGCGGCCGGAGTAGCTAAAGAAATATGTACTATTCGTCGACGACGTCAGCATGCTCAGAGCGCACACCCTCTTTGTGGTGGACAAGCAGGTGCGCGGGCTCTGGGAGTGCGTGACTTCAGGGGTATTCCCATACTCCTCTTCTGCGGTGACTTCCACTAGTTCCGTCTCGTGCAGTCGACGTCGATTCTGCTCCCCAGCGGGGCCATCTCTTGGGAGGCGGAGAACTCGTTCAGGACGGAGCAGAGGCACCAGAACGACAGGACACACGCGCTGTGGAAGAGTCATGGGGAGGAATGAAGACGGAAAGTCTACCGACGTGCCAAGATCTAGACTAAGCGCACCCATTCCAACTGGAAGAGAGTTAAAGCGTGGCACAGCCTATTTGTGTTCTAAAGTTACAGAAGCATGGGATGGTTATTATCCATGCGACCACGCCCTCGAAATCTCAAATATATATATTCGTTGTGCATATGTCCTTTGGCTACTCCTGCTTTAAACAATTCAAAAGAACCAACATTGGATATCGCTTCTCAATATGCTTTCTCTTATCACTTTCACTCTTATCGCTCTTTTCTATCTTGCAACACAACCGGCCCAAGTCAATGCGTCGGCCATCAGGAAAAATGAAGTTGACTGGGCTTCAGTCATCAGCCCTAACGGTGATCGGTTCCCGGATTTCAGTTACTGCGGCTACCACAACTCGGAGATATCACTACCAACTATCAATAATCGCGCCATTACAGTTGCCCTCCCTAGGAAGATTTCTACCGACATGACCCCTGCAATTCAGGAAGCTATTGATAACCTCGCGAATGGCGGTGGAGGTGTTGTCAAGCTGCCTTCAGGCAGATTGTCCATCACTGCCGGTATACAGCTACACAGCAGTGTTGTTGTTACAGGCTCTGGCGGTAGTGGTACAACTCTCGTGCTGAAAAAACAACCCTCCAAACCCGTTTTCACTCTTGGAAGGCTCGGCACTGCTCCCAAGGCGGTTTTCGGTTTCAAATCGAAGGTCACCGATACCTACGTTCCGATCGGATCTTCTACTATTACTGTCATCAATGGTACTGGGTTCGCAGTCGGCCAGCCCGTTTACGTCTCCCGAGCCGTAACGGAATCCTGGGTTAGAGATAACGGAATGAGTGACTTGGTGCGAGACGGCGTCCCGCAAACTTGGATACCGGTAAGATCCTTTGCTCCCTCCTCCAGAAAAGGGGTAAAGCTAAAACAACCACAGGTGGGCAAGAAAATTATGTCACCGCATACAATCAAAGCTATCAATGGCAACCAGATTACACTCAAGATACCGCTTACAGATGGTCTTAACTCGGCGTACATGAAGCCGGAAGTCTGGGCTTATAACCCACCGGAACCAACTTCCGAAATGGGCGTCCAGAACCTTCGTATCGAAGTTCCTACTACTTGCTCCGGAGCCGCCCTTGAGAATGCTACCTGCAACTACGCCGCGGTCAGGTTTGCATCCTGGACAGTTGATAGCTGGGCAAGCGGGCTGACTTTGGTTGGCTTCAACAAATTTTTCGAGATTCAGAAGGACGCTTCTCGGATTACTATCCAAGATAGTACAATGAATCGAAATCGAGATGTTGAGGGAAGCGCGCTTCCTGCTGACATAGAGATCAAAGGCTCGCAAGTCTTTATTCAAGACTGTCAACAAGTCGGGCTTGACACTGCCAGATCGTTCTCTATCTTTACCGATTCATTGACCCCAGGACCGAACGCTATCACCCGCTATAGCACAGATTCTAGTGTACAGACCCTTTATCCTCATGAAAGGTGGTCATATGGCTTGCTAGTCGAGAAGACTTCAGCGCCCACTAAGTTTGTAAATCGAGGTACTATGGGTACAGGTCAAGGTTGGGCTATAAATGCTGGAGTTGGTTGGAATCTCCAGGGCGAAGCTAACTTTCAATCTCCGCCACTTGGAATTAATTGGTGCGTTGGCTGTGGAGGACAGGATGGACCGACCGGTAACGCTACCTTTATCCGCTCGGGCGAGCAGGTGAGGCCGCGAAGCCTTTTCGCGGCCCAACTTAAAGCCCGAGGAGTTCTTTGGTATGACCGAGGGAATGACAATAACGGCAATGGTGATAGCTGAGTCTCTTCAGAACAATTAGCATAAGCCCCCCGTCAGATTGGAACCGAATTCAAAGAATAGTTCACCTCATCCGAGCCGATTATGAAGATTTATCCAATCAAATTGCGATAGGCACATGGTCGGATAATAGAGGCCTGTACCTATTGAGAGCTAGCAATCTGTTCAGGGCACTCCGCCGTTTCTTTCTATTGTTGCTGCAGTCAGTAGGCCCTCAACAGGATATCCTAGACACATATACCAATCCACGTGTAGGGATGGATGCAAGCAAGCCCGCAGAAATCTCGCATCCCAGTAGCCATAGCTAACTTCGTTCCTCAAGGCTCTATTGCGCAATCCGCGATCATCGGCTTGCCTCTTCTGTTTAGAAGGTTGTGGGTGTGGCCGCTTTTCGATACACTTAAGACTCACTGTATACGGTTCTGGCCCCCTTCTAATAGTTACCTCGCTCATACTAGTCTTAGGCTTTGGAATCCCAGTCTATTTATACTGAGATTCCCTGTACTAGTCCTGCATTTTTAATATTATTAATTTCTTCTTTAGCTTTATTATATTTAAAAAGGGTATTAAAATAGCTTAGTTCTCTTTTATAAAATATATAATAAATACTTTATATTTAAATATATTTTAAGAATTAATAAAATTTATTATATTATATTATTTTATTATATTTTAAAGGGAATTAAAGTAATTTAATTCTCTTTAATAAAATAAATAATAATAATTTAATATTTAAATTAAATTTAGTAATCTAATTCTCTTTATAGAGAAATTATGCTCGCTCCTATAATACATAAGGTGCTTAACGCTGATTGGCTGCCCCGGTCTGCGGCTCTCGCAGCTCAAGCTCAAAGCTTGTTCGAAAATGCAGCCTCATCTCAGCCTTTCATCTTTGCGGCTTCACTCGGTCCCCGAAAAACATCGCGCAATAACTCGACGCGCGCACACACTCTCGCGCACACCACCTCCGCGCCCGCCTCCCCCGCTTCTCTTGGCTACCGCCTCCGTTGCTACTCTACGCGCCGACCTTCTCCCCCCATTCAATCGCACGCGTCTGAACCATCCCCCCCCCCCCCGGCCGTCGTCCCTCACCATGGCGTCTGCCGACCACGACGGCCTCGTGCTCCTGCGCCAGTCCATCGCCGCGTCCAAGCCCTTCGTCCCCGGCGCGTCCGCCGACCCGTCCTCGGTCGAGGTGTCCCTCTCGCGCGCCACGCACCTGCTCTTCCCGCGCCACGCCCCGGCCTCCGTGGCCGTCGCCATCGACAGCGCCACGCGCTTCGTCTCAAACGACAAGCCCGTCGACCTGCGCAGCATCTACTTCGCCTGGCTGAACCGCGAGGTCGCCATCCCCGAGTACAATGCCTCGGCCACGAAGCTCAACGACGAGCTGGCCGCCGCCGCCGCAAAGGGCCGCGTCCAGAACCTGGGCTTCATCGAGCGGCTGGACCTCATCACCTGGCTCGAGGGCGCCAGCGAGGAGAGCGAGTATATCAAGCCTCTCGCCGGCGAGAAGGACGGCTCGGCGTCGGGCGTGGCCGCGACGGCCAAGTCGGGCGCCGTCTCGTCGGCCGCGCAGGCCAGGGCGGGCAAGGGAACCATGGACCCCCGACTGGCTAGCATCTACAACGGGGAGCGCAAGATGGGCGACCGCAACACCATCCTGAGGGGAATCAAGCCTACGGTACGTTGACTACACATGCCTCGCAACGGCCGCACGGGAGCTAACCGCCCGCAGGACTTCTCTCACGTTCGCAAGCTCGCAGCGCCCTTCATCCAGAAGAAGTCATCATCTGGCGCCGCAGCCATCAGCTCCGGCCAGTCTCTCGCACTCAACCAGAAGGCCCCGTCGAGGAGACCAGACCCCATCATCCTCCTCTCGCCCTCGGCGTCTTCCCTCCTCCGCCTGTCCAACGCGCGCTCCTTCTTGGAGGACGGCAAGTTCGTGCCCGCGGCCGCCAGCGACTCGGGCACCACGATGCTGCACGTGCAGCGCGTCATCTCGGCCGTCGACCCCAACCGCCCCATGCGCTTCATCCTCGTCGAGGGCTCGGAGCAGTTCAAGCCCGAGTACTGGAACCGCGTCGTGGCCGTCTTCACCACGGGCCAGACGTGGCAGTTCAAGAACTACAAGTGGAGCGACCCCAACGACCTCTTCCAGCACACGCTCGGCGTCTACGTCGGCTGGCGCGGCGAGGCGGCCCCGGATAACATCCGCGGCTGGGGCCATCGCGTCCTGTCCACGGGCGTCGATCGCTGGCGCGGCGAGGGCCACGACGCCTCGCGCTTCCGCGACAAGGAGGTGGTTGAGCAGATTTGGAAGTCGGTCGAGGCGAACATGCGGTCCCGAGGCTGGAGGAAGGATCGAGCTCCGACGTCGATATGAGTTCCAAGGACCAGGACCAATGAGGGCATGGAAAAAAACTAGGCACGAAAGGGGTCTTTCCCCCGGGCTATCTTGTATTAGACTCGGGCTCCGAGGGTGGCAGCCCCCCCCCCCCCCCCCCCCCCCCCCCCGNNGGGGGGGGGCCCCCCCCCCCCCCCCCCCCCTCGGATCTCAAAGCGACGGCGTTCAATGGTTCATTTACGTGTACGTATCTATGTATCTCTTATTCATGCGGTTGCGGGGAAGTGAGGAATAAAAAAACAACGAACAGAAATAGAAACAGGACAACTCGAGAACCATGTCCCCAAGGCCGGGAGCTGCCATTGCGAAAGAGGCGGTGTGACAAGATGGGCAGGGTGCGTCTTGGTCCTCTTGGCCAAGACTTCTTGTTTGTGTGAAGATAACACGTACAAACACAGCCTGGTGTTTGCTGAAAGAGTCCCATTGGATCTCAATGAGCCACAGGCTGACTTGTGGGACGAGGCGGCAACATACGGGGAGGAATAATTTCGCATCTCGCCCACATGCCGATCCTGAAGCATCCTCCGCATTTCCCCTTGGACCAACAAACACCTGGAAACCCCCACGGAATCCAGATGTTGAAGATGCTAGACGACGGCCATGATCCGCAGTCTGCAGGCCGTCACGACCAACAGCAGCACCCAGCGCGCCCTTCACCTCAGCCCATCTCACCTCCATGCATCTCAGCAAGCCCCCGTCCCCTGTTCGGCGCGTGCTGACTTGACAGATTGGACTTGTACGACCAACGAAAACCACCACCGCCGCCGCCGTCGACGCGGGCTGACTTGACAGATGCAGCTGCGCAACCAACAACAGAGATTTCCCCCACCGCCGCGCCGCCGCCGCCGCCGCCCGCGGGCCCGACCACCAGGAAGATCCTCCTGCTCGCCCCAACGACGCCCGCGGAGTCTCGAGAAATTTGACGGCGGCTGCAGCAGCAGCATGCAGAGACAGGCACACAGGCCCGCGGGGAGGGGGGAGAAGACGGGCATGAAGGGCAGGCAAGGCAAGCATGGATTGACCCCAAAGAACCACCGCTCCGACCGGTCTTAGGGCGACGGACGAGCCAGCCGGTGATCATCGAACGACAGGGAGGCCACACTGACCCGGACCCCGTGTGTGCATCTCCAGATTGAAGAAGCTCCTGGATTCGTAGATCTGCGTCGCACTGCTTAAAGGACCGACTCCCCGGAGAAGGGAATGCATGCCAGGGGGGAAAAGGGAGGAGGGGGGAGGAGGAGGGATAAACGACGTCGCTGGATATCGCGTAAGCAGCCACGCCTTTTCAGGGTCACTTCCCTCAAGGCTTTTTCTTTTGTCAGCTCCGTCCGGATTCATGCGGGAGCGAGGGAAAGGTAAGTATAAAAGTCCAGGCGGTAGAGAGAGAGTAAAAAGCCACCCCACGTTTGCGGCAATCGACAGCCGTCAAAATACGCCCGGGAGATGGGAGCATTCTCCCCCGGAAGCATCACGTCTTGGCTCTACGGAGTAGAGGGCGACTCTCTTGGGGGAGGGGGAAGACCAAAGCGAAAAGAGTTGCGCATAGATTGACGGCGAGATAGAGTCCACATGCCTGCCCCAGAACCCGGCTCAAGGACCTAGTTAGCGTTGCCACGGAGGCACCTACTGGACGCAGGACAAGTACATATTCGTATGTACGGGATATCAGCCAAGGCTTGCTTCAGATGCTCCGCCCAGATCTGTGCTGAAGCCAGATAGGAAATCCGAGCAAGCCTCGTGGGAAGCGCTGTGCCATTGCTCTGGAGCCATCCCTGTCTTCTCATGCACTCGGGAGCAGCTCCCTATCCAGCTTCGGGCGGGAGGATGAAGATTGCCGCGACACGTGGACTGGGGGACGCCTTGAGAAAGAATAGACTGGAGTGGCTTGCCGTCGCAAAAGATGGCAAACTGGTGAGCAACATGGGATCGAGAGCGCCCTTCTTTATGCTCTCAAAAGACGTGTGGGAATGCGGCTCCGCATCGCGAGGCGGCATTGAGCACTCGAATGCCCAAGCAGGCTGCAGCATCAACTCAGGAGAAGAATGCCGTCTCATGGCTGTTTCGTAACGGGCTGATGAAGGAGCTCATTCCTCGTCCTCGTCCTCATCCGCTGGCGACACTGCACGGCCAACGCAAGCGTCCAAAAGCAAAGTGTTGCAAAAGAAGCAACGGCACAGTCGACCAGAGAACGGCGGCGGCGCTATGCCCACTTGGTCGCCGGCGCGATGAAACGCCGTCGTCGAACGAAGTGGCACCATTGATTGCCGAGGTGGCGGAGGATTGGAGAGTCTGTGGAGAGCGTCTGGGGGTGAGGGAGAGCACGTTTCTCAGCCCGAGCGGAGGACGGCGCTTCGCAGGTCCCTCCCTCGGTCGAAAAGGGGGAAGACTCCAAGAGGGACGCCGGTGGAGACGGTCGTCTCAACACCACTCGGCCAATCTTTGTTGCATTCTCAAAGCCTGCGACGCTTCGACTGCACTGACCTGGCGGCGGCGGCGGCGGCGAAATGCCCAATGCCGTCTCAGAAGGTCATCGTCGACGGGGCGGCCGGGGGCTTCTCTCTTTGTGGTGGCTTACACTTGGTAGTAGGTATAGGGGAGAGGTTCCAAATGAGAGCACGAAAAGACGGTCAGCCATGTTCCGGTGGGCGGTGGGATCCATCTGCCATGCATTTGCCATGCAGAGCAGCTAGAATGGACGACAATGCAGTGCTCATAGCCGCAATGAAAGGCCAGATGAAATTCCACGTGGTTGGTCAGCCCAGTGGCCGCAATGGCGGGGAAGCAAGGAAGCCATCTCGCACCGTCTCGCCCTAACTCAAGCCTGGAGGCTGGCGGCTAGAGGCTGGAGGCTGGGCGAGCTGCCGTCAAAGACGGTCAAAGACATTGCCGCCCCCTTGCGCCTGTGGCGTCGAAAAGGAAATCACTTCCATTTGCATTCGCCACACACCGGAATCTCTCAATCCGACGGGTCGGAGGTGCGGCGGTGCTCAAACGCAGCAGTGCTTCCAAAGCCATCTGTGTAGGCAGCATCTTCCAAGGAGATTCCTCAATGGGCCGAGCAGGGGCTCCAGACTAGGCCTCCTCAATTGCCGTTCCACGTGAGAAGCACGCCACGCGCAGGGATGGGTAGATTCTGGAGCATCACTGATCGTCAACTTGGCCTCTTTTCGCCGTCCAAATCGAAAGCCTGCCTGCAAAGGGCAGCAAGGGTGGACCGGTTCGTCAGGATCGTCAGTTCGCAAACCACCGAGATCACCCCTACACCGTACTTTGCCATCATGCCAGTCCAAACACTGTCATGGCAGGCAACGTCATGATCTGATTCCAGCCGCGTTTCGGCCTCTTCGGTCGATGCTGCACCTGGCCGTCGTAATCGTCGTTCCAACATGTCAGTGAGACAGTTCCGACGCAAGCAACTTTCCGCCCCGCCTCGAGCCAAGTTGTACTAGCAAGACGCTCAGGCTTCTTGCTTGCGCCCTGAGGGCATCTTGACAAAAACCGCCCGAGACCTCTTCCAGGATGCTGAGCTGTGGAGGGAGTTAGGTAGCATCCATCGTTGAACTAGCAGCATCTGACATGGCCTGGAAGTTCGTTCTCTCGGCAATTGGGTTTAGTACAGGGAAACGACGTCTTTCATACGTCAATGTCTCCGAAGGCGCCATTTCTTTCCATGGCTTTGCCGGGCCACCTTTGTTAAAACTAGGCATGGATTATCAGCTTTCAGACGGAAAATTGCCGCGAAATCACCTCGAGGCCCAAAGCCATTTCCTTTATCGCCTGAAAGCCAGAGTCGCAAACACGGCATGGCCGAACCTAACCTCGCCATGCCGGAAATGATGTGTACGGCCGAGAAGTCGTCGCCGTGATCAAGGCTAGAGAGGTGCCCCGGGGCTCAAATTGGCGCTGGCGACATTGCTATCATGTAAGTAACTTGTCATGGTAAGCAGGACGACTGTCCGGAGCCAGACAGTTGGGTCAGCGGCCGTTAACGTGCGCACGCCAGCAATACGATCCGAGCCGGGACACATGCCATGCCACATGGCTATCCGGGATGTCCAGGCCCAACAGCAAAGGGCTGAGGAAAGGCTCCAGCCTTCGAGTGGACCTCTGTCCTCTGTTCCCGGGGCCAAGTTCGCTTCGGTCTTGTTATCTCGGGCCTGCCGCAGCGAGGCGGGGGGGAAGGGGGAGACAACAAAGCAGCCCAAGGGCGTTCCTCTCTTTCGCAACCGTTGACACAGTCATCTTGGATACCGCAGTTTCATCCCGGCGTGGCGAATGGCCTCCCGATCCTCCCGTGTCATGCCTGGACCGGCAGCAACGCCGTCATCTCTTCTCCACCGCTCGTGTTTGCAAACGCGTGGCTCCCTCAATCCCACGTGGCTGCTCCACCACCGCGACATGGCGACCCGGGGCTTGACGGGGTTCCGCTAGCTTCACCCCGAGCACATTCGAGACTCACCCCCTATTCGCACAGCTTGGTTGGCCAAAAAAAAAAGGAAGAAAAAAGGCTGTTCCAAGCTTGTCCATCCAAACGAGCTGTATCCGAATGGACGGGGCGCTGGTCACGCTCGATAGCTTCGTCTTCTGAGTCCGGCCAACCCAAGACCAACCTTCTGGTCGTTGGATAAGTACTAGGTACTGTGCTGTACAGTGCGCTCCCGGCCTCGTTCTCTTGCAGAAGCCTCGATTCGTTACAACACCCGTGCCCGCATCTGTGTGCAGGAGGCTCCTACCCGCTGAACAAGAAAGCCGTCTCCCTGCGTAATCTGGTTAACGGTGACTAAGAACGTCTCAAGAAAGATGGAGGTGCCCGCCCCAAAGACTCCATAATTCGACATGCAGTCGCCGAATTGCAGAGGGCAGTTGGGGTTTTGACACAACTCCAAGCTTTGAAGGTGTGACAGGGCACAAGGCGTGAGCAGCCACGTGGGAATGCCGCACACGGAGAAAACTGACCAGTCACGGGCGTGGTGCATCCTGTCACCGCGCTGTGGCCATAATTGGCCAACCGACTGTTGGTGGCGTCCTGAGCCCATGGTAAACGAGGTGTCAAGTGTGATAGGCTGAACTCTGTTGCGGTGCTCAGCCCGCAGAGCTGCTGCCACGGCCTCAGGTGACTCCCTGCGTGATTCGAAGCTCAAGAGCTTGACGACTTCGCCCATCTATTCCTGGCATCAGCCTTCTCCATGTCCGATTATTCCCAGTACCGGTACTTGTGACTTACCTCTGGCGCTCTTAGCGACGTCAAACCATGCTTTCGGGCCTCCCACCCCGTGGAGCTATTAGGTCGTGAACCAAGGTCATCCCGGGTGTAAGCTGTCTCGCTGATGAGACACAACGAGAGTCAAACGCTGGCGGAAAGCTTCATCAGTGGCCAGCCATGTCATCATCTTCTTCTCTGAGACTGACCGACTTCCTGCCTCCCTCTTGTTCCAGCACAGACCGTGATGCTATCTGGCCAGGCGAGCCGTAGCCGCCCGGTCATCCGGAATCATGCCAGCGCGCTCTTTTGGTGGGCTGACTTGTCGATATTGTTACCGCCCGAATTCCCACAAAGGCCCAATGCCATTTCCATTCAAAGGAAACCCGATTTCAAGGCTCCTCCGCAGATGGGTCCTGGCCCTGGGGGGAGAGCTCTCTGTTCTGGGCAATGGTGTTGTGAAGGAGCCTTAGAGCGGAAGGCCACGACTTTCCCCTTCTGAGACCCTCCCTAGCCTTCCAATGCTCACCTGGGGGTGGCAGTGACGCAGCCGGCCTGGGGCTTGCCGGGTCCAGGGATTGAGAGTAACCGCAGTCCGCTGAGTAAATGGGCAACTGCATGCGTTATACGGATGCTGTATCGCAGCATGCGGATCTCGCGCCTATGCTCGTGGCCGCTGTAGTCGCCGTAGCCTGACATTGTGCTCTAGGTAAGCATCGGGTTCGTATCCAAGCTCGCTGCAGCTGCACCCATTCACCTGAAGCTGAGATTCGGCAACGGTGCCTATGGATGGCATGTGCGGGCACGCAGGATTCGGGCGTGATCAGTAGCCTGCATGGACGAATTTCGCTGTCGTGCTGCGCGCCGATATTGGGCTCTGCTCCGAGAGATGCTGCAAACTTGATTTATTTGGTCCTCTTCTCCGTTGACTCCTGGATGTTCTGCGAGAGGTTGTGTCGAGTTGCGCTGTGCCGCTCGGAATGCGTGGTGAGAAGAGGGATGCCATCCGACCTACCGTCCATCCCCTACTCCTACCCCCCGCAGAGTTTAGGGGAGCCCGGGAAGAAACCTGAGCATGTAAGGTAGATTCAAGCCTGCGTGAAGGTAACTCTAGATACCGTTGGTACCTTCCGTGGACACTTGCACTTGGTAAAAGGGTGAAACCCCCCTTTCCGGTCGGCGGGTGTTGGCTCTTTCCTCCTTGTTGCCTCCCGGTTGCCTCCTTCTTTGACTTCATCCGCGTTGGCTGCAACGCGCCTTCCTCCTATTCTCGCCGGTCGCTCCCCTCCTTCCCATGAACGCAGCCTCCCAAACCTCAGAGCAACCCAACCTACGCATTGCTGATCTCCCTATCTGGCCAGTCCTCCCGAGCGCACAAGGCAGGAGACGGTTTCGGGGCCAGGACCCGCCCTTTCGAAGGAGGCAACAGCACACAACCACGACTTCCGTTTGGAACCCCGATAACAATTCGGCATCGACTCGCCTCCCTACCTACCTACGAACTGGAGGCCTGAAAAGATTAAGATTGTATCAGAGCATCACTTAATCTCTTGGCTATTTTTATGCTCGTTGCCTTCTTCTCTGCCGTTAAGCCTCTATAGCCGGGTTCGTCAATTATCTCCTCCCCGCCACTCAACACTCCCATTGCCACGGGCGTGGCCCGCCGCCGTGAAATTGAGTCGAGTTGAATTGCAGAGCCCGCCCAAAGTAGGTGGACCGGTCTCACCCCATGATGGAAACCTCCCCCCTCCCCCTCCCCCCAGGCGCGGCCCGGTTTCCACAAAGGCTTCTAGAAGCTGGCACAGGGACATGCCATTTCGGTGCAAATCTCAATCTCGCCTCCGTGAAGTCGAACCGTGCCGGGTTGAGGAGGGGTGACACCATGCTCGCGGACGCTAACATGTGCCTCCAGATTGCACACCAAGCATCCCAAGTGTCTCCCAGTTTTTGGCTTGTTCACGACCGACATTGTCAGGTTTCGCGTGGGAATTGCTGCGACACTACTCAGGTAGCGCGTGATAGCGCATCAACGACTCTGCACCAGGGTTCCAAGCGAGACGGTGCGGGCAACAAATGCAGCAAGTGGCGTCGCCAGCTGGTGGACACTCCGGCGCTCAGATGGTGGTCGACGCCGGTAGCAGGAATCGGAGGTCGGCGCTTCTTCGCCAATCAAGCAAACGGATATCGTCTCTGACCTCCACGTCGCTGGGCACAAACGTGGTGGGTCGAATTGGACTCCAGGTATGTCCGTCGTGTTTCCTGATTGTCAGTCCTTTTCGGATTCCGTGTCGGCAAGTGCTTGGCGAACTGAGACTGCGGTCCAATCATTCCCCGAACCCCAGACGAGCCGGGCAAACCACCGCAAGGAAGAGGAATGGGCATCGCACACGGGGCTCGGAGTCATTGGCAGAGCCCAGCATGGTAAAACATGACGGAGCATGACAAAAGCGAAGCATTGATGAGCATCAAGGGACAGGGCCGGCCTTGTGCCATCTCCTGGTCACGGCTACAACCAGGGACCGCCCGCTCCAACCGTTTCAAAGAGTCGTTTCAGCAGCGAGAGGTCCATCATCTCCGTCCCAAGCGGGGCAGGCATCGGGATCCCAATCCCAATCTCGGGGCCCATCTCGGTCCTTGGCCAGGATGAGAGTCTGAGTTGGACGAATGAAGGGGATTCCTAAAGCCATCAACGCCGGCCCAGCGAGCAGGCGAATGCCGGATCTCGTGACGGTGATGGAGCAGAAGGCCACCGCCGCGTACCGCGCCGTTCGGTGCCATACAGTGCGTCAGGCCCAGCCATCGGGACTTTGTCGTGTCCCGGTCTCAACAATAACACCCTCACCGGACCGCATCGCCACCCCTACGCTTTTCGATGTTCATTTAGCAAGAACCAAAAGGCACAAGCCAGGGCAACCACCGTGAGAACGAGGAGAATTACATAAGAAGGGCCTGCGATGGTGCGCGTGGGTCCTGATGGCGGTGGGGTTGCCCAGGATAGTTCCAATGGCTGCATTCGAAGCATGGAAGCCAGGGTTTCTCTGCGTGGCCGCAACGTGACGCTGTGGATGACCGACGAGCGTGGCTGCAGGGAAGCCAGCCGACCTAAAGAAGCATAAGACTGGGCGGAATCCCTGAAGCCACGCGCCTTCAAGGGGGCTCGAGGGAGAGGGGACTGTGAGCATGGACAGATCCAGAGGCAGTGCCTCTAATTCTGTCTCGGTACGACCAAGAGGTTGAAGGAAGACGATGCATGTCGATGAGATTGGATGTACGAAGTGCAAGGACGCCCACCAACCATGCCGCTTGCCACTGCAGAGGAGACATGGTCCATCGGCTGTCGTGCCCTCACATCTGCAGCGCCCTGCTGTGCAAGGCTACGCCATGTCTGCCGATCATGAGCCATGGAGAGCGGGTGGCCAAGACCGGGAGGAGACACGGCATCCATCAGGATCCTGCTGCTGTGCCCCATGCCTTTGTTGTCTGGTTGAGAGGAGACAACAGCACAAGCCAGAGGAGCAGTTTCCATCCGTCTCCTCTTTCTCATCAACGCCCCTATTCACTTGGACCGTGTTGTCCATGCTCCAGGCTTCGTCGCCACCAATTCATGCTTCCTCGTCCGATGATGATGATACTATTATCTTCGGAAACGATTACCCTCTTCCCCTCTTTCGAATCCGTCACTCCCTACTGGTGTGCATTCCATCTGTTGTAGCGCAAGACAGCCCCACAGAGTCGCCCCGGCGGGCAATTGATCACAGGTCAATATCCGTCGTCTGGACAGTGCTGGTCTTGTACAGTCTTGGTACATTGCACTTTGCTGCACGCTTCAAAACTCCCCGACTTTGGCCTACAGCGCACGACGCCCAGCGACATCTACATTGTCGCACTCGCAGCAGCAGTGAGAAGCCACGCAGACAAGCCAGGCAATCGCGCAGTTTGGCAAAGCGTGGGCTCGGTGGCTCAAAGATGCAGCACGGTGCTGTTGAAGAATGGACGGCGATGGCGGAGGCGGCGCCGGGGCGATTGGCCATGTGGTTTTCGGGTCCGAATTTAACCTCCAAGCAAATTCGAGGCAAGAAAGCGAAAAGTGGCACGCGAGGAGACGCTCAAAGCCGACAGAGCTCGCTCGTCAATCGTGGGAGCGGGAGAAGCCTCTCTCAATGCAGAGCTGCAGACCGCCCACATCCCTTTCCTTCTCCTCCCCTCCCCTCCCCGTGCCCCCTCGCGATCAGCATTTCCTGCAACTTGTTCCTTCTCAACTGCGAATCTGAGTGGCTCCGCCGACCCATGAACTCTTTAGCAATAAGTGACCTACCTTAGTGCAGGTAGCCCCGAAGGCGGCTTGAGGGCCCCGGCGTCCAAATGCTGCAAGTTGCTCGAATGGGATGTACTTTGTGCCACGCACGAGACGACACGAGTACGTACCTAAAAGTCGTGCAGTACAGACGTCGACCTGTGCCTCGTCTGCCCCCCGATCAGCCACGCCGGAGGCATCTGCTCTTTACCTCAGTATCCATGCTCTCGGCGTCGTCACTATGAGTAAGAAAGGGCATGGAGTTTCTTTCTTTCTCCGTCAATGACCCTCTCTCTTTCATACTTTGTATGCACGACTACTGGGAAGCGTCATTCTGATATTACCGATCCGTAGCATTGCTCGCCTTTTGTCCCCTCTTTTCGTCTCCTTTCTCCTCCCACTTCGCATTTCGGACTTGCCCTCCGCTTGGCCCCGTTTTCTCGTGCTCGTGGCTCGCGGCTCACGACTCACGGCTCGCGGCTCGCTCACTCAGGCTCGACAATCATCCCTCTCCCATCAGACCCGACGTACCGCGGCCATCTGGGGAGGCACATCGACCCAGGGCCCCTGCGCTCTCGTGCTCTCGTCTACGTGAAGAAGGACCCGATACGGCTGGTGGCAGTCCACCCGGTCCACCCCAGCGCTCAGTCAGCGTGTTCCCCCCCTCACACAGAAGAGGAGAAGAAAAAAAAAACCACGGACGGCGAGAGGGGGCTTTCAGGGCTAAAAGTGCCCCTAACAGGGCCCCGGCGAGACCACCTCACCTCACACGTCCCTGGGCAGAAACCACAGTGCAGGCTGGCGCACAAAGCGACGTGCTGCACCGCAACATCACCCCCGGCCCCCTGTTACACCACCTGGGCCAAATACCCGCCTACCTGCCCGGGGAGAGCAGCAAGTGGAAAGTGGACGCGCCGCTGCTTGGGGGAAACACGCCCGCACGAGTAAGTACGGAGCCCAGGAGTTACATACATCCAGATACCGTCGTGGGCTCGGCTAGGCCCTCAGGCTGCTCGGGGCTGCTCCATTGCCCTCCACTGGGATTGGTCATTTTTTTTCTTTCTTCCTTTTTTCCCTTTGTTTTTTTCCTTTTCCTCCGAGGCCGTCTCCTCTGGGCTCAAAGTCTGGGTTCCATGCCCTCCATGCCCTAGACCCTGCTCCCTAGACCCTGCTGTCTCTTGCCCGCTCGTCTCAGCGCTCTTCCCAGGGCCCCACAGCCGGCTCTCAGTGGAGTTCCCCTCTCCCAATACCCGCACGCCCCCCCTTGGCTCCTCTATCTGACACCCCTCCCTCCCCTCCGGTGCGCCCATCACCAGAGCCCAGCCTTTTTTGCTTGCACTGCTTGGGTTTTGGGTCTTGGTCTTGGGGCCTTTTGGTCTGGTTCTGGTCTGTTCCTTGTCTTGTCTACCTTGCCTTGCTTTGCCTTACCTCTACCTGCCGACCGTATCTCTGGTGTCCCATGTCCCACTCCTACTCACTCGTCCATCGACTTCTTATTTGAACCTTCCCGCTGCCGTCACCATCAAGTCCCCTCCTTCTGACCCTCTCTTGTTCCCGTTAGATGGCCACTCTGTCGCATCATCCTCCTCGGCCCACGGATCCTCAGTCTGCCTCTGCCTCTAACTCAGCCTCTTCTTCTAATACTCACCACCTCCTGTCTTCCGACGTCGCATCCCGCTCCTCTCTCTCGGATCGTCGTCCGCTTCCGCCGCCTCCTCCGCCTCCTCACCACCATCACCAAGACAGCGTCATCGCCGCATCGCCTACCATAGCTGCTCCTCCCGCCCACCCCCACTCCCACCGCCATACCGTCTCCGTCTCGAGACTGAACCAGCGATCCTCCAGCGGCATCTTTGCTCTCGCCGCTGCTGCTCTGGATAGGACCCAAAGCGCCATCGCGACCATCTCGGAGCCTTCGATTCGTCCCCGACACTCCAACAGTACCCTCTCCCGCCTCTCCCTCCTCTCCAGCTCCAGCCCTAATTCCGAGCCGTCCAGCCCGGACAGGAAGCACCGCCTCAAGAGCGCCTCGAACCAATCTCTGCTCTCCAGCGCGAACCTAGACAGCGCAATTGCCTCGCAGGCGCCGACGGCGATCAACCCGCCCTCTCTTCCCTACTCGATCACCGACCCAAACCTCCCCCCACCCATCAAGTCTTCTCCCGCCACGGCAAACAAGATGCATCAAACATCCTCGCGCTTGCTGCGCATGACGGACGACGACCGACCATTCACAAAGGTACGTCGCGTGGTTCACAGACAATGTTCAGACCTGCCTCGCGCTTTTTTTTTTCTTTTCTTGTACGCCGTCCGGTATGCGGCCTTCCGCGCCGGGGCACGAGACGCCACCATCTGAAACGCTGCTTTCCGATCCGGTTCTCTCACGTTGAACATTGACTGACTTTTCGGTTGCACAATAGGACTTCAAGGATCTCTTCGCCACTCTCGTCGTTAGTTTGTTGCCGCTCTCGGCACACCGTGTTCGATTAACCAAGGTCGAGTATACTTTCCTCTCCGAGGATGCCATCAACAACCTCGGTTCTCTCAAGTTCTCCCAGTCAAACCGCATGCCCGATCCCAAAGACCCTTCCCGCATTGTTACCACTACCACAACAACCACCTTCTCCATGGCCAAGGACATGGCCCGCTCCATCTGCCAGCGTTTCGTCGAGGCTCGGTTCATCGAGTCCGCCGACGGCAAGTATCAACAAGTGTACAACATGAAGGGATCCGTCTGGCAATTGACGCCTAAGGGAATCACGGTGCTAGACAGGTTCTGCTCAAGAAATGGCATTCAGCAGAAGCAGGTCACGGAACTGGTCAACCTCGGTGCGACTCAGATGGTGCTCCTCGAGCGTGACCCCCAGACCGACAAGCTGCTGAACGACCAGGGCACTGTCGAGGTCATTTTCCGGCGGTTCGTCGGTGCCGAGGGCCGAAACATCAAGCAGAGCGTGAACGCGGCCGACTCGGACTCGCTACACGACTATAAGGACGGCCTCACCGGAGTCAAGATGGCTGCCGAGCGCAAGGTCAACGGCAAGACTTACCGTGACACCTTTACTGGCAAGGCTACTACGGACTGGCTCATGGACTGCTCCACGAGCGTGGACCGACGTGAAACGATTGAGATTTCTGCTCTCTTCATCGAGTACGATCTTGTCGAGGTGGTTGCCCAGGACCGGGCCTACATGTCGCAAAACCCCGGGTCCAACGTGTTCCAGCCCACCAAGTATGCCATTTACCAGCTATCCCAGCGTGGAAAGGACCTCATCAACGGCACCGGATCAAGGGGACGGGCCTCGGAAAGCGAAGGTGGTGGCGCCTCTCAGCGCAATGGCATTACTCGCGACTCCAACACGCAGCGGCTCGACAAGATCCTCAACGACCCCGCCCTCCGCCTCCTCTTCCGGGAGAACCTCCGAGATACCCACTGCGAGGAGAACCTGTCATTCTACCAGGACGTGGATGAGTTTGTCCGCAGCTGCAAGGCTGTGACGCGAACCGCGCAGAAGAACCCCAACAACACGTCAATGGACGGCGTCAAGGAAATCATGGCGCAGGCGTACGGAATCTACAACGCTTTCCTGGCGCCCGGGTCACCATGCGAGCTCAACATTGACCACCAGCTCCGAAACAACCTGGCCACCCGCATGACCAAGGCGGTCGGACAAGACGTCGCCATGATTGACACGCTACAAGAAGTGACGTCGCTATTCGAGGATGCGCAAAATGCCGTCTTCAAGCTTATGGCTAGTGTAAGTTTGGCCATTTCTTGTCTCGGCGTCCCCGAGATGCTAACGGTGCATTAGGATTCGGTTCCCAAGTTCCTTCGCAGCCCCAAGTACGAGCAGCAACTGCGAAACTATGAGTTCGACCTGGTCGGACGAGGACCTGAGCGCAGCCAAAGCCGATCCAACCGCAAGTAAACGACTTGACACTGAGATGATGAAGTCGAATTCATTCAGTGTGGGTGGGGCAACAAAGCATTCCCGTCTCCGAAAGCCGATTCCGACGGATTCGATGCCGACGAGTCGAAGCCGCGGCCCATCAAAGCTCATTTCACGAGTCATTTGCATAGAAAGCCTGTTGAGATGATTTGGCTATCATGTGCTTTTGACGCCACGGAAACGATACCAGTTTAGAGGCTAACCTTGATCTCAAGCATATTCGGTGTTTTGGTTGTGCCTTTTTTTTTTCTTCCTTTTTTCTTTTTTCTATTTGCATCATTTCTTTATTTTCTTGACGCTTGGTCTCTCAATTTCTCCATTATTTATTTTGTCAAGTTTGCTTCACTCAGGATCCCTCTGGCACCGTTTTCAGACCATGATACTCGACGCCCCTCGCAACAGATCCCTTGCAGGACTGGGACTGGGCCTGGCTACGAACGATGACGGTCGGTCATGACACCCACACATGCACTCGCATACGCGTTATTCTCGTCTCCCCCTGAGGGGCGCCTGGGAGACGAAGACGGACGACCAGGCGAGGAGAGAAATATGGGCGGACCTCGTGACTCGTGAAGAGAAAGGGATAGGGGGGCAATGGCCGGCTTGGGCGAAAGCGCTGGGACCTTTTGGGGACGGGTTGGCCGAGTCGAGGGAGGACTCAGGTCCAGAAGCGTCGAGCGGAGCAGATGGGTACGACAGGCACGATTATTTGGAACAGGGAGAGACGGTGCAAGGGAGGATCAGGGGAAATCAGGAAAAATCTCGGCGGCATCTTGTTGTTATTCCTCACGAACCACGGCCAAAGGACATGTTGCGACCTCACTCGGGCCGAAAGTAATGCATTGCATCGAAAGGAGTCGGTTACACGGCGGGAGCGCTCATACAGACACACACACTCACACTCATACTCACCTTTACACTCCAACGCACACACAAACACGCACGCACATTTGTACATAGAAAGAATATTCTGGGCAGCCTCCGCGAAAGAGTGATAAAGAAGAAATTTTTTTTTTTTTTTTTAAATTTGCCTCCACCATGGTGATTTCCTTTTCAGCCGTTGCTGGCTTGCACGAGATGATTAGAAAAGGCGTCAACGTCGCCCTGCCTCTGAGACTGAGACATTGATCCACCTAATAATAAATGCTCATAGGTATGTATGTACATGTTCCAGGTCAATTTGCGAAAAGAAAATTGAGGTTAGGCAAGGGGGGGGTCGAATACCGTATTACCGTTGCACGGGGAATGCACGACGCGCTGCCCGTTGTGTCGGAGGCTTTTTCTCGTGGGAGGGGAGAGGGAGGCTTGGAGATGGTATCGCCCCTGAGAAGAGAAACTTTGGGATACGATCAACAGGGGAGAGAGAAGGGCTGGAAATGGTAGGTTTGTTTCGTCAGGCCCGGGTCTGGGGCTTGGACTGCTGTTCTTTTGGTTTGCTCAGTCACGTACGTCTTCGTCCGTCTGGAACGCGAGCGTGTGCCTGTTTCGGGCTGGGGGGTTGGAATTGGAATGAGGGGGGGGGGGACGGAGGGAGGGAGGGAGGACTCTTCCTCTGGGCCGCAATGGAAGATGGTGATGTCTCGGATTGAGATTGGGAATGGAAGGGAGGGCATTTGTTGTTGTTGTTGTTGTTTTCAGTCAAGGGAGGGAGAAGTGCTTCAAGGGAGCCGTCTTTGGGGGATAAAAGGGCGGCCGTCTTCGTCCATGTTTCCGTTCTCATCATCCTCATCCATCATCAGCTTCATCAAGCACCGGTTTAAGGTTCATCACTCTCGTTTTCTTCCCTTCTCTTTTACGCAAACAAACTCGCCCAAGTCACTCGCTTAGACCCAAAGCTTCAAATACTCTCTCCTTCTTGCCCCCAAATCACTTTCTATCCCTTCCAAGCAAGTTCACCATCGTCAACCATGTTCACCAACAACACGGCTCTCATCCTCGCTCTCGCCGGCCTCGTCGCCGCGCAGACGCCCACGCCCATCAACACGCCCGTCCCGGTGTCGTCGTCGACGGGCGCGGCGCTGCCCGACATTGTGAGCACGCCTGGGGCCACGCCCGGCTCGTCCTCGACGGGCGCCGCGCTGCCCGACATTGTGAGCACGCCCGGTGCCAACACGACGCCCGGCGCTTCCTCGACGGGCGCCGCGCTGCCCGACGGCTTCACGACCACGACGGTGGGCGGCGACGGCAACGGCAACGGCACGGCCGTGACGGTGACCAAGGTGTACACGGCCTACACGACCGTGTGCCCCGGCCCGACCACGTTCGAGTTCAACGGCCACTGGTACACGGCCACCGAGGCGTGCACCCTGACCATTACCGACTGCCCCTGCACCGTCACCGAGGTCAACGGGCCTCACCCCACCACGTCAGCCGGCTGGGGCTCGGGCGGCAAGGTTGTCGGCTCGCACACTGGTGCTTATGAGTTGCCTTATATCACCCAGGGCAGCGGCGGTTCCGACTCGGGTTCCAACTCGGGCTCGAACAGCAACTCCAACTCGAACAGCAACTCCAACTCGAACAGCAACTCCAACTCCAACTCGAACAGCAACTCCAACAGCAACTCCAACAGCAACTCCAACAGCAACTCCAACAGCAACTCCAACTCTGGCAGCTCCAACAGCGGCTCCAACAGCAACTCGAACAGCAACTCCAACAGCAACTCCAACAGCGGCTCCAACAGCAACTCGAACAGCAACTCGAACAGCAACTCCAACAGCAACTCCGGCTCGGGCAACAACGACCACGTCATCGTCTCGGGCGCCTCGGCCGTCACCTTCAGCCTCGGCCTCGCCGTCCTCGTCGGCGCCCTGGCCCTGTAAAGAGTCCCCCGGCCTTGAACCCTTCGGTGGCCCTCCCCGCGGCAACTTCGCCGTTCCCCTTGCTGGAACGCTATTCGCTATTTGGACCGATGAGCAGATCTTTCTTGAACGCGCATGACAAACAAAACACACACACACACAGGCACTTTATAGACAGCGGAGAAACGAGTTGCTTTTTTTTTTTCTTTTTTCGGAGCTTCCCCTTTTTTGGATTGGAGGATGATGCTATTAATTCTTTTTGGAACAAAAGGTGGTGGTGTTGGTGGATATTCGAGGACAACTTTCTCGAGGCTTGGGGTTGAACTTGTTGTTTTCTTTCGTTTCTGATAAACTTTCCCTTCTTTCTTCTTCTTCTTCTCTTTCTTCCTTCTCTTCGTGGGGGATTCGGATGGCATTGCATTGCTAGGAGAGATGTCTATCTCGCTCTTGTAGATAAGCATGGTAGCCGAAAAAAAAAGAGATCTTCTCATTCATTAAAAAGGCTCGAATTGTCCGCTGGCTTCGCTCTCAAGTGCCTTCATCCCAGTCCAAGGAAATGATGTCTCGGGTCTTGTGGTCCTCGGTGCGTAAATCGTAATCAAATGTGCATATCTGGGCGAGACATGGAAGGAATCGTAAATAACCATTCGGCATGTAAAATTATGCTGCGTGGAATGTCCTTCCCCCCCTATTCCAACTCGGCAGGCTTGACGCGCCTGTCCTGAGGAATGACTTGCAGTGGAGCAGGATACAGGGGATCCGAAGGCGGCCCTCGTTGCTGGTCTAGCGTCGGGTCGACCTTTTCAAAGGGGTTCAGGTCGGAGAACTCGACGTAGTCCTGCGGCTTGCTGCTGCCGCGGTACACGGTCCCCGAGGAGCTGAGCCCGTTGTCGCTCGGCGGCCCGAGGTTGTTCGGGAGGGGCACGCCGAGGTGGTTTGGCCCGGCCTGGGGCGACTCGTCCAGCTCGTGGAACTGCGGCGGCGGCTGGTGATCCGGTCGGGGCGAGTCGTGGTGCGAGTCGTGGTGCGGCCCGTCGGTCAATTGATACGTCCGGTACGTCTCCTCATCCAGGCGACGCGGCGACGGCTGCTGCTTGGTCGGCGGCGTCGAGTGGCTCCGGGCGTGTCCCCGGTTCGACGGCGGCGGCGGCAGGAGGGGCCCGATGGGCGACACGGCCAGGCTGCCGGACCCCAGCGACGGGGCCGTGGGCGACGATGAGGAGGCGACACTGTGCTGCGGCGACGGGAAGAAGGCGGAGCTGTTGTTGCTGCTGGGCGGCATGCTCATGCGCGAGTTGTTGACCGAGTGGTGGTGGGCCTTGTCGGCCAGCGTGTCGACGAGGGTGCCGTGGGCCTTTTTCAGCGTCTTCTTGACAAAGGCCATCATGATGGAGCTGCACCGCAGGTCGACGTCCTCGCGCAGGTACAGGCCCGTCGCCGGCGCGTTGAGCCCCAGCTCGACGGGCTGCGGCGGCTCCCCGGGGAGCGAGCCGCACACGCTCCAGCGGTCGCGGATCTCGAGGCCCATGGCGGCGAAGCAGTGCGTCTGCAGGCCCTCGGCCAGGTCGTGGAAGGCGCACGTGTACGAGACCTTGCCCGACACGCCGGGGAGGTAGCTGATGCGGTCCGTCAGCTGGTACCAGACGCACCGGTGCTCCTCGGGGTGCGCGTGCGGCGGGGGGGGGATGGTGTGCCGGTCGATGATGAGCGGATTGAGGTCGATCATCTGGAGGTGGTCGTGGAGGAACTCAACCGCCGTCTGCCGCGTGATGGTTGGGGGGAGGGGCGTGATGTTTGTAAACGTCGTTCTCCCCATTGTCGAGGGAGGTACGTATGATGTCAGTTTCTTGGCGGGTTCGGTAATTGGCTGTTCCCCAAGTGCCGAGGCCGGGGGTTGGCGGGGGATGATGGTAGTGGTCAAGCTCCGCGATGCGACGGTGAGGCTGAGCGCAAAGAAGGGGGTGAAGGAGAGAAACGGGAGGAGACGTGATTGAAGGGAGAGCGCAGTACTAAGCCGCTGAATTGAACGCGACGACGGGCGACGATGATCTGGTCTAGTCTAGTCCACATAAGCCTGGACAGTAGTTAAGCCACAGGTGCTTCAGCTGGGAATTGTCGACGCCACTGGACAACAATGCATTGCTGGTTGGGAAGAGAACGTTGAAAGAAAAGAGAGCAGGGAGGAAAAGAGAACGACGAGACAATGATGCAATCAGAACACCAACTGGAAGGGAAAATCAAGCATCGTCCAGATTTGTCCAGGGTAAGCCGTCTCGCTGGATGAGGTCAAGCTGGGCACGGGTGAGATTTTAGCCAAGTGGGTGAGATTGGGAGGCAATTATGTATAATCCAAAACAGCCACTTCGTCACATTCGCATGTGGCTGTGCAATCAATCCATCCCCTGCGCCCACTCGCGCCTAGGCACGGAAGCCCGCGGTGCCGCTGGAGAGTATTCGTCCAAGGTTGTTTCCCACGCGGCTATGCTTTTGCGTTGGACCCTTCGGAACAGTGTGCTTCCGTGTGATGGCGGAATGCACTGGGATGCGCTGGCGTCGTTCCAACTCCTTCATCAACAATTTGTTTGATGCGCCTCACGTCAATGACCCAACACCCACGTATATGCATTGACTGCGACTGACCCCCCCCCCACAAATCGTCAGTCTCTATGTCGTCTCTCGTCATACATCATTACTACCCCTACAGCTCCTTGCACCACCTGGCCAACACGGCGCTCAGCTTCACCGCCGCCGGAATCTCCTCCAGCGCAACGTCCACCTTCCACATCTTGCCCTCCAACCCCGCGTGACCCAGCGAACGCCCGCCGCCAATCCCTGCCGGCACCAGCAGTTCCAGCGAGATGAGCCGTTCCCACGCGAGGCCCGCCACCCCGCGGCTCCAGACCCGCACGCCGCCCCCAACCGCCAACATGCCCGAAGCCGAAGACTGCACTCGTTGCCGGCCCATCAGCGAGCTGTACTCGTCGTACGCCATCGCCAGGTTGACCGTGTCCGTGTGTGCCACAATGTCCAATCGGGCTGCCGCAATCAAGAGCCCGAGATCGAGCTCCGACAGCGTCGAAAGGAGATGCAGTCGCGAGTCGGGCGCCGTGAGCGAGTCGACCTCGTTTGAGCACGCTGGCGTTTTGAGCCTCACGTCCCTGCTGGAAAGGCCCGACAGAGGCAGAATCCATTCGGTAAAGAAAGCCGAGACGGACTTTGTCGAGTAGTAGTGGTACTGGAGTAAATCCTGAAAGGCTCGTTCTTTGTACAACGCCTGTTGCCTGGTTAGATCTTGCCACATGCCTGCCACGCTGCTTCTGCAACTTGCCTCGATTTTATGACTCCAGTACTTTTGGAACTCATCGAATCCCTCAAGTCCGGTGTCCATGCCTTCCTTTTCTGCATCTTCACTCTCCACCAGCAACCCCTGCTTGCACATCTGCCAAAACAACGGCAGCGTCTTTGGCTGGGAGAGGTAGACGTAGCGATGGCTGAACCGACTCTTGACTCGCTTCTCCAACATTTCCACAACGTCTAACCGAGTCGTACAACCTATCACCGCGATGGGCGCTTTCCGGCTTTGCGCAATGTCGAACAAGTTGTACAGAAGAGTTTGTCGAGGGTGCGAGGCAAACATGTCGAATTCGTCAATGATGAAGACGACGGACTGGGAAGTGACTCCCTCATCTGTGCCCAGGATTTCCGAGGGATGTGACAGGAGAGCGAGCAGCGACGCCATGGTGTCTGCGTAGTTGGTCTACACGTCGTTAGCCTGGAGCAAGGAGAAGGGATGAGCACGTGCGTACTCTATTTATGAGGTCGTCTTCAACCTGCATCTCTTTGCCCAGCTGACGCCAGATCTCCTTCAATGCAAGTTTGTCGTCGGTGTGAATGAAGCCGTTAAGTCGAACCACATGGAAATCATGTAGATGGGCCGGTCTTAGATCATCTACAATATTTTCCAGCAGCTGCGTGATTCTCTTAGCTCAGGTCGTCATCAAGGTGCGTTACACTTACCGTCGTCTTTCCACAGCCTCGGGCTCCTATCAAGAGCATCGAGTTTCCTTCACCAGCCACCACCGTCTGCTCAACTAGTTGGTGAACCTTTTCGTGTGCTTCAGAATGTCCAAACCATTTTATCCGCCTTCGTCCAGTACACCTGTCGAGGAGAACTCGCTGTAATGATCTCACATGTCGATCAAGATTCGGTATGTCGGGCACCTCGGCCTCCGCTGTGACAATGGTTTCCGCTTCTCCAGTCTTCTTTGGTGTTTTCAGTACATCTTCTTGCGCACAAGACTTGCACAGCCAATCTCCCTCTGGAATTTCCGGCACTTCGTAACATTCTTGGTGAACGGCAAAGTCGCAGTTGTCGCAAAGGATGATCTGGTTCGGGGGCTGCGAGTCGGGTTTTGAGCAGATTTCGCAAACAATCTCGTCCACTACCGGTGTCGCACGTTTCCGCCCTCGAGGCTTCTTTGGCAAGTCCTCAAAGAAGATCTCTCCATTGGCATCCTTTCCGGACCCGAACTTGACACTCTTGGGAGGGCGGCCTCGCCTCTTTGTGGGAGTGAGGATGCTCTTGAGCGTTGACTTTTGAGCAGACTGTGGTCCCCCTTGATCCAAGGCCAGTTCATCGGTGGAGCCCCGTCGTTCCTTGATAGATGTCCCGAGTGTATCGCCCCTATTCTCTCCGCTCTCATCTTCAATCTTTCGTTTTCGCGGCCGCCCCTGTTTCCTCGGCGTGGCGGACTTTGGTGGCTTCGGCGGTTTCGGTGGTCGAGCCGGGGCCGTCTTCTTGGGGAGAGAGATGGCGGCTTTTTCTCCAGTATCCCACTTCGTTCCCCTCAGCGCCGACAACTTTATCGCAGGACGGAAACCGGTCGTAGGTACGGATTGTGGTCGCGGTTGTGATTGTGGTTCTTGGGCGCTAGATTGCGAAACCGCGGCACCGGCGTTTCCATTGACGGGCTCTTTCGATTTCTGGCCCAGCCCAAAGACACCAGAAATAGCCGAGGCTATGGCATGGAGAGCCTTTGGAGTCGACGGGGAACCGGCGGCGAGCTCATCGATTCGACGTTTCTTGATGGGCGTCGGGGTCGGGGGAACATGGTCGGCGTCCGGATGCGCTCGCTTCAAGCCAGTCGGAATGGCTTCGGGGTTCATGATGAACAAAGGGAAATATCACACGGAGACGGTCGGGGGTTGTCAAATCATGGTTTCCGAATAGCTCCGCGTATCTGCATGGCGACAGGTGGTGTCGTTGACTCGGGCGGTGTCTTTCTTTCACGGCGTCGACAGCCAATTACCCAAGTCGGCCTCGAGTCGCATAGCGGCCATGGCCAAAGCTCATCGAGACGCGTTACGCCAGACGCGACGTGCCCCGCTAGATGCATGCGTTATGTCGTTTAACGAAGTCGACCACCGAACTCGCCTTGATGCATTTTTGCATTTTGGCGAGTTTCGCCGTTCTGTTTTTAGGACAGGTCACGGGACTTGGGCAAACTGCACCTGTGGCCATGTCTCCACCAAGGCCGCCTTAATTATCGCCGATTTCCCAGCCCTACAACAGGATTGTGCAGTTCTGCCGGAGCCCACGCCGTCGTTTCGTCGCATTTGCTTGGCGTCCTTGAAGATCCCTGCCGATATTTCCTAAGTTTGGTCCGATATTTCGGGGAAGAGGGTGTGATACGAGCCACGTCGAGGAGCTGTAGCGCGAAAAGGGGTCGTCTTACCCTGGTCAGAGTGGATGAGTAATTGCATAGCTCACTCTGTTACGACCTTCAACTGGTGATTCCAGCATGTTGGTGCTGTGCCGTGCATCCGCGGATTGGTCACCCAACCTCACTCTGGGCCTCATCAGGCGAGGTCCGTCCGAGCAATGTTACCTTGAAACCTCAGCTCTTCGCGCTAAGAGACGCGCCGAGTCAAAAATATGTTCGAAGGATAAGGCTAATTTGGGTTAGATAGCCGCGCTCTGGAGGCGAATGGCATTCTGGCGAGCCATGAGAAGCCTGCAAAGGCGGCCGGCATTTGGGACTTTGGTCGTAATCCCGGCCCACGCACGCATCGAGGAAGACCTGGTTTCAGCCCATCTTAGCCCAGGACCAACTCATCCAGCCTTGTGGGCCGAACGTTGTCCTCCATGCTTAGCGGCGTCTGAAGCGTCGGCTCCGGGGCAGAATGGACGAGTGAGTCCTCGTCTATTTCGACGCGGCCCCAGAACGTACTGGGCTCTTGTTGATGGGCAAATTACGGTCAAGCGCACAGGGACTGGTCGGCCGCAATGCTCGGCCTCGACGACGCAGGCATCCTTGGAGGAGGAGCCGCTAACACATCTCCCAAGCCGCCATGCTCACGTCAGAAGCCAAAAATCCCAACCCAAGAGGGGGCGTTGGACTCGTCCGACTCATCAACGATGCAGTGGTACCGAGCTAGCTTCCGAAAACCTCCCACACTGGAATAACATTAACGGATGAGGCGTTGGGCTTGGTCCCGAGCATCGTGGCTGGCCCCCAATCGGCCGCCCACCTTCGCCAAGCGGAGACAACCCCATGCTTAGGAGTTACCTCGATGTTTGGATTCCCACCCGGTGGCCACTATCCGCAAGGGAATGGCACCCGTCCGCAATCTTTATAAGTCATCGCAGCCGCCCTCCGCTAGCTTGGGCGTGAACAGTCTTGTCCGACGAGTTATTTGCCTTGAAGCAGCCATCCCGTGGCTTCTGTCTAGAGAACACCGCCAACATGTCGACCGAGGCTCTGCAGACGCCCGAGGAGGGAATGACGGTGAATGAGAAGCTTCAGCTTTTCAAGAGTCCCGTCCTGAGCCTGCGGACCGACTCGCTGCCCTTGACCAACCGCGCTGGCACGACTCCGGACCTGAGCATGTTCGGTGACCGCTTCGCCAGCGACACTCCCGAGTTCCAAAAGGTTTGTCGTGAGCGTCTTTGGCGAGGAGGTGCCTTGTTACTGACTCCTCCCAGCACGAGGATGCCAGCTTGCTCGAGCTCTTCTTCGACCTCCTCTTCGCCGCCAACTACACCGTCTTCTCCCAGACCCAGGGCGTCAACAGCCACGACCGCTTCAAGGCCTACGTTGGGTATTTCAGCGTCTTGTGGATCACATGGCTGTTGGTCAGCTTGTACGACGTGCGCTTCGTCACGGACAGCATTTTCGGTGCGGAAAAAACCATGAGGCTCTGTTCGATCGAGGGAATTGCAGCTAACCAAACGCCCTAGAGCGAATTGCCCGCGCCGTCCACCTCGGGGTCATGATTGGCTTCGCCGTCGTGTCTCCCAACTTCAAGCCCACTGACCAGAAGCTGCAGACCATGAGGGTCATGTGTACGTGACCCCAATCCATCTCTCCTTCTCCCTCTCTCTCCCGAACCTCGACTAACACCCCCCGCCTCAGCCCTCATCCTCTGCGTCTCCCGCTTCTGCTTGATGGTCGAGTACGGCAGCATCCTGTGGCACGTCCGGCAGTACAAGAAGCCCCGGGCGCCCATGCTGCTGCAGATGAGCCTCAACTTCGCCGCGTCCATGATCTACCTGGGCATCACGTTCCGCTTCCGCCACGGCAACAGCAACGTCTACTTCGCCTGGTACGTCCTCGCCGCCGTCGAGGTGGTGCTGACGTTTGCCCTTGCCGCCATCTTCCCCGTGCTCAGCTTCACCGGCACCCACCTGATGAAGCGCATGGGCACCATGACGGTGCTGTTCCTGGGCGACGGCGTCGTCATTGTCGCCCAGAACGTCGTCACCATTGTCAAGAGTCCCGACTCGTGGGGTACGTTCTTTTGCTCCCCCCCGTCGTTGAAACCCCGAAAAGCCCTAACGTTGTTTCTGCAGACGCCCAAACCATCGGCATCGTCACGGCCGCCGCCGCCACCATCTACTTCGTCTTCCTCGCCTACTTCGACTGGATGAAGACGACGTACCTCCCGACGTTCCGGCAGCAGGCCTGGACCCTGATGCACTTCCCCTTCCACCTCGCCATGGTGCTCTTCATGCAGGGCTTTACGCAGTTCATCATCTGGTCCAAGATTGTCGACGCCATCAACAACATGTCATTCGATTCCGTCTTCAACAGCACCGACCAGCTCCGCAAGTCCACCACGACCGACGTGGTCAACAGCCTCGTCGACCTCGTCAACAAGTTCTTCAAGGATTACCCGCCCAAGTACTCGGCCACCTGGTCCAACGTCGAGTGGGCCATGGGCAACATCTCCCTCATCCCCGACAGCTTCTGGCCCGCCCTCGCCGACTACGCGGACACGGGCTCCGACGCCGACGCCGCCGCCATCAACGAGACCGACTACGAAAACTTTTTCAACTACTTCACCGGAATGGCCACGTCCATGGAGAACTCGCTGCTGGAGACGTACGGCATCGATCTCGTCGAGGAGGTCACCGACGCCAACAAGACCATTAGCGACTCAGGTCTGGAGAGCACCGTTAACGAGAAGATGTGGGCGCGTTTCGATCTCGTGGTAAGTCCCCCTTTCTAGACCCCCCGCCTCAGTAACCGCACCTGTGCTGATCCACGTCCAGTTCGAGTACGCCTACATCGCCGCCGGCGCCACCCTCCTCCTCATGGTGATCCTCATCGTCGTGGCACACACGAAGCCCTGGCGCAAGTGGAGCATCATCCGAACCCTCCTCTTCACCATCCTCGGTCTGGGCCTGGGCTTCGTCTCCCTCCTCTCCCTCAACCCGACCCGTGCCGAGAACTACAAGGAGAGCCCCATGCTCTTGCCCACCATTTGCATCGTGTGGTTCCTCGTCCTCGTCCTCACCCACATCCGCAACCCTCCCCCGCTGTTCTTCAAGCGCAGCCAGACCTTCTTCAACAACAAGGCCCCCAAGTACGACTCTGTCCAGCGTGGAGAGAACGACGGCCCGAAGGAAGCGAGCAACGATCGGGTTTCTCCGGCTTAATCTTGGGCGTAATAGACTGTGTGTCTTGGTTGGACTGCCTGCGAATAGTGTGCGCCGTAACATATACCCTTTCAGACTAACAAGCGAAACATTGTTGTAGGTGGATGTGATAAATAAAAGCAACGTCTTAGAATTAGGAGGAGAGCTCATAGCGCAAATGGAACAAACCCCATCTCATAATCAACCTTCACTCTTCCCACTCACTTCCTTTGTTGAAGACTTGGTCGTGTCCCTCAATCGTGAGCCAGGATTCCTCCTCCTTCCATGGTAGATACATATTCCAGCCCCCCGAGAGGCATGTTTCGTGTTCATGGGACACATGGGACTGCTGGGGAGGTGTTCGGGAATCTGGAAATCGAAATCTTGTGACCCGCGTGATGCATGATCGCCGCTACTGGACTTTTGTGATGTTCGTTCCCACCACTCGCGTTGATGCATTGCTGCGCTCCGACGATGGCCAATGAAGCGTGAACTGGCCCTGGATACATAGATGGCAGAGTATTGCTCTGAACCGTCGTAATGGGCCGGCTCCATTGCTGTGAAGAATCCCCGAGGTCGGCCATCTGCAGGATCTCCCGAAAGCGGTGGAGTCTTGACACGCCTTGCTTCCTAGGTAATCGTTAGCCAGGCGGGTGCGATGGTCTAGTAGGTATATTAGGCATAGGTCATGGCATAGAAGAACCCGAAGCACTTACTCCTCCCGGAAACGGGCTGCTTGGGGATGGTAGGGTGCCTGTTGTTCTGGTCAGCGCCCGAACTTCGCATGGGCGTACGTTACGTACACTGAGGAACAAGTTCGTCAACTGGACTTGAAGGAGGAGTTGCGCCTCTGAGTACCTCTCTGACCGAACTGGCGACACTGCTGAGCGACTCTCCCGACTCTTTCTGATGCCAGGGGGCCTTGCCAAATAGTTTTCTCTTCAGCTTCGTTTTGCTCAACTCGTCTTTGAACCAGGTTCCCGTCTTGGCCATGTGATGTAGACCATTGTGATTTCCAAACCCATCGACATGGTGGATGCGAGCATGCTCCGGAATTGGAGGACATGAACATGGCTGTTCCTTTGTTTGTCAGCGAGGTATTGCGATGGCTGGTCTTCATGCTTGTTACCCCCTTGCGCGACCGAAACCCTAATTTGAATCCGATTCCTTTTTTAGCTTTGCTATGAGTTTTCCTGTCCGAATTGTCTTCGTCCTCACCTCTCTCATGGCGACAAGGGCTCCTTGGACTGCTGGCAAGAGCTGGTCTCCTTGTGGCCCAAGAGGAGACGGCTGCTGGGTCATGCGGGTTTGACAAGGTGATAGATGATGGATGCTGCAATGAAAAGACGTGGGCAGACTCTGAAACGTACGGGCTGGGGGGAACTGGTGGCTGTTCCGCCACTCTAGGAAGAAAGTTGCTTTGGGACAACGACGTTGTTGGCGATGAATAGGAAATGTCTCGAATGTCCAGCTCACTGGCCGATTTGTTGGAACACGTGCGCCACTTCCAACATCGACTGCTACCGTTGCTCTTGCGACGCATCATGAGGCCGCGTTCGGCCCAATACCCTTCGGGAAACCAGACCTACTCGTATCCATCTCGAGGAGGCCGTGGGGGATCGACTCCGGAGCTGGGGGGGCTTGCGATGGTTGAACTCCGGCCAGAGGTTCTGTAGACTGGTCGTTTTCTCATCGACTGAGAGGATGTGCGAGGAACCTCTGCTGAGCCACGAGTAGGAGTGTCATTGGGGATGGTGAGGTTGATTTGAGGTGTTGCAAAGGATGTACTACTCGTGGCCGGCGGAGTTAGGGATCGATAGGGCAGCTCGAAGTAGCTGGAAAGGTGATTACTTAGGTCATCGAGTACTCATTGAAGCACAGGGGAGAGTGCGATACCTCATCTTGCTTGCGACTAGGGTTCCGCGGAGCGACGTCTCAGACACTGACCTCGCTCTTTCGGGCATGGTGACCTCTCACGTCGGGGATGCGGCCCAGCACTTGCAGAAAGAATGTTCAATGCGAATAAATAAAGAGGAGGATGAAAACTAGTCGTGACCTAGGTGAATGACATGCTCGGGGGAGTAAACTGAGGTTGCTTCGATTAAGCGATGAGGATTCTGCGTGGAGAAGGATGAAGTTAATGACTACTGTCCTTCCCAAGTTGATATACGAAAAAAATGCGCCTTTGCTTTAGGAAAGCCCCTTCACACGATTTGGTTAGCTCACCGCATGCACGGAGACGATTCAGCAACTGCAGATGAGGGCTCCTTCCGGCTTGAAGTCATCTATTCGATTGCAAGAAACTTTTTTGCCGTGTGTGATCGGGCTAACCAACCCCCTGGACGAGAATTGATCTACCTATACGCACTCGCGTTGAATAACGCCTCAGATAACCAGTCAATGCGCCAAACGCCGTCTGTGCCTTTTATTCATGAATTCATCCGAGGAACCGTAGAGGCTTCTCTCATGAGTCAATGACCATGGTATCATCGCCATCCAACGCTGGGCCTTCAGGCTCAATAGCCACCCCGCGACCGCGACCAGCCAACAACTCCCTCCTCACTTCGGGCCCAATCGCCGAGTGGCCGTGGGTGAGGAGAAGATCCAGCAATGCCTCACGCTGGTCTTCTGTGATATCTCCCTTGTATCGCTGGGCAAAGGCCAGTAGACTTTGGTGCCAAATAACGGGCAGTTTGGTCTTGACGTCACCTTCGCCAGTGACGCCGGCCATGGCATCGCCATGCTGAACTGAGGCGGGATCCTCGTTGCGGAACCGGAGGAAGTGGAAAACAAGCGCGTCAATGACTTGGTACGGGAGCGCATATTTCTTTTCGAGAAGCGTCTTGATGAAGATATTGGTCGCACCGCCACCCTCAGTGCCTTGTGAAGCTTCCTGGGCGGCAATGTCGCACAGGCCCTTGAGAGCTGCAGCTGAGTGCAGGACGGGGACAGATATCCTGGCAAGAACCGCGGAGATGATGTGAGCCTCGCGCAAGGTGCAAGTGCCGCTGCCGACAAGCGGAAATAGGAAGCCCTTGAAGAAGGCAGCCGGCTTGTAGAGGCCCTTCTTCAGGGAGTTGAAGAGGTGAACGTTTAGCTTTTTGTTCTCATAAATGTCCTCCCGGACACGGTCGAGGATGACCATCTCAAGGAATCGCTGAACCACGTGGGGCTTGCTGCTGACGAAGATTCTGGTGGCCTGGTAGCAGGCGTTGGGGGACCAGCTCTCCGGCTTAGTGACCTCGAGGATGTCCTCCCAATGAGGGATGGTGGGGAGAATCTTGAAAGGCTTGGGTAGAGGGCCTGACTTGTATCGGGAGAGAATTTGTCCAATCCTGTCTGCCGTTAGAGAATATCAGAGAGCATGGTTAAGGATACTCACTTGGTATAAACTTCGATAACCTTGGGAGGAAGCTCATAGTCGTCATCGGGAGCGGCCATGTGGTCTCCTCTCGCCTGGGCAGCTTCATGGGCGGCAATCTTCTCCAAGATCAGATCCGCGAGGTTGATGGATTCCCCTTCCTGGGCATTACCCGAAGGTTTGAGATCCCAGCCATGCTTCAGAAGATCGTCTTCGTCGTCGGGCATGAATTTTTTGTACGTCTCGAGATCGTCGGGATCAACCTCGATCTCCTCCACCTCCTCCTCTTCCTCGCCCCAGGCCTCATCGTCGTCGTAGACTTTGTTCTCCTCGTCTGCCTCGTCGTCGAATCGCGAGTCGTAGCCAAAGTTGTCAATGGTTGGCTTCGGAACGGCGCGCTCGGCGCTTTCCTCATCGGCCAACTCGCGACCTATTCGCAGGATTGTTTTGGATGCGCGGGAATCGACAAAGTTTTCCTCATCTCGATCGCCGGCCTTTGACCTCTTCTTGGAAGGCTTATTTCGGAGGAGACCGGTGGCCGTGATATCATCCTCGAGAGGATTGTGGCGTCGGCTCGGTCGCGCCGCCGTGGGAGTCGTGGCCTTTGGCATTTTGGCTGATTGCATGAATGAAGCGTAAGCACACAAATTCAATATGGGCCTTGAGATGGCAGACGGTCGATAAATTTCAAAAATTTGTGGCTTATCGATAGGACCCCTCTTTCTAGATGAGGCTTAGTGGGTGTTTTCACAAGAAAAGCGGCTCACCGCCTTTGTGTTCTGCCCGGGAGGGATGAGACAGAGGGCATGTGTATCGCACCTTGTAAACGAATTAAAAGTTAAGTGCAACAGCCGGTTAGCTTTTGATGCTTACCCTTCCTTGTCTCTAGGGTGGTTTTCTCAAATTGCAGTGCAACATGTCTTATTTGTCTGAGCCACTCGGCGGCAAATGACCCTGAACCCACCCACTGCCACTGAGAAGCAGCGATGACCTCAGGCGCCGGCCCCACCATCAAAATGCCCCTCCATCACCAACATCAAAATTCTTCCTGGCACGACACTCACAGTTCTTCCCGGACGTAACGGCCAGAACAATCGCGAACGCCATGCCAACAGAACTAGAAGAGGTATGCGAGACTGGAAGCACCTCGACATGGCCGTTTCCCTGACTAATCCGCCCCTCTAGCTCGTGGGCTTCATCGCCCATCCTCATCCTCAAATTCGCCAGGTCGCGGTTGTGAATTGTGTGCCGTACTCGACGACAGACCCGGCCCTCTTCAAGTCGGAGGATCTCAAACCTGTAAAGAACCTGAAACTGCTGATCAAGGACCATCCTGTGGGTAACTCCCGTCGCGGTATTGACCTCTGCTCATAAGGCGTTAGAGTGTGTCTGAACATGCCATCAACATCTTGGTGAACTTGTCTGGAGACCAAGATGTCCTCGAGGACTTGGCAAAAGACGAAAAGTTCCTGGACACCGTCTTTGCACGCATTGTGGTAAGTCCATAGTCTGACAGTAAACCGGGAGCCCACATTGACCGACGACACAGCACCCCGAGGACCCCAGTGCAAACCTCCTGGCCATGCTTCTGGCAAACCTCACCAAGTATGATGGCCTCAAGGAACTTATCAAGAGGAAGCAGCCACCTCCGGAGCAGTTGGGCTCGGATGACAGCGTCTTGAACCAATTGATGGATCTCTTCGTCAAGGGCCAGGACGGTTCTTACAACAAAAAGGCCGACTACGATTACCTGGCTTACGTCTTTGCGGATCTGTCCAAACATCCCGAAATCAGAAAGTACTTCCTGGAGACTCAGAGCTACGACAAAGTCATCCCCCTCACCAAAATCAGAGTATTCACGGAGCACAAGTCCGACATCCGTCGCCGGGGCGTCGCCAGCACCATCAAGAACGTCGCCTTCGAGATCGACGCCCACCCGGCCCTCCTCTCCGAGGACGACATCAACATCCTGCCCTACATCCTCCTCCCCGTCATGGGCAGCGAGGAGTACGACGTCGACGAGACCATGGACATGCTGCCCGACCTGCAGTTGCTCCCGCCGGACAAGAAGCGCGACCCGGACGCCACCATTGTGCAGACGCACGTCGAGACGCTGACGCTGCTGACGACGACGCTCGAGGGCCGCGAGCTGCAGCGCAGGGTCAAGGTGTACCCCATCATCCGCGAGACCCACCTCCGCGTCAACGACGAGGGCGTCCAGGAGGCGTGCGACCGGCTCGTGCAGGTGCTGGCGCGCGACGAGGCGCCCGCCGAGCACGAGGTTGAGGGAAGGAAACAGCTCGAGGGCCCTGGGGGCAGGGTGGAAGAGGTGGACGACGATGACGAGCTGGTGGAGGTCTGAGAGGATGGTACCGTCGATTGGGGTAGGTAGAGAATTGTAGGAACTCCCCAAGCGAGGCACAGTTGATGGATATGAATGGCCGCACGTCATCTTGGAAAGGACAGAAAAGTTTTACTAAGCTAGTGCACCGAAGCCGTCAAAAGCGAGGTGTTGTGGCATATAGATGGCACGCCCGCAAGTAAATCGAGAGCAGAAAAAGTCATTACATTTGTTACGATTATCACAGCCGGTAAAAGCATCAGGCTACCTTTCCGGAACATGCATTCATCAGATCCTGCCAGTCCATCAGTCGTGAATGAAAGAAAACAACACACACATGGTCCCTCAAAAACGCCATTTGTTGCCAAAAAAAAACAAAAGGGAAAAAAAGACGCATTAATGTCATTTATCCTTGCCCATGTCCTCCTCGTTCTCCTTGAACACGCTCTTGCGGAGCGGGTTCAAGCTCGACTTGGCCGAGAGGTAGTCCTGCCCGGCGCCGTCGCCCGTGGCCGTCGGCGGCGACACGGGATTCGGCGACGCCGGGGTAGCGGCAGGCGGGCTGGGCGACACGGGGGTCGGCGCCGGGATGATGTCCGACTCGGCCTTCTCCACGACGAGCGGGTTGTTGTTGTCGTCGTCGACGTCGCTCCGGGGGCTCACGGGCGAGGCGGACAGGCGCCGGAGCCGCGCGGCCTCGGCCTCGGAGACGCCCGAGACGTACGAGGTGACGCGCGCCGAGGCCGTCTCGGGCGTCGGGCTGCCGGGCTGCGCGGACGGGCTGCTGCCGGCCAGGGCCGAGGAGCGCGAGACGGTGCTGGCGCGGTCCTGCACGGAGAAGGAGCTGTTGTACGAGGGGTCCGTCACGGACCGGTTCTTGCTGGTGGCGAAGTGGGAGTGCTTCTGGATAATTTCTATGGGCGACAGGCCCGTGTCGTGCAGCTCGGCCGGCGGCGACGTATCTGGATCTCGTTAGCATTGTCCGTCGTCGCAGACTTGGTTCGAAAGATTTGACTTACCGGCCAATTCAGCAAAGACCTGGGTGTCAGCCATCTCCTGCGGCTCAACCGGGGTGGCCGCGCTGTGAGACGGCGACCTGACCTCCCTCCCGACGACTCTGGCCTCCTCCATCTCGGGACTCGTGGGGGACTCGTCCGACGTGGTGACGGTGGCATCCTTCTCGGGCTGCTGCTGCCCCCGCATCCAGGAGATGATGCGCATGCCCGTGTCCTCGGTGCCGGCGACGCTGGACCGGTTGCGGAGGATCTTGCGCCGGCGGTACAGGCAGAAGAGGACGAGGGCGCCCGTGACGAGCATCAGGCCGAGCACCACGCCGAGGACGGGCGCCACCCACTTGGGGAGGCTGGAGCCGCCGCCGCCGCCGCCGCTGCCGTCGTTGTTGGAGTCGCTGCTGATGGTGGGACGCTCGGTGCCCGTGGCCGAGGCGTAGGGGTAGTAGGCCTTGATCTTGTTGACGTCGTACGTGGTCGCGAAGACCTTTGCGAGCGCCGTGGTATCCCAGCCGGACGGCACGGGCGTCGTGGCTGTGGCGCCTCCCGCGGAACTGCCGCCAATCTTGGACTGGATGGCCTCGTTGACGCCAAAGTCGGCGTGCTCGGCCGGGTCGTAGCCGTCCATCCATTTCCCGCTGGAGAGGTTGAACAAGACCACGGGGCCGTCGTCGAGGCATCCGATGAGAGTCCCCGGCTTGGAAGTGTAGCCGCCGAGAATCATCATCTGGTCGGGATACGGCGTGAAGCACTTGTGACCGGCGCGGCCGTGAAGAGACGCGCCCTCGTTCAGTTTGGTCCAGGTGAAGGACGGCAGGGAGAGGACCCAGACGGCATCGGAGAAGGCCTTTTTGACGTGGACGCCGTCGTAGCCCCCGTAGTAGAAGATGTTGAAACTCGAGTAGTCGGACGCGGGGGCGACGACGGCGCAGCCTCTGGCCTTTGTGTCTGGCCCGTCTTCGGTCTTTTGCTGGTACCACTCGTCGTTGGCGATGTCGTATATGTCAATGGTGCTGATGAACTTGGGGCTTTCCTCTGCCTGCGCGGAAGATTAGCATAGGTACCGAGAGAGGTTGATTGGTGACGACTTACGCTCGCTGTCGCATTGTCGGACACCGACCAGGTTCCGGACCAGTCTGGGTAGACGGCACCGCCCAGCACGACGAGGATGCCCTCTTTGCCGACGGGAACCCAGACGACCTCGGCGTTGGAGCGGCCCTCGATGGCCTTGGGCAGCGTCTTGTTGGTCCAGACCTCGGACAGCTGGGTGGACATGTCCAGCTGGATCAGCGTGTTGGACACGTTGACGGCCTTTTCCGTGTCGTTTTCGTAGTTTGTGATGAAGGAGCCGTGCGAGGGCGAGCGCAGGCCGGAAAAGTACCAGGCCTTGTTCTCGGACGGGGCGCTGACGGCGGCGCCGTAGGCCACGTACCGCGTGACGCCGTCGCTGAGGCCGCTGTCGTCGAAGCCGGCGTTGAAGTTTACCTTTTCGGCGCCGTACTGGTAGGCCAGATAGCCCAGCGTCTCGTCGGCGTCGGGCAGGTCGTACAGGTCGTTGTTCTCCAGGATGTCGCCGCCGTAGAGCCAGAACTCGGCGTCGTTGGCGAGCATGCCGCCGTCGACAAAGTTGGGCGCCGCGCCGTTGCTGTTGCCGGAGCCGCCCCGGGCCTTTGACATTTTCTCGGCGAGCAGGATCTTGGTGACGTTGTCACCCGTCTTGAAGGGTGTGCTCAGGTTGTAGCTGAGGATGTAGCCTCGGCTGTTCCCTACGGGCGTGTTAGCCACGCAGGGGAGGAGGAGGGAGACGACGACATACCTGGATTGGTGGCAGAGCCTCTGGTGCCGTCGCTCATGATGGGCGACCAGTAGATGAGGCCGCCATCGAGGTAGATGGTATCCCGAATAATGGCAGCTATGTCACAGTCAGAGCCATCCTCACACACGGACTCGATGCAATTCACCTCTTGGCTGTTCCCAAGTACAAATCTCGGTGCTTACTTGGCCCTTTGCCCAGTTGCTGAACTGGCCCACGGCGCTGCCGGCAGCAGCAGCCACCAGCAGAGCGCGTGAGACGCGGCCACGAACCATGATGGAGAGGCGCTGATGGAGTCGGCGACGGGAGAGCGTACAGCGTACAGAGTATTCGCACGAAAAGGCGTCAGTGGGAAATTAGATGCAGGGAGGTGCTAGTAAAGCATGATAGTTACAGCCCCGAGGGGGTTCCCGGGCGTCCGAGGGGGCGTCGCACCGAGAAGGCTACCGGCGACAGAGGAAGAGGAGGATGATTATTCGTCCCCGCCTGTCGAGGGCGAATGGGCATCAATTGTATTCGTAAGTGTGTATGCAGCAGTTCGGGCCGCAGCTAGACAAGTCTCCTTTGGGAAGGTATCTGACGGGGCAGAGCTTCTTTTGCCGTCGGGTCTTTCAAAATGGCTCGTGTCTCGGAGCGCGTGTGTTCAAGAGGGAAGATTGCGGGAAGTGGAAGTCGAGTGGCATCGGATGGTCAGCAAAAGGTACGGGCCCCGCAACGACAGAAACGAGGAGGGACAGCAGAGTGAATACGGGCGGGTCGGATGGAGGGTCGGAGGTCAGAGGGTCAGAAGGGGGCAGAGATTTGCCACTGTCGCAGGAAATCGAGGAGAGCGCAGAGGGTAGGGCTGAGAGATTCGTCCGTCGGTCTTCAGCTGGACCCGATGGGCGGTGATCAAGAGGGAGGGAATGAATCGACCGACGCTTGGCGGCCGGGAATGCCTCGCCCAGCAAGCGAATAAGCGGTGGCATTGGCCATTGGCTGAGGTGAATGGATGGATCGAGAGGAAGACCCAGTCACCCAACAAGCAGCCTGTGTTAGTTGGGCCACTGGAGGCCACTCAGCCTCAAAGGACGGGAAGGCATTGGACCAGCTGGTTTTTCCCTCCTCCGCTTTCTTCTCCTTTCTCTTCATTTCTTTTGTCTCGAGATTCCTTTTTCGCGGCCACGTCTGGCGTCAATCGTCTTGTCAACGGTTCACGGTTGCTGTACCCCGATCCACGAGCAGCAGCCACGACGACAAGATCCTTTGTATCGCACGCACGCGAGACGGCTTACCTCAGAAATGTTTCTGGATCGGTATAGCACCCCCGAGACGGGTGGCAGTGTCGGTGTCACCGGTAGGGTGACATGATGCCAGTATGTAAAGCCTACCAACCCGCAGCCAACATTACCGGCCCTGCAGCCTGCGAGGGTTGAAATGAGGGAAGCATTAGCCGGCAGGAAACACAAACAAAGAAGAAGACGAAACGAGACGCAGCCGGCGAGATACGGACAACTGTGCTGTCTGACTCGACTCGGCCATCCCACGGCCACGCGGCCGCCGCATTGTGGCTGCAACGCCGTGAGCCTATTCGTACGTCCCTTTACCAACAATAACAACAACAAGCAGCAACCGACGGCGGGTTTGGATCGCCCTGCAGCAGCTGGGAAAGCCACTCGGCGGCCTGCGCGCGCACTAGAGTTGTGGTGGGCTCTTGGCGACTCGAGAGCGAGCCGGAAGCACTCTGAATCTGAAGAAGCTGTGGGACGCCATGTCAGCGTGTAAGCCTCACCGTCGCCGAGGAGGAGCAAACTCCCACAGGTTCGAGAGAGAACCCTTGACGTCGCGCAATTAATCGCACCGAAGCCCTGGCGAGGCTAGCAGACGAGCGGCAGGGCAAATTAATTAACTCTTTGTCTTAATAAGAGGAGCCTCAGCCGAACCATGAACTTTTGGGCCATGCGCCGGGCGGAATAAACAAACGGACTGTGGAGGCTGGGGGGGATGGACCAGGGACCGATCTCACCCGCCCTTGTCGATTTCAAAGAAGAAGGGAATCGAGGCCCGTCTCCCAAGACTTCTTGGCCGCAATCGCCGGCGACTTTTCCTTTCAAGCGTCCGCAAAATAGGCACGCAACTGCCATGGCGCCGGGTCTTGCTCGACTTAGCCCCCAACAAGGACGACGCCGTCTCTTATTTCCTCCGTATAGATGCAGGGATGACGAGGGGCCGGGCCATGATGGAGGGTGAGCTGGCAGCGTGTTTGGCTGCGCAGCTCGAGTCTCTCCTGCAGGTCGAGGCTGTGGGCGCATGTGCCGTCCGTGTCTCATGCAAAAGTCGCGCACCCGGCCGAGGCGAGTGTAGATCAGCGGCGGTGGGCGAGATGGCGAGATGGGGAGACAAAGAGAGGGGGAGAAACGGCCATGCGAGATCACGCTCTCTGGTGAGGGCCGTCACGCTGCCGTCAGGCCTCTTGGGTGAAAGAAACATGGATGCGCGGGAAACAAAAGAGAGGTTGGAACTAGGTCAGGCTCCGCTCCTTTCACACAGAGTGTTTCCCTTCTCGGCAAGTGGCCGGGCGTTTGTCCAACGTTTCCGCCGACGGAAGCTCCACGTTGCGAGCTCTGCCTTAGGGCTTAGAGTGGGCGGCCCAGGGAGGGCGACCCCATTACACCCCACCGTACCCCACTGGAATCCCCACTCAGCACAGGGCACACATGGTACGCGGGCAGTGGGCTCTCGGCGGGCGGTGGAGATTTGCACTTGGGGGATGTATGTGACGGACGGAGAATCCCTCTCGGCAAGGCTGGGCTCATCTCCCATCCCACGGCGAACTTCGAAAATCCCCCAGGGCCCGGGGCATCTGATCACGCCTGTCGCCTGCGCGCAATCGCTCGTTCTCGCCTGAGCATCCGCCGCATCCCTCTCAAAGGGGTCCGCCGCTAAACCCGGGACCGGACCAGCAGCTGGGAGGCGAAGCTGGCACCGGCTGCAGCCAATCAGATGGTGAAACGCGACTAAACATTTTGGTGTGGCGCACGCGGGCTCGCAGAGCTGGCGACTTGGCGCAGAAGCAGCTTCGACGACGGGACGGACGTTTATAATTATCTCAGGTGCGGCGGGAAGAAGGAAGCGGTGGGTGGTGCGCATTCGGCACGTTGCCTTTGGCACGTAGCAGCTGCCCGCCTCCAGGTAGGAAGGTACGGCTCGTGCCCACCGCCACACCTTCCCACCTCCTTCCATCCCAGCGTCCAACTCGCAAATCCTCTCTCATGCGCATGCCCCCCAGCTCCCAGCTCCCAGCTCTCCCCAACTCCAGCACCATGCACATGCAGAGCCACATCCACCACATCCCTCGTCGTCACCTCCTCTTGGCTAGCTGCGGCCCCCCTTCCCACCACTCACGCCGCTCCCCTGCTCCTCGGGCTGGCTAGCTCCAAGCCGCTTCCCCTCTCCGACGCTCTCGCGCCCAATCTCTGCCCGTGGCCCGTCTGCCCGTCTGCCCGTCCCTGAAGAGCCGGCGTGCCATTGGATCTGGGAAGCCTCGCGGCTCAACACGAGATTTCTATTCCAGGCTCCGACCCTACTTGCTCGTTCCCAGCTAGCTGTCCGACCACCACCATCATGGACTGGATGGAAAGCTGTGCAACCCGTCGTCGAGGGTGACAGTCCGGGTACATAGAGTCACGGCCTTGGTTCGCCTCTGCTCAACGGCAGACGATGTCACCATCGTCGCTCGACTCGTCTACTCTTGGTTTAATGGCTAACTTACGCGCAAGGATTGCGAAGCCGTGATTCCCAATCAACCCCATGCTCCGGCGCATGTCAGATCGGCCCTGCTCATTGCCCCCGCCGGGTGAAGACGACGGACATGGGGGGCCTTGTTGATGTCGTCTCTCGCATCTCTCACCGTCCCCTCTTCTCTGATCACGGATCGAGCACATCAGGCTGCGTCGTCGTGTCGACCAAGGCCCTCTCCCGCACGTCCACCCACACGGCACCCACCCACCAACAACCACCTGCACGGTCGACGCTCCCTTGTCTGAATGGCCCTTTCTTCTCTCTCGCTCGTGCTGCTTCCTGCTTTCGGATCGAGTCGTACGTGCTCAGTCCACACTCCCAGACCCCCCGTCCTAGTCACTGCCTGGCCTCAATTCTTACCCCGACCCCCCTTGCCAGAGCTTGCTGCACGTCTTTCTCTGATGCTGCTCGATACTGCTCGATGCCGCTGCCGCTGCCTCTTGTCATGGCCATCATCAGCGTCCCCACACAGAAGCGTGCGGCATCACCTAGCTTCGTACCGCCCTCGCTTCTCACACCGGGCCGTTTGCCCTTCGTGATGGCATTGCATGTTTATTATTCCTGTCACAATGAGCCTGTCCACCTGCTGTCCCCGCTCTCTCCTCCCCTGTGCTTGTGTTTAATTGCCCTCTCATCAGTCCCTCTTCGTCATCGAGCTGCGACTTTGGTCGACCGCATCAGCAACACGTTGTCCCTCGACCCACGGCTTGACTACGCCCCCAAAGTCCCTGTCCCACTCCTAATCTCTCCCATTGGCCTGTGACCCGTCGAGGAAGGTAGGCAATAAGCCTAATCCAAGCGCTGCAACTTGCCTCTCGTTGCCGGCACTTCGTAGGGCTACCTTGCTCAGCCACCCGGCTTTCGCCAGCCTGAACCTCTCCGTCCTTTCTTTATGTACGGTGCCTAGTCCCGTCTCCCTCCCTCCTCCTTCGGACGGTTCCTTGTCTGACACCGACAACAAAGAAGAAGAATCTGGTAATCGAGGCGAGACTTTTTCCTCTCTCACCTTCGCTTGACTCTCACCTACAAGCCATTGCGTTGCTGCTGTCCACCTCACTCGTTGTGTCTTACGACACGCGGCAGCCATGCGCTTCCTGTCAATTCTCGGCGCCCTGGGCGCTCTGGCTGCTTGTCAGGCTTCAGCCCACAGAGATCCAAACCGGCCCCAAGTAAAGGTCGAACGACGCGCTGTAACTCCCGATGCCAGCAGCGGAGCGGCAGCTCGACCGGGAGCCAGCACCACCGAGGCTCCGGCGGGATACACTTACAACTACGAATGTGGTTGCCATCTGCCGGTTTCCACAACCACTTCCAGCACCAGTGCAGGATGGTATGTACTGTCCTTCTGGCAAACCGAGTCCTGCTCTAACATGTCACAGCAACGGTGGCGGTGGTTATGGCGGAACAGTGACCGTCACGTAAGTGCTTCCGTCATACAAGCCTGGAGGGAGACGACTAACGTGCTTCAAGTGAGAGGTATACCGAGTACCGGGACCGATGGCACTACGCGACGAAGACGGTGACGGTAACCAAGACGGTTGGCTACAACCAGCCTCCCAAGACCAAGACCGTGACGGTAAGCCATTACCCTCCCAATTCGGATCGTCTCCTAACTCGTCAAGTGTACCATCACCGTGACTGCAACGGCCACTCTGTCCGGCAAGGACTCGACTGTCACCATCACCGGAAAGGATTCAACTGTCACAATCACCGGAAAGGACTCGACCGTCACGCTTCCTCCCGAGACAATCGTCCAAAACGGGACAACCGTCACCATTCCCGGATCCACGGTTACTGTCCCCATCACGATTACCGGCGCAGGGACGACCGTCACCCAGGCTGCCGAGACAAGAACAGTTACAATTTCCGGAAACGAGACTGTCATTACCATTCCAGGCACAACCGTGACCGTAGACGGCGAAGATACCACCATCTGGAAGGCCACTACCATCACCGCAGGGCCCATCACGAAGGAGGTTACAATCTCTGGTCAAGTTACTACTATCACGATTCCCGGAACTGGCACGACCATCTATGAGCCCGGAACGACCCAGACTAGCTGGATTACCAAGGAGGTGACAATCTCTGGTCACGTTACCACTATCACGATTCCAGGAACTGGCACGACCGTTACCGCACCTGGGCCAACTAGCTGGATCACAAAGGAGGTTACAATCTCTGGCCAAGTTACAACCATCACAATCCCCGGAACTGGAACAACCGTGACTGCGCCTGGACCGACCAGCTGGGTCACAAAGGAGGTCACAATCTCCGGTCAACTTACAACCATCAGGGTCCCCACGACGATCGCAGCTACCGTGACTGATTGGATTACAAAGGAGGTTACAATCTCCGGTCAACTTACAACCATCACAATTCCAGGAACTGGCACGACCGTTACTGCGGCTGGACCAACCAGCTGGGTCACAAAAGAGGTCACAATCTCCGGTCAAGTTACGACCATCACGGTCCCCACGACCATCGCAGCCACAGAGACTGATTGGATTACAAAGGAGGTCACCATCTCTGGGCAGGTAACATACATTACGATTCCTGGAAATGCCACGACCGTGACCCACGAAGCAACCGAGACCCAGTGGATCACGAAGGAGGTGACCATCTCTGGCCAAGTGACATACCTCACAATTCCCACGACCATCACGCATGAGCAGACCAGGGAGATTACCATTCCTGCAGAGACCAGAGTCATCACCGTCTCCGGAACGCCCAAGACGGTCACGCTGCCTGCCGTAACGTACACTGCGCCTGGCACGACGTACACTGCACCGGGAA